>OX328125.1:50810493-50895493 GCA_946811695.1 Gonocerus acuteangulatus
GTATTAACTACCAAAATATTGAAATTCACTATAGACGAATGCATAAATAAGTCTACTAGAAATTCTTGTCCTGAGTCATATATAAATTTCACCTCAATAAGTCGATTTCAGGCCAAAATTGGGAGAGGACCTCTTGTAAAACTACCTCTGTAAGTCAAACTCTTAGAAGTCATCGCCTCTATAACCTCAATTCCAATTGCCAATTTCATTGATTCTCCAATCACTTTAAGTGATTGAGACATCGAAAAAATCTGCGAACATAGACTTCATCGAATTCGCGGAAGTTGACGTGACGTTAGATCAACACTTCTGAGACATCCCTTGGTACAAAGCAGGGTTGGACAAACATTTGTTTAGATAGTATCGCTAAATTAGCGCTGAGGTATAAGCTTTTAGCGCTCGCTAATTTTTGCCCAACCCTGGTACAAAGTGATGACAATCGAATTTGTGGAACGGGTTTGACATTTTTCCATGTTTTATCAAGAAAGTTCACATTCTCCTTGATGACATTGGTTTCCACATAAATGCAATGAATGTTAGGCAACTTCTTGGACACATTGTTGAAAAATTCTTTGCTGTCAGTAATATCTATTTTTCTGCCTTTGACACCGATCCAGGCAGTCCTCCTGCACTACACACCAAACCTCATGAACTGCACCATTTCCGTGGGAACATGCAAAGAAGAAGAAAGTGAACTGTCAGATGAAAATCCTCCTCAAAGAAATATAGATTAGACAGAGTAAAGAAGTTACATCAAATTGAATCCAATGATTTATGACTAGAACAGCACTGTAACGGGTGTCACTACCCAAATTTGTTGCACCCGTTACTTAAAGTATGTTGCACCCGTTACACTGTTAAATAGTCAAAAATGGTACATTTCAATATATATATATATATATATATATATATATATATATATATATATATATATATATATATATTTGTAAATGAAAGAAAATTAAATCTTACCTTTGATTCCTTAAGGGCGTTTCTCTGGTTAGATTAACAAATCCAATACATGCACTTATATACCTTTTCTGTAACGAGTGCAACACGCACGTCCAGCATATTCAATTAAATTTTTTGGAAATTTTGGAAAAAAACGCTTTAAAATGATTTATAAGTTTCTAATATTCGTGGCAAAAAAAAGTGCATACGTGTGAAACTGCTTATATTTGTAAAACATGGTTTCAAAAAATATAGTATTCAGAAGAATAAATCAATTTAAAAGATCTCAAACTTAAAAGGGCAAAAAATTGCAATAAAAAAACAACTTAAAAATAAATAAAATTAGAACTAAAATCCTCTTACATTTTTTTATCTGATTCTAAGAGTTAAAATACTGTTAATTATTCTTTCAAAAAAATGTATTTTGGATCATTTGGCATGGAGTGGCTCATATAGGTAATTTCAAGTAAATTATTCAGAAATGCAGTGTAAATTACCATCTTTCTGAGGAATGTCCTTAGTAACGCAGCTCTTACGATGATTCATAGTCTTCATTGAGCTGATAATCCCAGGAATGCAAACAATATTTAATGAATTTTTATTTTAGTAAATAGGATGGAAAGCAGGTCAAAAACCTCCACTGGCTAATTCCTTTTATTCTAACAAAACGTTTTCGAGGTCAGAACCTCATCCTCAGTGTCCTCCTATAGCTCAGCGAGGTTCACTCGGGCCTTCTTCCGACTGCACTCTAGGGTGGGCCGAAAAAACTCATTTTTTTATTTCGAAGTTGTAATAGTGGGAATTATATAGAGAAATAAAAGGAAACAAAAATGATCAAAATCGGTTCACATATTCCGTTCGCGCATTGGAAATTTTACAAAATATGAAACATCTTCCTTTTTGCGACTATTTTTTAAATTTTTGAATTTGATGATTTTGTAATATAATAGTTTTGAACGTCTTCGAATAGAGCCTAAAACCATTGTGTTTTAATTTGGTTTAGATCAGTTGATATCTTTCAGTCGTGCATAGGGCTCACAATTTGCCCAAATATTGAAATTTTCTCATTTTTAAGAGTTATTTTATGTATCTTTAATATACTTTTTTTAACGTAATAGTTACAGTGTATCTATTTTTTAACATAAAAACATTGTGTTTTATTTCCACTATAATTTACATTTGATCCTCACCTCAGCCAATTTTTATTTATCAGCTAATTAAATTTTTTTACTGACGTTTCGGCCTCAGGGCCGTCCTCATAAAACTAAATGAAAAACACATTAAATGCATTAAATTACCCCGTTTATTCATACAATGTAAAATTTCTTAAAATTATCCTTAACTAATATTACCTTCATTCATAGTTAGTTAAGGATAATTTTAAGGATATTGTATGAATGAAGGGGATAATTTTAATGTAATTTAATGCATGTAATGTGTTTTTTACTAGTTTTCTAGTAATTAGCTGATAAATAAAAATTGCTGAGGTGAGGATCAAATGTAAATTATTGTGGAAATAATTTATACCTCGGAAATTCCTGTGGATAATCCTTAACATGTCAATTGTGTTTCATTATGGTGTAAATAAATTAACAAATTTCGGCCGCAGAATGACGCCAATGCTACAGAAAAATTTGACCTCCAAAAAGCTAGTTAGGCCTATGACATGAGCAATAACAGTTTTAACGGGCATAGTACATTTCCAATGTCTGTATATTTAAAAAGCTTAAATATTCAAGATACAGAATAGTTTTTAACAATAAAGTAACATTTATAAAATAGAATAAAAAAACATAGTTCTGTATAAATTACGGTTATGTTACTTGAACCTGTCCATTAATACAGTTCTCAGTTATTTGCCCTGCCTTCAGTATTTTTCAAAGGCCAAGGTCTCTGGAGTCAAGGCTAACAGTAAGTATCCAGGATGGGCGAAAAAACCATTCTGATCAACTACAGGGTCGACAACATCAAGTATAGGTTTTGGCAACTACCTCATAGATTGTTTTGCTTGGTAAACAAGTTTTGGGCCGTCTGTAAAGTGTGTACTTGTTTAGATAGTAAACCACATTGGTATGTATGATTTCAATATAAACAAAACTAGTACTTGAAGTTCAGGTGAGGGCATTTCTTCACTTACGTACAATCTGAGAGTTCTAGTTGCATTTGTCAACCACCTCGATACGATAAACGCCCATTTTTCCACGTCTTTATTAGTTCATGTGAAAAAATACTACGCCTATTACATTTAAATACTAATTATTTATGAAATAACAAAAACGCGTTCAAAGTACCATTGCCTTCAAAATTGAACTTCAGAACAGTATAATGTACAGGTTCAACTAACACAACAGTAGTTTATAAAGAACTATGTTTTTTCTATTTTATAAACGTAACTTTATTGTTAAACACTATTCTATAACTTAAATATTTAAGCTTTTTAAATATACTGCAAGTGGAAATTTGCCATGCCCGTTATAACTGTCATTGCCTATCATCTCATAGGCCTAACTATCTTTTTTGAGGTCCAGTTTTTCTGTAGCATTGGCGTCATTCTGCGGCCGAAATTTGTTCATTTATTGACACCATAATAAAACACAAAATTTTCATGTTAAAAATTCGGAACACTGTAACTATTATGTTTAAAAAAAGTATATTAAAGATACATAAAATAACTCTTAAAAATGCGAAAATTTCAATATTTGGGCTAATTGTGAGCCCTATGCACGACTGAAAGATATCAACTGATCTAAACCAAATTAAAACACAATGTTTTTAGGCTCTATTCGAAGACGTTCAAAACTATTATATTACAAAATCATCAAATTCAAAAATTTAAAAAATAGTCGCAAAAAGGAAGATTTTTCATATTTTGTAAAATTTCAAAGCCAATGCGCGAACGGAATATGTGAACCGATTTTGATCATTTTTGTTTCCTTTTATTTCTCTATATAATTCGCAACTTTCCCGCACTATTACAACTTCAAAATAAAGAAATGAGTTTTTTCGGCCCACCCTACTGCACTCCACTAGGGGTGTTAATAGAGTTATATTTTTTTATTTGCATAATTCCTAGCGAATGAAACCAATTTTGACCACTTTTGTAAATGGATTTGCTCTTAGCGCAACTATTCCTTGACCTTGATTGTTGTGACAGATCAATCTATGTTTTGCAGAAACTGAATTACTAATTGCCTTCTGATTGGTTTGGTCAAATCTCTCAGCTAAAATACCGTAAATCTGTGGCAGTTCACAGAACCAAGATATTTTATTTCCAAGCGATCTCACTTCTTGACACGTTTAAAATCAAAAGTCATAATTTATTTTTAGTTATTTATCAGGTCCGCAAACATATATTAGGAAAAAATAAAATGAATAAATGATAACCTATCTTTGTTTTTTGTATTCTCCATTGGGAAGAATGCAAAATTACTTTGGTCTAATGTTTTCCAGAAAAAAGTACATGCATATAGTTCATCAAAGAGAAAATTAATTACGGTAAAAATGCAGTTTCCAGCCCTCCAAACCGATTTCTTTCAAACTTTGCACAATAACGTATTTTGATGCACTGAACACGAATACGATAAAAAAACCCGTCGGATTTAACTAGGAAAGAAGTTATTAAGCACTTAAGTTCACTGTTGTGCAGGTTATGAGAGCTAATTAGAAGAATGTCTAGGACGACTTTAATGTCGAGGATTAGAAAAATGTCTAGGACGACTTTAAGGGCATACATGCTATGCGTTTCCGCTCGCTCAAGAAGATAACAAAACCCCAGTCAATCCAACTCACTAAAATTAATAGAATTCTATTAATTTTAGCGAGTTGGATTGACTGGGGTTTTGTTATTTCCTTGAGCGAGCGGAAACGCATAGCACGTATTCCCTTAAGCGACAGGTGACGACGGGTGAGGATGCCCTTAAAATTAACAATATCTTTGAATAAATGGTTTCTGAACATTTCAAATGACAGTTCTCTGTTTCCCAATGTTACATATCTGCGCATGCGCGTGTTTACAAATACGCTGATGACGCCTAGTTTTATAACCTTCTTAACTTTAGTGCTTACTATTATAGTCTATTAATTTTAGCGAGTTGGATTGACTGGGGTTTTGTTATCTTTTTGAGCGAGCGTAAACGCATAGCATGTATGTCTTAAAGTCGTCATTTATGCCTTAAAGTCATGTATGCCTTAAAGTCGTCACAAATTTAGTTGTTTACATTAGCTCTCATAACCTGCACAACAGTGAACTTAAGTGCTTAATAACTTCTTTCCTAGTTAAATCCGACGTTTTCTTTTATCGTATTCGTGTTTAGTGCATCAAAATACGTTATTGTGCAAAGTTTGAAAGAAATCGGTTTGGAGGGCTGGAAAATGCATTTTTACCTTAATTACTTTTCTTCAAGAAAGTGAAGCCCAATTGAAGCAATAATGTTAAAACGAAGTGATTTACTGACAAAACGTTGAGTGAGTAAGAATTTTTAAAGTAAATAGTGACACAGTATCTAAAATAATAAACGTTATGGAATCGCTTGTAAACATAACCTCTAATGTTTAAGTATTACAAGCTAGTCCTTTTTGCTCTTGTGATTATGCTGTAGTTTTAAATGCTGTGAAAGGCATAAAACAAGAAGAATATGTCTCAAGTTTGGCAGATATAATCGATGCTAAAACTATTAAATTTGCTTCCTATATATCAGGACACAGATTTTGTGTACATTTTAATAGTAAGCTGGAAGTAGATAAGCTAGTCAACCAACAGAGGCATAAAGTATTCGTGGGCACGTTATTTTATTTAGGCATTTCTTAGAGCCAGGAATAAGGATAGTTGTATCCAATGCTTTTCCTGAAATCTCTAATGAAGCGATAGAAGAAGCTAGGAATGAAAATAGTTTTTTAGAGCCAGGAATAAGGATAGTTGTATCCAATGCTTTTCCTGAAATCTCCAATGAAGCGATTGAAGAAGCTAGGAATGGAAATAGAGCCAGGAATAAGGATAGTTGTATCCAATGCTTTTCCTGAAATCTCTAATGAAGCGATAGAAGAAGCTAGGAATGGAAATAGAGCCAGGAATAAGGATAGTTGTATCCAATGCTTTTCCTGAAATCTCTAATGAAGCGATAGAAGAAGCTAGGAATGAAAATAGTTTCGCCCTTACAGTGTTTAAGAGCTGGCCTTTATGATCCGAGGTTATCACATGTACTTAGTCATCGGAGGCAGCTGTTTATTAGTCCTGAAGGCATTGGTAAGCTACCTTCTTCATTGGTTATAAGTATTCACATAAAATCAGCTGTTTTATATGTAAAGGACCTCATTTAGCAGCTGCATGTCCCAAAGCACATAAAACTGAAACGGATAATTCCCAAGACCATGCTAATACTGATGAACATGAAGCCTTCAAGAAGAACGGGTACTGCTGTCAACAAATTGAATCAAGAAACTGTATTTATACCTATTCCTTCTACTTCGCTAACCGACGAAAAACTAAAATTCTTCTGTGAGTGTCTTTCTGTGAAACAAGTGCAAGAGCCGAAGGAAAATACGGACAAAGGTGAAATACAAAAACAACGGGATTTATTGACGTCCACAGAAAACGTGTATAAGAGAATGGAAAATCTAGAGGAGGCTTTGTTAGGGATTTCTACATGGTACAATGATCAAGTATGTTGATCCAGATATTATGTACAAGTTGACAAAACTGGCAAAAGTAAAATAAAATAAAAATAAAAAAAATACAAAATTTAGAAGAAGCCAACCATTGTTGGCACTTCCAGAGGTGTCTTAATAAATATTTTATTGATCATGAAAAGATCAGGCAAGTAAATTGTCTCGGGGCCACTGTCTCTTAAGCCGCCTGGGAGGATTGTCTGGATGGTATTGAGAAGATAAGGATTGACCTACGGGATTAGGATGGTAAGACAATTTGGAGTGGAACGTTTGGAAACGGGTTTTAGCGAGGTCAAGGACAAATGGGATGTTGAGGTCATTGTGTAGGGTTTTGTTGGATACATAGAAAGGGGCGATGAAAGGAAGATAGGGACAGAAGAAGGTATGGAACAGGATGCCGAGGAATTAGCTACTTCTCCGAGAGGTGTGTCGCATAAAGAAGAAAAAAGGAACACATCATTTTCGAGGGGTCGAACTCGAAAAAAACGTGCAACGGGGAAAAAAGAACCTACGACACGCAAAGAAGAACAAGAAAAATTCAAGAAGAAGTAAAAACGCTTTCCTTATATAATTTTTTATATCACTTTTTGTTTTAATTTCTTACCATGATTTGGTATTTTACTATAGTAAGAAGAGCGAAAATAACACAGCTGTTAATTCACTTCATATTATGTTCTTTTCATACTTTTATGTTTTACTATGATTTTAAGTAACTGTGAACTACTACTATTTAAATTTATTATGTGACGCTTGTTTAAAGTGAGCAAATTGCCTTTGTTGTGAAGCTCCAGAAACAAATAAATAATGTTTTCCATTCTTGTTGGAGTTTTTTTTCGCTTATAGAAATTTCCTGAATGGTAAATAAATTAGCCATAAAAATATTTCGTTTAGTTGTGCCGGTGGTGACAAAGTGTACCCAACTTAGTTTTTTTCGTAGTTTTGATAATAATTAAAATTTATTCTTCTAAATGTTTTATTGATTACAGGTGAAGACGGGGAAAAATAGATAAATAGATAGTCCACCACGCAGAAGATGCGTAACGGAGCACTTTCCTCATAATTTGTGTAGGGTATTCCTGAATAGTTTGCTTAAAACAACCAATATAACTAAAATAAAAAATGAATAGTTCTGGTCTTTTTACATTTGTAAAGATTAACTGTTTCAATTATTAATTTTTTAATTAATTTATTTCCAGATATTGTGTATGCATGGTAATACACTACTTAATAAATACCCAAAAACTTCACATTTTCGTCTATTGATCTTGACGAATCATCATACCCCCATGGAAAAAAAAAATATTCTACAATAATAACACAGGAACGGAATACAGCGCCCGTAGTGGTAGATGTCAGAAGGAAATAACACAAGTAAAATCATATCAAAACACAGGCGCTCCTAGTAGGAGTTTGGCCAACCTACGTTTGGCGGCTGAATTCAATTCAAACATAGTACAAAGTAACCCCCATTTCCGATTTAGTTCGTTTTTACAACACTTCCATCTCATTAGTTACCCACGAAGTATGCCGAGTTTCTTTACAATATAACATAAATTACGACCGGCATGAGCAAATTAGTAATTTGGATACAGGGTAAGGCCCCCACTCCAATGAGCAGATTTATTTTATGTTTACAATACATCTTTCTTTTAAGATGACCGCAAGGAATACAGAGTTCGTATTATGTTATAATTTAATTTAGCCGCCAGACTGGGGATTGGTTGTAACTTTTGACACTACGGGCGCTGAGCTAGGGCACTGTATCCGTTTCCTGCATTTTTACATTTGGACGATTTTGTGTATTTAATAAATAGTTTAGTACCTCCCTTTCAAAATACTCTATTTAAAAATAAATAATTGAGTCAACAGCCCGTTTCAAATAAAAAAAAAATCTGATGATATATATAATATATAATAAAGCTTTATTTACAATATTTACATAGTATCATACATAAGTGTTTATAACATGTACAATAAACATGTTCTTGCTAATTTATAGCAAATTATTCGATTTTTATAGTTTTGTAATTTTTTGGGAAAAATTTCAAAAAAAACCCAGAACATTTTAAATACTAAGTTGAATTACATTACATTGTGCCTGTCAAGTAAAATGTGTTTAGTTCGTCTGTGTACGTATCTAGTTAGTGATTTTTTGTCGTAGTCACCTATGTTTGCTATGTGTGGATTAATGGAATGTGTTACTTGTCCAAAAAACTTGTCAGTAAGTTTGTATATGTAGTCTGTTATTGTAGCTATTTCTAGTTCTTCGTGCATGTGTGTGATCTTTGTGTATCTTGGATAATTGTTGATTATTCGGAGGAAGCAGTTTTGTATAATTTGTAGTTTTTTGTAGTTTGTAGTTGATGTGCAGCTCCATACTGGGCAGGCATAACAAAGGACTGGGCGGATGACACTCTTGTAGATAGTCATTTTATTTTGCGGATTTAGTTTTGAATTTCTATTAAAATAAGGATAAATTTTATAAAGTAGATTTTTAGCAGCTTCGGTTTTATTGTTTATGTGTTTTGTGAATGTTAGGCCTCTATCTAAAGTCACTCCTAAATACTTAATGTGCTCTGTCCATGAAATACTGTGGTTTACAAGATAGAGTTTGCTTGGGATATTTGGGCGTCTTTTTGTGAAGATAATGGCGTCTGTTTTAGCGAGATTAATTTTAATTTTCCATTTTTTGCAGAATTTGTTGATTTTCTTGTAGGTATTTGGTAGTCTGTTTGTTATGGTGTCTATCCTGAATGAGCTAGTGTATATGGCTGTGTCGTCGGCAAACAGAGAGAGATTTGTGTCTTTAGATTGTGGTATGTCGTTGATGTATATATTGAAGAGGGTGGGGCTAAGACAGGAACCTTGAGGAACGCCGGCAGGAATTGGTTGTTTATTAGAGGTATATGACTTTATTGAAACAAAGAAGGATCTATTGGAGATAAATGAGTGTATTGTGTGGATGAGATAGGATGGTGTGCCAATGTTTATGAGTTTGTAAATTAGTCCTAAGTGCCAAACTGTGTCAAATGCTTTCTCGATGTCTAGTAGTATTAAGCCTGTGTGTTTCTTTTCGTTGAAGTGTTTTGTAATGTGGTCAGTTAGTCTGGCTAGTTGTGCTACTGTGGAGTGTTTTTCTCGGAATCCAAATTGTTCGTCAATCAAGTATCTTCGTTCATTGAGGTGTTTGTGCAGTCTTGTTAATATTATTTTTTCGAATATTTTTGATATAATGTTTAATAAACTAATAGGTCTGTAGTTGGTAGGGAGAGAGGGATCTTTTTTAGGTTTAGGTAGGGCGATGAGTTTAGCTGTTTTCCATGTTTCCGGAAAGTGTTTAAGCCTGAAAATACAGTTGAATATTTTTGTTAAACAAATAATTGCTTTCCTGGGAAGGTTTTTGATACTGATTGGGGAAATATTGTCTGGTCCAGAGGATTTCCTTGTGTTCAATTTCTTGATAAGAGACGCAACTTCCCTGGGTGAGACAGAGGGAAAGTTTTCATTAGTTGGACATTTCAGATATTTATTTTCTTTTCACCGTACTGTGTTTTCGTGGTATCGAGATCCTGAATTTTGTGTGAGAAGATGTATTTCATGGAAGTGTTTCGCAAGTACAGCTGCTTTGTCTTTACTATCATAAACAAATCTATTGTTACTCTTCAGAGGAGGGATAGAAATAGAGGAGGAGGTAAATCGTTTATGAACTTTCCAAAGAGAATTGTCTCTAGGATTAAGCGTGGATAGGAATTTCTTCCAGTTTTGGTTTCTCCAGACGTTCAATCGCTTACGAGTGAAGTCTTCTAACCAATTTATGATGCGCCGGAATGCAGGGTTGTAGGGAAGACGGAATTTCTTTTTAACTTTGTTTTTAATGTGGATGAGTATTTTGAGATGGTAGGGCAATTCTTGTACCCCTTCGGAAGGGGATGTGATTATTGGAGTGGATTTTCGGAGAGCAAGTTTAATATTATCGATAAAAGCATTTATGTGGAATTTTAGATCGGTGGGATTATTTATTATTGGATTAACGGGTATGTTGCAATTTAAAATTTCTCTATATATTTCCCAGTTAGTCTGCTTAAAGTTGAGGGTTTCCCTGGTTGATTTTACTTTCAATGTATTATATAAACAGGATAAAACTGAATCGTGATCAGAGCTAAGGCAGCTTATGGGAATCAAATGTGATATCTGGTCAATGTTTTTGGTAAGGGCGAGGTCTATTATACTGGGATTAAATTTTTTTTGAGAAGGATAATGTGTAGGTGAGTTAGGGGCATGTAGGTTTATATGTTTGTTATTGGATAAATACCCTAACAGGGTTTCGCCATTTTTATTGTTGCAGTGACAATTCCAATATGTATTTTTAGAATTTAAGTCTCCCATTAAAATAATACTTTTGTTTAATCTAAACATTTTTTGTAAGTCCGGAGTTACAAGCTTGTTGGGAGGTACATATACAGATATGATTAATGTGGGTCTGTTCATGATATTTACTTTAATTCCTATCGCTTCAGTATATTTCAAATTGTTTATTGGAATTAGTGAATGTTTAATATCTGACTTAACCATAATCATTACTCCTCCACCTTCCCTATTCCTATCCTTACGGTACACGGAATACCCTCGGACTGATAACCGATCAGATTCCTTTAGGTGTGTTTCATTGAGAGCAACAAAATGAGGTTGATTATTATTGATAAAATCTTTAAATTCTACTAGTTTGTTTCTAATGGAACGTGCGTTCCAAAACATAAATTTTATTTTTTTAATCTTATCCATAATTACTTAAGAAATTTATTTTACTAGAACATTTGTAGAAATGTATCCTTTGTAATATTACTAAGGATGTGAGGTGTAGTTTTAAAAAGCAGACAGTAAAAGAGAGAGAAATAGAGAGTAGAAAATATAATTGATTCATGGGATTGATTAGGATTTGATATGGAAAGCAGACAGGTGGTGCTGTCTGTTGATTAGACAGTGAATTGATATTATCAGCTGCATGGTGTTTACTAGTGTAGGTTGCAATAGTTTGGAAGGTTATGAGTAGAACCTGTGAAGTGTTGGTGTAAAAAGCTATATATTTACAAATGTAGGAAGTAAATAACTGTGTTGGCGTGGTTGTTGTTATTGTTAGGCAGTAGAAGTATACAGGATAAAGATAAACTGTAAGTAGATAATTGCTAATGCTTAATAATATATTATCAACTAATTCTACTTTATGACATCTTATTATTTCTGATATGACCAACATTAATCAAATAGTGAAGCAATACCTTCAATTAATACAAATATTTTTGATAAACCATCATCTGCTGTATTAAGTTTTGACATTAAAAACTTGATGTTTTTTATGATATTGGATATGTTTAGAGAACCTAAGAAATCTTTAATTTCCTTAAACGTTTCAAAAATTGATGGTTCTTTATCTTTAGGTTGAAAAGTACCTTGTGGCCATTTGGATGATGCTTTTGGAAGCTGTGGAAAGTCTTGTTTCTTGAAGTTTATAGGAGTGAGTGGAACTTTGGGATGGCTTCTGCTCAGCTTGATGTTTAATTGTCTTTCATAGATAGGGCACTTCACATCATTAGAATAGTGATTTCCTTGACAGTTAGCACAAACAGGAACAAAACTCTTATTAGCATCATTTGTACACTGATATGATGGGTGATCCTTAGAGCATTTCATGCATTTAGGCTTCTTATGACAATTTGATGCTAGGTGATTGTATTCTTGACAATTATAACAGATAGTGAGACTTCTTGATGACTTATATTTTTCCCATCTCACTACTACATTGCAGACATACTTCAGAGCATTTAATTTCGGAATCTGTTCCCTGTTTTCTAGAGTAATAACCCATATAGGTAGTTTCTGGTTTGGATTCACTTTTTTATTAATCATTTGAAATATTTTTGCTATTTCCAGTTTCTTTGTTTCTAGATCCGATTTAATATCTTCTGTATCAAATGTAGGTGGGATTCCCCTTAAAATGTATTTTGGTTTTATTTCAGAATTTGGAGTGTATGTATGGAATTCCAAACCTACTGTTTTAAAATGATCCTGAACTGATTGGAAATCTTCTCTGTTATAAGTGATAAATACCGTTTTATTCTTTTAGCGCGGTTCCTCCCTCCCCCATAGGGAGGAACCCCGCTTATAAGGTTGATACAATGAAACAATCCGGAAGTGCCGACTAGAAAATTTTGCGTTTCAGAACCCCTAGAAACCGAAAATAACGGTGGTTCAAATTTGTATATATATATATATGTATATATTTATTTATATATATATATATATATATATATATTTGTCTGTTCGCTCTCTAAATAGAAGACGAATGGTCCGATTTTGATGAAATTTGGTACAAAAATCTGTCGTCCAATTTGAAAGGTCAAGTTCGTTAACCAGCAAAATCCGCCCACTGGAAGATGGCGTTTGGGGCGAAATTCGCGCAGAAAAAATCGTAACGCTTACGTTTTTGAGTTCATAAGCTTGTAAGTACTCGGTTTATAGGCTTCTTGGGCTAGAAAAACGAATGAAACTATTTTCAAGGCGATAGCTTTAACCGTTGTCGAGAAAATTGGAAAAATAGTTTTTGAATACCGATTTTGGTTTGGGTACTTAGAATAACGGGATTCAGTTGAAACATTATCTGCATGTTCTACTTTCATTAAAACTAATATGTTGAAAGTTATGTTACGTTTGGAGTTAAGGAAGGGTTAGAATAAAATATTTTATGAACAGATATGAAAAGTTTTGGAAACTTCGTATACTTTCATTAATATCTCGAACACGGTTGGGAAATCGTGGTAAGTGGATTGAAACAATTTGAAAGCTTACTAAATTCTCTACCAAAATGATTCTAAAACTATTTTTGATTAGGTTATGTCAATCGGAGAAATAAGTGCTTAAAACTTCAAATACGTCTGTTTTGTTCTTATGAACGGGTTTTTGTCGTTCTTTTTGTAATTTTTGTCTCTTTCCCTTGGTTTTTTATTGCTTTTTATTTTTTTAATTTCTTATGTTGTATTTGTAAGGAAAATGTATGTGTGTGTAAAACAGGATAGGTAAAATGAGACCAATTTTCTGTTGTCAGAAATAATAAAAAGTTTTGGGAACTTCGTATAATTTTCTGCATGTTCTAATTTCATCAAAACTAGTATGCTGAAAATTTACTTACGTTTGGAGTTAGGGAAGGGTTAAATTAAAATAATTTATTAATAGAGATGAAAAGCTTTGGAAACTTCATATACTTTCCTTAATATCTCGAAAACGGTTGAGAATCTTGGTAAACGGATGGTTACCATTCGAAAGCTTACTAAATGCTCTAGAAAACAGGTTCTGAAGAAAGTTTTGATTAGGCGATGTCAAACGGAGAAATAAGTACATATAACTTAGAAGTTTGATAAACGATAATTGATTTCGTTTATTTATACGGTTCTTTTTGTCTGTTTTTATTTCTTGTTATTTTGTTATTGCTTCTAGGAGGAGGATGTATTTCTCAATAAAACAGGGGAATAAATACAAATTCTTTGAACCTGTAACAGAACTGAAAACGTAAATATTCGCCGTGTAGGGTCAGTCCGGGTCGAGGTAGTCTGCCGGTTCAGGTAGGCTTTTATTGCACTTCATAAATCAAGATTCTTTGTTCTCATCAAGCATTCTAGGACAGCTGACAGTTACCTTTACCTGTAGGAAGTCATGCAGCCAAATGCTATACTAGAAATATAATTATATTTTGTGGTTGAATGTGGCCTTAGTTCAATAAAAAATAACACTACTTTCTCATTTTCATGTACAATTTTATTTTGTTTAATTGCATTTAAAAGTAAAATGGATATGTTAGCACTACAAGTTAAGTAAATTAGAAATATATTCGTAGAAGAGTCTTCGTAGACCGAAACTTGGGACGGCAGAAAGAGTAATTTCTGCTTAGGATAGTTTCATCCCTAGCCGAAAATCTTGTTGTTTTTTTTTTCATATTTGTTTACATTAGGAATGATCCAAACAAAGTAATAACTGTTTCTATTCTAAGTCTACAAAATAACACTAGGGATTTGAATGGAACCGCGCTAAGATGACGCAGTTCCTGCGAGTCGGACTTTTTTATATTTAATATTGATTTCGCCATTTGTTTTCTCACTTAAACATTTAACCATGGATTTGTAGTCTTCAAAACTCTTATTTACAATGATAGGAGGGAATGGCCTAGCAACATTGTTGGAATTTAGAATTTCATTACTCATGGATTCATCATCGTCATCATAATTAGAAAATATTGAGAAGCTGTTTTCGACAGGGACATTATATTCTGTCTCACCTCGTTTCCTTTTTGTAGTCATTTTCGAGCTGCTCGTTGAAGCCATCACCGTGTTTCTTTCTTTTTTATATTGTGCCCCCGAAGGGACAAAATATAAACACTGTGACTGCTTAACACTTTTACTATTAATATCACAATTTTTAACTGAAAATAGTAGGAATTACTATGATTTTCGCTATGAATCTCGTGGAGAGATGTGTACACCATTGAATCAATATGGCGACTTCATATGATGATTGTGCTGGTGAATGCAGATCCAGACATCCATTTTTTTTTTTTTTTTTTTTTTTTTTTTTTTTTTTTTTTTACGGCGCATCTGCATCTAGGCCATTTGCGCCGATATATTGTGTTTCACCTGATATTGAGGACATGAGCTTAGCCAAGAGTAGTGTGGAAAGAAAGGCCAGAGGAAAATCTGTTCTCAATGACCAAAACCTGGGACAGCAAGAAAAGTTCTCACGTCGTTGACTCTGACCCACGACAGCTGTTACCTACCCATCCTTTAATGTCACTTCTGCATTTATGGGTGTGAATCTCCTATCCGGCTCTTTCCTAAAATAATCAAATATTTACTAATGTACCTTTTCATCCTCTACCTTCCTAGAAGTTGCTGGATTTATAGGCCCAATAAAAACATCAAAGCACAAGCATCTACACCGCTGAGCTGCATGGTATTCTCTTAGGTCTATCTAACGTACAAACTACAACACAGAACATAACAGTTTGCTCGGACTCATTAAGTTGTTTACTCTCCTTACACATTTACAACACTAATCCTATCATCATACAAATTTTAGAACACATCATCAGACTTCAGACACACAACATACTGGTAACAATGTTGTGGGTACCAGGACATGAAAATATTGGACAATCAACAACAGCAGACGAACAAGCAAAACAAGCAAGCGGAGGAGAATCATTTGACTTGAACCTACTTACGACTGAAGACTTACACTTACAAATTACTGAAAATATCCGTCTTGAATGGCAAGCCTCATGGTACAGTACAAGAGATAACCTCCTAAGGGAGATAAAAAGCAGTACTCATGAATGGCAAGCTAGTACACAGCTATCAAGACGTGATGAAGAAGTAATTACAAGACTGAGAATTGGACACACTCATTTAACTCATTCCCATCTCATGACAAGGCAAGACAGTCCAATATGTCAGACATGCAACAGACAACTAACAGTTAAACACTTACTTACAGAATGCAGAACACGAGACTATTTAACGATTCCACATGACATGTCCGAACTATTTTCTGAAAAAAGCCCACACATTGTTACTGTTCTACAACACTTACATAAAATGAAACTGTACGACAAAATATGACTCAACTGAACGTATGTATAGTTTAATAAAGCGATTGTAAATTGTATGTTTGAGTGTTTGTGTGCGTGTGTGTGTGTGTGTGTGTGTGTGTGTGTGTGTGTGTGTGTGTGTGTGTGTGTGTGTGTGTGTGTGTGTGTGTGTGTGCGTGCGTGCGTGCGTGCGTGCGTGTATGTGCATAAGAGCGGCTTCTGTATACAATGTCCTTACATTCAATCCCTCAAGACATAGAATAATGATTTTTATATTGTAACAATCTATCAGACACTCTATTATTTATTTGTTCCTACAATATTTCGGTTATTGTTTTGTTTGATGTTTTTATTTATTTATTTTTTTTTCTTTTATTTTATTTGTCCCTTTTTTTTTCTAATGATTTTCTATACTTTGTCTCTTTGTGTTTATACTTTATAATTTTTTTAAAAAATTTATTTTTAGCTAGTTGCTTAATTTTATTGAATTAATTTTCACGCAGTATGCGAGCATATCACCTTGCTGTTGTGGTGCTCCGTAACAAATAAACATTTCATGGAGCCAATCGCCTACGTTACGTAGTGCCTTAAAAGAATAAATAAATAAAAACATCAAAGATATAGTTTGGGTATGCACCCGCGTGAATATGTGTGAGTGTGTGTTTGTTTATGTATGTAAGTTTCCTCACTTGCTCACATATATGTAAGTATTAATGCATGTGTGTGCGTGTTCACTTCCTTTTAAGGTATATTTTATACGTTTTTCAATCTTTATTGTGCTCGCTCATCAAGATAACTTGAGAGAAAGAGAGAGAGAGAGGGGTCTCCCGTAGTCTAGTGGCTAGCGCGCTGGATTCATAAGCGGGAGATGGTGGGTTCCATTCCCACCTCCGGCAGGAATTTTCTCATCTCAAGGCTCGCTGGGAAAATTCCTCGCTGCACCTTGGATGTCGGCGCTAATGACCTAGAAGTAGATGCGCCGTAAAAAAAAAAAAAAAAAAAAAAAAAAAAAAAAAAAAAAAAAAAAAAAAAAAAAAGAGAGAGAGAGAGAGAGAGAGAATTTATTATCCAAGAAAATATTAAGTAGTAACGAACAGCACTAGAGAAATATGGGATTTCCTCCTTCCCTTAAAGAAGCAATTAATATTCTTAGCTATCTAGCTGTCTAACCGTAGCCCCATAGCCTATAGTTCCTTAGCTACCGAGCAGCCTGGCTATAGTTCCTTAGCTACCTAGCAGCCTGGCTATAGTTCCTTAGCTACCTACCTGTCTGGCCGTAGCTCCATAGCCTATAGTTCCTTAGCTACCTACC
This sequence comes from Gonocerus acuteangulatus, assembly GCA_946811695.1. NCBI lineage: Eukaryota > Metazoa > Arthropoda > Insecta > Hemiptera > Coreidae > Gonocerus > Gonocerus acuteangulatus. The sequence continues at coordinate 50,828,052 of OX328125.1, forward strand.
TGCCTGGCCGTAGCTCCATAGCCTATAGTTCCTTAGCTACCTAGCAGCCTGGATATACCTCCTTAGCTAAAAATGTGGCTATAGCTTCTTCTGTTTCTTGTTGTAATAAGTCACTTTTTTAACATTTATTATTCTATTGTGCTTTCCAACAGATTTTAATCTGACGAGGACGGATCTTTGGGATTTGTGTTCTCTTAGCTTTATATCAGTCATAAAACAATCTGAATCCTATTTTATGGGATTTATTTGCTACCCCGAGTGTTTTAATTGGTAGAATTAAACTTAACTACTCCCTCCATTATTAGACTTAACTCAAAAGGATATGTTTGTATCCCGGCTTTGCAGGGATAAAGGAAATTTCTCTAAGATTCCACAAGCATTTAATTCCATAATTTACAACCGCTCCAATTATTTTTAATATATTGGAGCTGTGTGCCTTTCGTTTTCGTTCAATTTTTAATACTTATTATAAACTTATTGTTAATTAAAATTTATTTTTTAGTTTATCATGCTCAGACTTTATCTCCCACGAGTATAGATTTCACGTCTTCTGGGCCTGAATTATGTTTATCAACATAAAGTTAATAACGAATTGATTTGGCATTTTCTGAGTTAAATAATTCAAAATATTCATATGTTGATCTTAATATATCTCTGTTATTGTTTTTACATGATAATATCTATAAATGCTAACTTATAATATTCAGGGCATGTTCAGATTCTTCTGTGCATTCTTCTGTTTAAATTTCTACCACTATCAAGTCCTACATCCAATAGTTTTCAGCTTCTGTAAGTTATATTAATTTTGTTGATGCTGTTGTGCAATGGAGTTGAATCATTCATCTTGAAGGGCAGTTGCAATTAATATATTTTTTTTTTTTTTTGTATTATCGGCCTCTTAATTTAAGAATAGGTTAATGGAAAATGTCCATTCTATTGATGGAAAACATTTCAACTCCCAATACTCTACAAGCAGAACGCAAAAGTTGTGCGGGCTTAACCTAGCTAGCACCCCTTTAAACCTTCAGGAAAGGTCATGAAGTGTGGGCATCTCCGTGAATTTTTACTTATTAAAATCTTTCAGCTCCCCTTTTATTATACGCTGTACTACATCCAGTGTTTGTTATTTAAAATAATTAATTATTAAATAGATCTTTTTAAATTCATTATGTCAACTATAATTTTGTTGGTATTGTTGTGTATCAATTAAGAATCAAATGTAGTAGAGCGTCCAGCTTGCCCAGCACCCTAAGACCTGAACCCACATGACGCTCTCTGAAGCTTATTTTTTTTTTTTTATTTTTTTATTTTTTTTTTTTTTACGGCGCATCTACACCAAGGTCATTAGCGCCGACGTCCAGGGTGCAGCGAGGAATTTTACCAGCGAGCCGTGGGATGATAAAATTCCTGCCGGAGGTTGGGAATCGAACCCACCATCTCCCGCTTATGAATCCAAGGCGCTAGCCATTAGACCACGGGAGACCCCTCTGAAGCTTATTATTATAAACATGACGAATTCTCTAAAATTATGGATAATTCTTACAGCTCAAAGAAGAAAAATAAAACTTTGTCTGTACATTGCATGTAATCAACACACTTCATTATATTTTTAGTACCATACGTAAGACACACATTCAGCCTTAAAATGCTTGTCGGTCTTTATAGGAGTTTGCCTGCCGTGAACCTTTGAAACTTTGGCAGCATTTCTAAGCACACTTGACCTAAAACATAGATTTTATATAAAAACAAAATATTGGGAGAGACCTATTGGAAAGCTTGAATGGTTTGAAACGATAAAATGATTTGTCAAGAGGTTCCGGTGTGGCACATAAAGTATCGAAAGTCCTATCAAAAGTTACTATACAGTATCACCAAACATTTTAACATTTTCACGATTTTAAATTGACAGAATCCAACGGGAAAAATCTTCGACAGTGTGAAATCAGAGATTTTCGCAAGGTGTCGCGCTAGGGTCAGCGATTCCAAATTAGTGTTTTCCCATCCCCGAGGGGAACCATATGATATCTCAATGTCGGGAAAGACTCAATTATTCTTTATTCACCCATCAAAGACGCCTACGTCAGCAAGTTCATTGAAATACGAACGTCTCTGTGAATCGAAAAAAGGGTAGAAACTGTCAGAAACTGAAAAAAAAAAAAAAAAAAAGATCTTGAATGAACCCAATAGGAAAATTTAAATTTCATAAAAGAGTGCGTATGCCTGATAATAAGATAACAAACAGCCTTTTTCGACTCCCAGTCTTAACGTATATAGTATCAATGGAACCCTTGTCTCGCCCAGGTAACTCTGATTATTTACGGGTCTTATTCTATTGCTTTTAACCCTTATCCTGATGCTCAACCTCTATCGACGGGCCCAAAAAAATAATGGAACTCTTTAAAAAAATGTATTTAAATTTTTAAAAAAATGGAAATAACGTTTACTCACTGTCTCACTTAATTTTCAAAATCCTTATAAATCCTATTTTACAGGATTTATTTCTTCTGGTCCCATTACAGCTTTTCCTCCTCCTTTTACTGACTTTCACTATTGCATTTTTAACGTTTTATCTTTTATTTGATATCCTGCATAGATAAAGGACATTTTTAATATCTGCTTTGGTTTTTACAATTTGACTGTAAATCTAATATAATATTTTTTTCGATAAATTTAAAATACCACAAACTAGGTGAAATGAGCACTTCTTTCCTCAAGAAAATATACTATAGTCTTCAATAGTACGCTCAAATCCTTGGCTCTACGGAGCAAATAGAACAGACTGTTTCACGGATGGATGGAGATGTAAGGACCTAGAGGCAAGATTGGTTATTATTTTAAGCAAGTTAAAATAAGAAGGATAAGATAAAAATTAAACCTTTTAAGAAATACGAATATTGTTTAATTAAACAAGAGTTTTCTTTTAATACATTTCGAATGTGATATTCATTTCCTACATTACTCAATATGCACCCTTTAGTTTTTTAAATTGAAAGCTTGTAAAACGAAAAATAGCTATGTAGTTTCGGCTGAAAGAGCTACTCCACGCAGGAGAAGAAATCACATACACTGTGATCGAGATGTTGGAATATTTACAAAGTACTTGTGTGTCAGAATACAAATAAAGAAATTCCCAAAATAAGTTATTACTCCAAAAAAATTCATAAGCCTTAGTAATTCTTCATACTTTTACTGTAATTTTAATTACTATTTTATTTTGTTTACAATTTTTTTTAAATACCTCTGCTTTTCTCCTTTATATTTTATTACATTAATTTTTCATGTTGTTACATTGCAACGACCAAGTATGTAAAACGCAGCCAGCATCGGACTGACTTTTTTTCGAAAGAATGCTAGTGTGAATTGCCCAGACCCCCGGGCCTCCAATTTAATTTAACAATAGGAAAATTGTTATATAAGTAGGTATTATAAAATATTCAACTGTAAGTTAATTGCTCACAAGACGTTTTAATACACACTTCGATGTACTAGCTACAAATTTAATGTTTTTTAGTGTTTTTGTTTAAGGAAAATGATACGCATTGCAACAGAATTGTTGGCTACAAAGTAAAATGCTTGAGCTATTACCTACTACTGTCCAAAGTGAAAATCCTCATGGACAGAAGGAGAAATTTATGTTCATGAAAATTACTTTTCCTAAATAAAAATTTCAAATCTGCACCAGACTTATACTTATTTACACACGCATAAAAAAACATCTTATCACACGTTTCCCTAACATGTACGACTGTATGTCATTTTTTTTTAAATACCTCTGCTCTCCTCCTTTATATTTATCGGAATGCCATCCACAAAACCCTGGTTATAAGCTTGTGAAAAGGTGCCTTTCATTCAGCTATAATAATTTCCTTTTGAAAGTAGAATTAATCTAATAAGAATCCTTTAGACCATTTCCATGGTGACAGCCTTGAGCAGAGTGAAGGCATTTCCTCGGGCTAAAATGAACTTCTGACTTATTTCCAACATTCGCTCAACCTAGGGGGGTTGGTAACAACTTTTCCAATTTCCTCGCTTTTAATGCCCATTTACTCACAATTCAATTCCCTCAAAGTGTGATCAAATGTGAAAGAGATTAGATTTTTCTGAAGGGAATTAATGTGTCCAAATCCGGAAATTTACAATTCATCATTGTTTCTTCTAGTAACTATCCGAATTTATTAGAATCCGACCTATTATTTTTTCTAAAGAAAAGCCACCACCCTTAGTGGGAATCGAACCCATGACCCTTGGCACGGAGAGTTAAGTGCTCAGGCCTTAACACTCACGGCCACCGGGCCTCCTTTTTTAATTAAAAACCTCAAATAATATTATAAGTCCATTATAATATTATCCACTTTCCAAAGTAGCTGAAAGGATTTCTGAAACATTACTCCAAATCAGCATCGATCCTAACTACTAGATACTGAAATGATCCCCGTTAAAAATTATATATATATATATATATATATATATATATATATATATATATATATATATATATATTATATGTCTGTTAACACGATAGTGGCCAGAATAGTTTTTTTTTTCACTCGAAACTGGTGTAAAGCATTCCTCTATTAAACGCATAGATGGATTCTTTAACCAGAAAAAACGGACCATCTATAAGGAAGGGCGGGGGGGGGGGGGGGGGGTTTAGACCAGCCAAAAATTACTAAGGGTCGAAATGTTTGTTATTTTGCAAAGAATAGAATCGGTAAAATGACTTGCTTTACGTCTTCACCAATTCTTCGTTAAAAAAAATCCTATTTAACATATATAAATATGTATTAGGGCATATAAAAGGCATATAGAAGAAAGTAATCAGTTATTTTTTAAATTCCTAATTGTTTCCTAACCCAGATAATAAAATTAGCTACGAATAAAATAATGGTTTACGTTCTCTACACAGTTTTACTTTTAGCCGACTTTCGTTCCAAGAGACCGATATTTATTTATTTTTTTTTTTTTATTTTTTTTTTTTTTTAGCCAAATAATAACGCTAAAAACAAAATATTTATGTGTGAAACGAAAGCCTATAGCTATTCATTTTATTTCTTATACTATTACCTACGCTCTTAAGTCCTCATCTTCTGATACAGGCAATTCTATTTCTTGATATTTGTTGCAATGTTGGCTAAAAAAAAAAAAAAAATCCGTCACGCAGGAGCTGCATAACTAAGCACTTTCCTCAGAATTTTGTAGTGTAGACTACATTACTGAATAATTTGCTGTAAATTGCTGTAATTCTGCTCATTTACATTTCTTATGAGAACTGTTCAATTATTAATTTTGTAAATAATTTGCTTCCAGAGTTATGTTAATACATGATACTGTACTAATTAATAAATACACAAAAACTTCATTTTCCGTCTTTTGATCTGGCCCAGGAACAGTCCCCCCAGTGGGAGATAGCGCTCCTCGCAGCGGCTTTGGGAACCTACGTCTGGCGGGCTAACTCTAATGAAACAGAGTTTAAAGTAAACCCTCCTTTCCAATAGACCGATTTATTTCATTTTTTCAACACTTCTTTCTCGTGAGATACCCACGACGTATACCGCGTTTCGTTACAATACAGCAGAAATTACGACCGGTATGAGTATATTAGTACTTTAGGTCCGGAGTAACCCCCCCCCCTCCAAATAACCCGATTTAGCTTATTTTTACAACCCATTTTTCTCCGTTTATTACCACCACGAATAGCGAGTTTCGTTGAAATATAACAAAAACTACGGCTGGCATAGTCAAATTAGTGTTTTGGGTCCGGGGCAAATCCCTCCTCCCGATGGACCGATTTTGGTGGTTAACGAACTCGTTCAATCGTTTGCCAATTGAACGCTATATACCACGTTTCGTGAAGAAAAAACAAAAACTCTGGCCGCTATCGTGTTAACACACACACACACACACACACACACACACACACACACACACACACACACACACACACACATATATATATATATATATATATATATATATATAATGACCGGGGGTCATTTTTGGTGTCTACTAGGTAGGATCGATAAAGATTTGAAGACATTTTTGAAAAATTCCGTCATAAGTGCAACCTCAATAGCTACTTTCCTTCGGAGAAAGTGCTAAAAAAAAAAAAAAAAAAAGAATAAAAAATAATGTAAGTGTTATTGCTAACCCGTAGTATGTAAGTACTTTCATGATCTCTGAATATCGTACACCTCCCTCAGCGATGAAACCTTAAAACCAACACCGTGTAAAGGAGAAGTCCAATAAAGATGTAAAGGAGGAGTTGGTGGGGGGGGGGACACGGAGAAATAATGTATTGCACGTCCGACATCCAAGTATGAATATTAAGGAGAAACATCGCCCCCATACAAATTCAACATTCATCCACATATCGATACTCTAGTAGCAACCTTAACCAATTATCAATATCAATCGTTTTTAGGACTTTAATATTTTAATAAAAGCAGCATATATCTTTATGAAGTGTTGGATTTCTCTTATAATTCACGCATATTTATGTATAAATAAACATACACACCTGGAGTCACGAAACTAAATATACATTATTTTTACAAAAAAAAAGTCGGATGAATTAATTAAAAAATCGATCTTACCACACTTGGTGAGGAATGTACGCAGCTTACGTGGCTTTTCCGGGACGAACGTTATTCTATTTACCTTAATTGTAGATAACTTCCGTACCAAGTAACATGAGATGAAGGTTTTTTTTTTTTTTTTTTTTTTTTTTTTTTTTTTTTTTTTTTTTTTTTTTTTTTTTTTTTTTTTCTTTTTTCATAATGTTAAAACACGTAACAAAATGTGATTGTTCCTATTATGCTTGAATTCGCTGAAAATCACGCTTCCAGGTCACTGAAATCTTTTCAAGTTTATTAAGACTCGAGCAAAGAATAAAATTCTAGCAACGAAGTTACGGAACAAGGAATTATAAGACGACCGCTGGCACCATCATATACAGGTTCAGGTCAGAAGATCTCAACTTATTAGAATAAACTCGGGCTTTGTTATGAACTCAATATTATGCAGAAAACTGTCTGCAAAATCAAGTCAGTGTGTCATCTCTCTTGACTCTAACCTATATTTCTAATATTTTTTGGTTAAAATAATTATTCATATTAACAAAATATGGTTTTAATTCTTTGTAAAGAAATACAACGATGGGCAAAGGCATAAATGATATTGCAGTGCCTTCCTCGTCGTCAAACCGATCAAATAGGCACAATCCGAAGCAAAGTCGCACAGAAAGCATATCAACGCTCACTACTAATACACTCAAAGGCAACCCACAAAATGCAGCGGAAATTAATAATTCTATTTCAGAAAACAACGTTACCTGTACCAAGCCTAACTGTAGTAAAGTTTGTCAGTTGTGTGGTCTAGCATTTAAAAATGAAAGGGGACTTAAAACTCACACCGCTAAAAAACATTTTCATGAAGCCAATCGCATTACTCTAAGGAGTATCTTAAAAACCACAAATGGAGATAATGCGAAAGAGAAGCAAACAGAAAAAGTTCAAAATCCTAGTGTAAAATTAGAAATTTCGAAGTTTAGCGGCACTTTTAAGAATATCTTGTCTAACATCAAACACTTTGACTCGAACAACTTCGATGTAGAGATGAAGAATTTTCTCACATTCTTACGCGAGGTGAACCGCGAGCTCCCAGGTCCTAAACATCCCGCTATTAGACATTATAATAGGAGAAAGAAGAACGGGAACTGTAAATCAGGAAAAGGATCAGGCGAAGTTTCCAATGCGCATAGGGCTAATAAAGCTGCAAGAGAAAAACGAAATGAGCAATATAATTATGAGCTTGCTCAGTATAACTACTACAACCAGCGAAAGAAAGTAGTTCATGCAATAATGCAGGCTGGTGCTCCTAAAAAGTGTGATATAAATATAAAGGAAATAGAAAAACACTTTAAATTAGTTTTTGAGGAGCCAAACGGCAAACATCGATTTTGTTATGAAGTCTCTAAGAATAACCCCGACCTGACCACAATCGACATCAAGCAAATCCATCGTGCTATAAAGTCAACGTCAATTGACACTTCAGCCGGTCCTGATGGAGTCTTAATCAGAACACTAAAATCCATCGACGTATCTCACATACTGAAAACAATCATGGAAATCATGCTGAGGACGTCATACATCCCCGAGGCTCTAAGGGAGGGAAGAACCATCCTAATATATAAAGGAAAGGGTTCGACCAAGGACATGGGCTCTTGGAGGCCGATCACTGTATATTCAATAGTGCGGCGGATCATAGAGAAGGTGTTGGACCATGAGATTAGGCAGCAAGTCAGTTTCCACTCGAGCCAAAGAGGCTTCATACGAGGATTGCCTGGATGCCACGTTAATATCCGCATCATGGAAGCTGTTTTGAAGGAAGCGAGAAGAAGAAAAGATGGCGGTGTCCTAGCCTTCCTCGATGTCACGGGAGCTTTTGATAATATCGGCCACCAGCATATTGTACAGACGATGGAATCAAAAGGTATTTCAGGCGACTTGAAGAATATCATCAGCGGTTTATTATGTCATAATAAAATCAAGGTCTCTGCTGGAATAAACAAAACCGCCTTCATAGACGTGAAACGAGGAGTTCCACAGGGAGGACCTTTATCGCCAACTCTCTTCATAATGGTTATTGACCATCTCTATAAAGAATTGAACGATCCTTCATTTTCGAATAGATACGGATTCAAATTGCACGATCAAGCTGATAATGTAACAATTACCGGTTTTGCCGACGACCAAGCCATTACAGCTTGTAACAAGATATCAGCTGAAAGAATAATAAATTTAGTAGTCCAGAAATTTAAAGAAATAGGTCTAGATATAAATGCTAGCAAAAGTTCGGCGATAATTATCGATAAAGGAGAACTTCAAAAGGAATGTCTAAACCTAGAAAATGGTAGTCAGATTGAATCAATTGAACCAGAAGAGAACGTCAAATACCTCGGATGCAATCTCTCATCTGAAATAATATGCAATAATGACGCCCTGATTAGGTTTAATGAAAACCTGAACAAGTTAACGATGTCGAACTTGTTACGGTCCGACCAAAAGCTGAATATAATAAACCAGTACGTGTTCCCATCGTTGATTTATCCCTTTCAGACTGTACCTTTGATGAAGCTTCAGCCAACATTACTTGAAGGATTGGACACAATCATCAGAAGAAGTGTTAAAGCAATGCTTGGGTTGCCTGCTAACACTTGCAGTGCTATGTTTTACTCTCCGCGGCGATATAGAGGTCTTGGCTTGCTTCATTGCCAATGGGAAGCACCGCTCCAGCATTTGTCGGTCCTCCAAAAACTAGCAAACGTAGCAGACCAACATTTCGAGCCCATATTTGACTATCAATCCGAATACAAACAATGTTTCAATCGACTTGGACTAAACATAGAAGACTCTCATGGCCTGTGTGTAAAGGAAATAAGAAGTACACTGCGTGAGGGCTCTTTCGAGGAATGGTCCAATTCGAAATGGCAAGGCATTGGTGTCAAGCATTTTATGGATTACCCTAAGGCAAATAAATACGTGTATAACAAGTGCTTACTGTCGGGGTCAGAGTGGGTAAATGCCTTGAAATTGAACACAAATTACGCACCCCTTCGAGGAGTTCCCGGCGTGAGTGGAGCGATGAGAGATGTTGGACCCCTTTGCCGCAAATGTGGTGAAGAGCCCGAAACACCAGCACATGTGCTGGGAAAATGTCCGCACAACATGCTTCTCATCACGCGTCGCCATCACAATGTGAAGCACAGACTAATAGAGCTCCTTCAGGAAAAGAACTACAGCTGTTTTGAAGAGGTGTACTGTATCGACGATGAAGGATCATCTAGGTTTGCCGATATTGTCGCATTCAAAACAAAAAGCGAACTCGCTTATATAATTGATCCTACTGTGAGGTTCGAAACGAACGATAGCGAGCAAGCTTTTGTAATTGATCTTGAAAAGAGGTCGATTTACGAAAAATGCGTAACGTTCTTTTCCGAAAAGTTCGAAGAACAATTCGGCAAAAGGAAATTCACCGTTAAAGGGTTATGGTTCGGAGCTCGAGGAACCATACCTAATGAGACAAGCGCTTTTTTACAGGAACTCGGCCTAGATCTGAATAGCCTTCCCCTAATAGCCGAACCAATATTGGTAGATTCCCTTGGGATCATCAACCATCATATTTACGGTTAGGAACAATAAATATCGTAAGCAAATAGAACTATCAGTAAGGAGCAGAACCATGTGTACAAAGTCATCATTCTTACAATCCCAGATTCCCCAGAAGTAATCGACTCTTTGAAGTAAACCATCTAGTCTTAAAGATGAAACCTGGATCCTAACGCTGAATATAAAACCAATTGAATCATAAAACATTTATCCCAAGACTGATGGTTCAGTTGTGTGGTTTAGCAACCCCACTCATTTGGGGCAGCCTCACTTTATTTTCTTGTTTAATAAAGTGTTCTTTCTTTCTTTACTTTAAAAGACAGTCAATAGAGTGTTTTGATTTTTTTATCAGTTCATATTTTACTAGAACTAGGGTAATCTAGCTCTCAAATACCGCTAAATATGATCAAACAGAATTATAGTGAAATTAATCAATATTATATGAGGTGGACAGACCGAAGAAAATGAAATAAATTTGATTTTGATTATTCAATATATTTTAATCATTTTCCAAAGGAGTGTAGCTATTGACGTTGCACTCATAAAAGCATTTATTCAAATTTTCATCAATCCTACGTAGACGACACCAAAAATTACACCGTAATTTCTGTAGGATTATAACGAAACTCGGTGTACGTCGTAGGTATCTAATGAGAAAGATGTGTTGTAAAAATAAACTAAATCGGAAGAGGAGGTTTACTTTGTTCTATGATTTAATTAAATTAAGACACCAAACGTAGGTTGGCAAAATTACCACTAGGGGCGCTCTTTCTTCGTTATGATCTTATTTTTCTAATTTCTACCACTAGGACTGCTGAGCTGTGGCCTTGTATCCGCCGCCTGCGTTATTATTGTAGGATGATCTCTTTTTACATTTGGACGCTGTTATTATTCATCAAGATGACGAAAATGTGATTTGTTTATGTTTTCATTAAGTAGTGTAGTGAGTGTACCACGCATACAGAAAATGCCGGAAAGAAATTAATTTAACAAAATAATAATTGAAACAGCTGCTCATTAAAAATGTTTATTTTTTTAAATGTATTATTATTATTTAAATTTTAACGTCCATTATAATTAACTGAGAATTTTAGGACGGGTTATCTATAGGTCACCACCCTTTTCTAGCCAGGATAGGGCTGATGACTTTTCTTTTTTTCCTAAGAAAAGCCACCACCCCTAGTTGGAATCGAACCCACGAACCTTGGCACGGAGTCGTAAGTGCTCACGCCTTAACACTCATGTCCACCGGGCCTCCATTTTTTAATTTTAACCTCCATTTATTATTGACACAGAATTTTCGGATGGTTATCTACAAGTTACCACCCTTTTTTTAGCACGGATAAGGCTGATGACTTTTTTTTTCAAAAGGAAATCTACCGCCCTTAGTGGTAATTGAATCCGCGAACTTCTCGGCGAGCGAAGTCTCGGGCAGACGGGACGCGGACTGTATCGTGGCGGGCAGCGATCCCGCTTTATTTTATTTATTTATTTTTATTTATTTTTTTTTTTTATTAATAAAACATAACCTCAAAACAGATGATTTCAATGAATAATTCAGTTTCTTAACTAATTTTATCGCGCGATAAATCTTTCATTTTTTACAACTGTATCGCCCTGCAAGGCGATAAAGACTACCTCGCTGCGACAGATCGTCCTTTGTTTGACGGGCCTCATATTATACCCTCGGTCAGATATCGCTGGCCGCCGTGATACAGATCGCGTTCTGTGTGCCCGAGCCTTTAGACACGGAGTGCTCACGTTATTAATGTAAAAGAGGAAAACTATTCATGTTTTTGGTTCATCTATATAGGTTATTTTAATCAAATTAGACAGGAATGCAGTCTACACAACCCAAATTCTGAGGAATGTGCTTAGTAATGCAGTTCCTGCGTGACTGGCTTTTTACGCATGACGTAGCCTACTCATATCTATACACACAACTAGTATGTTTGCTGTTTCTCTTTGCTAGATTGTTAATGTATCGATTCTGTTGTTGTCAACTTCTTGTCTGTGTTTGAAGGTTATTTTACTGTTATAAAAGTGTGTGGAATATTAAGTGGCTAGTGAATGGTTTTACAGTAATTTCGTTGTTGTCATTTTGCCATGGCGTACACGGAAATTGAACCTTGGGCTTCTAAGACTCTCCTTCTATTAAGGTCCTCAGCGGACACGTCTATGGAAGAAATGAGAACAATGTTAATGGAAACAATTCATCAAAAGTACAATGGTCGCAAACAATATAAAATGATTCCTCCTTTGGCCGGACCCACCAATGAAGGTTTTGAAAAAAGCAAGGTTATTTAATTTTTTAAACCAATATTTGTGCTATGGATGTTTTTTTGTATTATTATTAAAAATTGTCTACGTTCAATTACTTTACTATAATCTGCAGCTATATTCATTTTTTTTTATTAAAACAAAATTGTTGCGCAGCATCACGTTAGTTAAGATTTTTTAATGTGCAAACTAAATTCTCTAAAATATTGGAATGGTGTAATAAGCTCTCATTTTTGGCTGCATTTCTTTATTTTTTATTTGTTTCTTTTAGTCTGTACTATTCCAATTAAATACATTGTGTCTGTTGTTTCAAAAGGCATAAACCAAGCTCTCTTGTTTGTGTTAGATTGGTACATTAAACCATTTTTTTTTTTTCAAAACCCCAATAAATGTACCATAAATTTATGCCTGAAATGAATGGAAAAATTTCAAAATTTTTAAAAGTCCACCCTTACACAATTCCTGATAGAAAATAATAGAAAATACCAAAATGAGTAAGTATGCCAAGTTTCATGTTGCTAGGGCTTAGGGTAGCAGTCACTCATAATTACCGAACATAGATGTACAAAACACTACTAAAAACAATTTATAATAATTGATATAGATTATGACTAAGACTGACAATAGACAAATACTATGACTTCTTAAAAACATAAGTTTAAAAAGAGGATGCTGGATTGAGTTAGAAAAAAAATTATCACCAGTAGGAACTAAAAAACATTTTTCTACTATTAGATTTTGATAGCATAATAAATAACTAGAAGAATGATATTTGAACTTTGTTTCATTTCTTTTGCTTGTTAATAAATTAACGAACATTTCCAAAATTAATTAAATACATTTTCGATAGAATGATTAGCAGGCTGTGTGTAATAGCAAGCCAATTTAGTTGGGCAGCACTCTTTATTGAATAAAGCTTTCCCTACTTCACAATTATATAATATTAGAATATATTTTTAACTAAAGTTTCCCACACTTTTCAACTTATATATTTCCTTAATTTTTATCAATGTTTATTTCCTTGTATTTTGTAAAGACATTACAAAAGATAAGGGACACTCTTGTATATAAGTAGCTCTACCAAAGGGTTGCTTTGATTGAGAAATTATTTTTAAAAAATCATCATGGGTTTGTTTTATTTTTTAACATCTACTAATCTATTTTTTTAAAACGATTTTTTTTTTTATGTTATAGTCTAAAGAATCTAAATCAAGCTACTCTGATCAGAAATCCAAAAGCCATTCTGGTGGATTTTCACCTTCCATTAATCTTGCAAGTCCTGAGTCATTTGCTTCTGATTCAGATGCTTCAAGTGCCAATAGTGACATGGTGATCCTGGAAGACGACGTAGCCTGTGCTATCTGCAAGTATGTATAGCAGCAAGAACTCCCTGTTTTAACCTTATCCCTCCTGTTAGTCCTTAACCCATAACCCAGACGCCTCGATTGTGGAAACGGTAACGTTATAGTTTAAATTGTTTTCAGCCTTAGCTTTGGCAAAGTATTGATAAACATTGAACTCTATCTTCCTTGCCAGGCCTCTCAAAGCCTTTGCTGCTCGTAAACGAGACATAACCAGTTTTTATAGTGATTCAGGTTAAGTGTTTGATTATTAAAAGGCTTTACAAATGGCGGAACACAAGGGAAAAAGGAGGAAGAAATTCCCGCCCAGCCGTTCGCATATGCGTGGCAACTCCTGCGTTTATCTGAACTGGCTATAGTTATGCTGAATGAAGTTCATATATTTTATTCTATTTTATCAACTGTTGTTATTTTATATAAAAGAAACGTTCTGATGTAATACATATACACAGATATAGTTGAGGGGGCTGAAAAAACATAATATATTTTATACTTTGTATGAAATACTTCCAGAGAGCCCTAACCGCAGATATCTTTCAAGCATGAACAGGGCTTCAAAGGTGTCATTCATTCCAATTTCTCCAGCATTATTTTTTATGTACATTTTACCATTATCTGAAAACATTTTCTATATTAAAATGGATTTATTTATATAAATATCCTTCAAAACTGTGAAAGAAGTTTTTTCCCCGAGAAAGCAAAATATTAACACTTTCACTGCAGGCGTCATTACGGAAGGACACTAGCGATCCTACCCGCTTACGAGTATGCTTTTGGAAGAACACTCCTCCATTACATTCCCTTAAGATTCAAAAGGCTTGTAAATGTTTTGTTCTTTTTTTTTTTTTTTTTTTTTTTTGCTCATTTTAAAACATGAACGGTCAATAGAAGATGGCTACTAGAACGACTACTGTATAGAGAACTGATAAACGAGAGAGTGGAGGGGGGATGAATCACCGGCACGTGCTGTGTTAGTAGATCGGAAATGAAGGAAATCACGCAAGGTAGAGTGCATAGAACACGGCTAGACTACTAGAATGACAAGGAAGAACTGAGATGAGTCAGAGAGAGACTGGTGGGGTCTGTAAACATTTTGTGGAAAAGCTGTTGTCTCTTCGTATAACTAAATAGTATTTACACCAGGGGAACAAATTAGCTTTCGTATAAGTGAATATTGGGTATAACTGAATATCGCATAAGTGAATAATTCATTACAGAGGATTAAATGGAGTTTTGCCCAGGAACGAGAAATTCTTCGTATAACTGAATGTTTTGTATAAGTGAGACTCCACTGTATATATATATATATATATATATATATATATATATATATATATATATATATATATTAAATATACATTCAAACAAAAAAACATTGCTACAAAAATTATTTAAATTTCTGACTAATGCAATGCCAGATAAGCCACTGGAAACAGATCCAACCTTAGCCCAAAAGAGACGAGATATGATAAGGAAGCGGATGTTATACAGAAAACGCTATAGGAGACATGAGCCCATACTGACATGAGCCACTTACTCCAGATGTCTGTACATTGATAGACAGTATCATGGCATACATAGATGCTGTTAGAAATGTCTGATATCTTTTAAACTTTGAAGTTTAACTGTTTTAATTTATAATACTTATTATATCTCTTTTTCAGGGATCAGACTTCGGCTCCTTGGAATCAGTTTGTGGAATGCGCAGAATGCCACTCCTTGTATCACCAACAGTGCCATGTTCCACCTATACCAGAGTCCGATGTGAGCGATCCCAGAACTGTTTGGTACTGTCGAAACTGTACTAAGACTGTTAGCAAACCAGTGAGTATCACATTCTATTATGCACATTTACTGCATATTTTCAATACCTATGCTCGCTTCACAAGCATCTTGGGGATTTCTTCTTTTTTTGGTCCATAGATTTATAAAATTACATGAAGTAAAGAAATAACAGTTCTTCTACTTATTAAAGACTTTAAAGGTACGACATATCAAAATAAGTTGACAGCATAAGATTCTAAATGGAACCTGCTTAATCAAAAAGGAGTGCAAGATGAAATCTCACATTGTATATTATGTGATGCTAGAAAGCTCATATTTAAAATAAAAATTACTTTATATATTGTTGTGATATCATCAAGCATAAAAATTGCTAAACAGAAAGAAACATAAATAATATGGCGAAAAGCTAAATTACAGAGGGGGGGGGAGAAATAAAAGGTTTTTTCAAAAATAAATAATATATTTCATATATATTCCAATGTAAATAAAACATTTGGAACAGTCATAAAAAAGCTCACTGTTATGTAGAAATATATGATGTGAGATTAAGAAATTTTACTCTGCATATAACATCTAGAAGGTCTTGGCAGTAGCATTGAAAAGGCCACAGCTTCTGGCGCCAGCTCTCATCCTGGAAGATCCCGCTTTGAAGTTAACATCGTGACATGTGTCTGAGGCTGGCTATCTTATATGAAACATTGTAAATGTTTTTATATCATTACGATATATTTATATTTCATTTATTTATATTCCCCTATAAATATACATACATACATATTTTGTTTTTCTTTTTTGTGCTGCGTTCACAAAAATTGTTTAATTTTATTGAATTTTGATAAAAATTTCTTCATTCAGTAAGTAGGGGATATTATGGTTTTATATGTTTGTGATATTTAGCTCCAGCTTCTTCTGATGATCCACCAAAGAAAATGTTGGTCATCAAAAAAATCACTCTAGTTCTTCTCGCCGATCTTTTATAACTGGCAGGATCTGTTTGTTCAGGATAGCAGGCCAAGGTATGAAAGGATTTTTTTTTTGAGCTAGTGCCAGGTATATGAGACCTGCGAGAGAAAGAGATTATAATGACGTGCTCATATGCAACATGGATCATCCAAAGAAGCTGTGATGACAACTAGCTAGAAAAGCACAATACCATAACACCGCTTGCGATAAAAGCTAACCCACATAATACTAGCCCAGTGAAGCAGCATGAAACATATTAAATAAATGTTGTATGTTATGCTTATGTAATTTTCAATCACATGTTTGTTTATACTACAGAAAACATCTTCCTTATCTTCAAGTTCTACTTCCTCTCAAAGCAGTAAAAATTCATCAAGCAAGCCCTCAACTGGCCGATCTAATACGTCTTCACCATCCTTTGGCAGTAAGCCATTCGGAGGTAAGTATTATTTAGTATTTACCAAGTAGAATATTGTTCTTGTTTTGCAATTTCTTGGGTTTCAGACCCCAAAGATCATGAAAATAACGGTGATTCAAATTTGTTTATATCGCTCTATAGTGGGCTCAAAAATAGAACAATTTTTTGAAATTTGATAATTTATTTGAAATTTGAGACCAACCGAGTCCGTCCACCAGAACATGGTTTTTTGGGCGAAATTTGTGCAGAAATTAGCAACGCTTACATTTTTGCATTACCAGGCTTCCAGGTACAAGTTTTATAAGTAATTGAATGTGGGGGATTTTTTTTTTTTTTTTATACTTTTTGAAAAATGTAAACTTCTTCTCCAATAATATCTCGAAAGAAAGCAAGAATTTACGCTTAAGTGGACACAATGCAATGAAAATTGATGTAGTCAACTCTAAGAGGAACTCACTCCTTCTTCCCGAATTCTGAGAAGCTTTAAAGGAAACCTCTATTAATAACAATATATAATACAAACATGTTTCCCTCTTACTTACATTGTTTTACTGACAAAATACTAAACACAATTAAAAAAATCTATAACCATTACAAGATAGAGGAAAGCCGACATAAAAACTATTTAATGGAACAAAAAATAAGACTTTTGAAATAGTAAGAACTGTTGGGTATCCGGCGGGGATTTCAAGGTTGAAAATTTCAAGGAAACCGTTTTTGTAGGAAAATAGTTAGCTTTTGGATACCTTCCACTTACCATGATTTCCCAACTGCTTTCGAGATATTAAAGAAAATCTCAAAGCTGCATATGCTTGTTAATATATTTTCTTTTTCTAATACTTCCTCAACCCTAAACACAAACAGAACTTTACGTGTTAGTTTGGATGAATGTTAAACGTCTTGAAAAATGCTCAACACAATCTCTCTTTTTGGAGCAACCACAACAATAATTCTAGTTGTATCAACTTTTCTCGAAAATGGTTATAGATATGGCCTTGAAAATGGTTACATTCGATTCATTATGTACCTGGACGCTGAAAGAAACTTCAAAAGTGTTGGTTTTTTTGCTATGAACAGGTTCTTTGTGTCTGTTTTCCTCAGTTTTTTATTGTGCCTTTTTTTAAATTCCGTATTTGTCATTAAAAAAAAGATAGTTAAAAAAAAAAAAGAGGCCGAGTAGGCAATTTTTGGTACTAAGTAAGATTTCACTGTGCTGTCTAAAATCTCATTTTTTTTTTTCGAGATTTTATGGGATTATGTGATTATTTTTTTCACAAAATATTAACTCTATCTATTCCAAGCTTTCCTAACCCTTACACGACAAAGTGCCAATATATTGGTGGTGAGTGGCTTTGGCCTAGGCGACAAATTACCTATACATTGGCGTTAGCATTTCAGGCCCAGCATATTAGAGTGACATGGTTGAGACTTCTCAGAAGAGGATACATCACAGCCTGGTCCTTTCTCAACTTAAGGAAGTGTTTTTGAAGAGCATTCTAGGATTTTGAGGGAAACAGTGTGCCTTTTCCGAAGCGTAAACAATTAAATTTGCTGTGGTAGCATCAAGGGAAATAAGTTTCCTTTCAGTAGTACAAAGGTGTTACGTGTAAAGGTTTTTAGGCTAATTAAAGAATATATGTATTAATACATAAGTGAACACAAAAATCTAAAAAAAAAAAAAAAAAAAAAAAAAATTATTTTACGTAATTAATAAAGGAAAGGGTTAATGACACTAAGAATAAGAACGTTATGGTGGGTCTCCCTGTGTTAAAGTAGCTAACCCCCTAGATTCTCATGTGTGAGACGGGGGTTCAAGTCCGTCCAGCAGCAGAAATTTTTCTCATCTCAGGGCCCATTGAGAAGGTTCCTTGCCGCACCATGGTTATTGGTGCGCTGTACAATAAAAATAAGAATAAAAAAAAAAGGTGACGAAGCTCCTGCAATTTGAACTTTTTTTCTTCATAGTCCTGCCATAAATGCTAGTAATATAATGTAAGTGTACACTCTTCCTCTGCCTTTGATTAGAAAAACTAATTTCTTTTGAAGCCATTAATGGATTCATTTCTTTCTGTCACAGGTGTATCGATGTCAAGCAAGAAGTCTTCAAGCAGTAAGAATTCACAGCCTCCCTCCAATAAGGTAACACCTAACTTAAATATGGTGACAGCTGATAAGAGACTCCAAATAATGAAGAAAAAAGCTGCAAGGAAACAAGAGAAACGTCCTAAATAGCATTTAATTTTTCATAGGAACTATGATGAATGAAATGTTAATACTGAAATCTTCCGAACAGTGACAATGAAGTAGTGTAAAAGTTCTGAACAATCTTGTGAAGATTTAATTGATAATTGAAGTTTTTTTTTTAAACCATTTATTTATATGTAAATTATTAATAACGATATTCAATTACCAAACAGTTCACTTTTACATAATGGATAATGAGTGACTGTTAGGTTGGTAGGTTTTAACAACTGAACATATTTAAGAACAGCGCAGTAATGATTTGCCTAGAACAATTTATTCCAGACCACAATTTATTTGTACTTACGTTTAAAGAATAATAGCTATTCTAATTTCATATATACTTTATAAAGAAACACCTTTCTTTGTTACTTAAGACTTTTATTATTGTAACAACTTCCTAAAGAACTTGTATAATTGATGGGCTCAGTGCCAAAGGTGACTAACCCACAATTAGAACAAACTGAGAAAATTAAGGTTAAAGTTTAGAAGACTTCGGAAAAAATTAGTGTTGGTGACAGAAACGATTTTAATTGGTCTTTATTCATTAGATATACAAAATTCTTATGAATATACCATAATAATAAAAAGTTTATAGTTAGACATGATAATGAAAAACAAAAAGTATAGTCAGGTTTGGCTCTTACATGAATAAAAAATAACATACACTTAAACAGTAGTGGTCACATATCCGGAGATTAATAATTAATGAAAAATTATTTTTCTTTAGATTTCTATGATTATGTATCAATAATTTAACAAAACAATGATTTCCAGATTGGTGATTTCTGTAGTATGTGGGACAGGAACATTCCTGCCAGGAACATTTGCCTCCACAAGCGTGCTTCATGAACATTCCTTGATGGTTCATAGACAGGCATGGGCGTATATAGAAAATAATTTCGGGAGGGGCTAGAAAAATTTCGGGGTTGGGACTAAAAATTTATTGCTTGGAATACTTTTAGGCAACTAAATGCTATTACACGTAAAATAAAATATTTTGTATGAACTAAGTGATCTTATTTAATTTATTTTTAAGGTTTTTACTACAAGTTTTTACCATCAAATGAAAATTTCGGGGGGGGGGGCTGCAGCCCCCTCCTTATATACGCCCATGTAGACAGAAACTTCCACAGAGCCATCAGAAGATTCAACTATATCACTCATGTTGTTGCTTACCATTAACAAAGCCATACCTAGTGTGGGTTGGTCAAGTCTGCCTCTCATAAGATTTAGGTTTGCAGTAAGTTCCAAAACAAACTAACAGATGCCAGTACTAATCAATGAGGTGTAAATCTGGGGATTTCTATCAATTATAAAACTTAAAATTCTCTATCAGGATAAGTGAATAACTCAAATTAGTTAAAAATGTGTGTTAGTCACCTTTGGCACTGAGCCCTTCAATTATACAACTAGAATATAAATTATCAAATAAAATTATGTTACTCATATAGATGTTGGAAGGAAATTTACAGGCTTTATTTGAGGAACCTTAAGAATTGGTAAATGCTTTGGTATTGTGAATTAGTGTGTCTTGAAATATTAGGTACACATAAGTGATTCTGAAGAATGTAGACTGTAAATTACAAAGTCCCTGGTGTAAGCAAAATCTATATAAATGAAATAATGATTGTGTTTGTACTTTGCATTGAACCAACCTATTCCTTGATATTTTTCTATTTCATGAATTAGAAACTGCATATCCAGCCTTGAAAAAAAAATTGTCTTTCTAGAGAACTTGTATAAGCTTTCTGTCTGCCTTGTAAAATTGTGTCCGCTATAGGCTCAGCTGTAGCTATTCTTAAACCTCAGAAATGTCGACGATTTTCTAAATATATATAAATCAGGTGTTTTTTTGTCTGTCTATTTGTTCCTTATAAAAATCAACACTGTTAGACCGATTTTGACCAAACTTGGCACAGAGGTAGGTCTTGATACGGGAAGTGTCACATAGGCTAGGTCAAATTGTCTACCAGCTGTCTGTCTGTCTGTTTGTTCCTTATACAAATTCACTCTGTATGACCGATTTTGGACCAAATTTTGCATAAAGGGCGGTCTTGATCCGGAGATTGTCATAGGCTAGATCAAAATCGTTAACAGCTGTCCATCTGTCTGTTTGTTCCTTTCACAAATCCACACCGTTTGAACAAACTTGGCTCACAGGTAGGTCTTGATTCGAGGAGTGTCATAGGCTAGGTCAAATCGTCTAGGACTCACAGTTGGGAGGTCACGGGTTCGAAACTGTGAACTTGAAGATAATGATTTCCATTATTTGATTTTAATATTACTTATGTGGTTTCTAATTTATTTTTGATTTTCTAAATGCAGACAGTAGGTGTAGCATGGCAAGCTGTGTAACAGCTAGTTTATTTAATATAAATTGTCCATTGCTGTGGATATTATGAGTATTTATATCCGGCAATACCTACGTCATCTGCCTTGAAGAGCATGACATAGATGAGAACATCAATATTATTTATTTTTTTGTCACTAGCTCCCGGCTATTTTTTAGTTGATCACTGTTTCTAAATATAAGTGTTCAAGCAGATTCTTATTTTCATCTGACACTTCTACGATTCTGGTCAGGGTCCACATCTCTATCGCGTGACCACGAGACCCTGCCCATTTTATTATGATGAGCAACAGAATTTTTGTTTTGATAATAAATAACTAGACACGAGCA
The DNA here is from genome assembly GCA_946811695.1 of Gonocerus acuteangulatus. Lineage (NCBI taxonomy): Eukaryota > Metazoa > Arthropoda > Insecta > Hemiptera > Coreidae > Gonocerus > Gonocerus acuteangulatus. Next base: position 50,849,949 of record OX328125.1, read on the forward strand.
TAATGTATTTTAGTATTATTTAATTTGAAAAAACAACACTATTTAATAACTAAGCCTCCTAAGAAAAAATGGTTAAATGTTCGAAAGAACCAAGGAATGAGAGGTTTTTATGGTCACTGAAACTGAATCTGTAAGTCTGTTTAACGAGATTAGATTAGTCATTTTCAAGGTCAAATACAACAAATTGACTGGTAAACAACTTGTTTTTGGGGTCACTGGATCTGAATTCGGTTCTGGTCAGTTGGAGATATATTTGTTAATATAATTTCTAATCATCCACGGCATGTAAGCCGAATCAGGCGTTTATTGAGGTATGATATGCACATTTGGATGTAAGATTTAAATCTTGGCAATTTCACATTTCTTTGAGATGGAAAGGAATGGAATCCAAATAAAAAAAATCACATTTATAACAAAATATAATACAATGTCAGAGCTACAATAAATTTAACAGAATAATATTTTTAGTTTGTTCGAAAACAAAAACAAATATATATATTTATAGACATGAGTGATATGTATTTCTTCTTGGACATTGTTATAAAACATAATTACCTATCAAATACTATCAAGTATACAACTATAGACATATTTTCTATAAACAACATAATACAATCGACAGAAATCATAACATCAAGCAAGCCATTTAATGTAATTCTTTTAGCTAATAGCTGAAGCATGATGTCATTGTTTTCTTTTATATAATCCAGATATATTTATAATTATATTTAAGGTAAATTATATGACATAAATATTATTCATAAATTTTCTTTTATACAGCAAAGAGAGCATAAAAGCCAATTGATCTCACAATATAAATGTAAAGACTTCACTTACCTATTAAATATCAATCACAGTTTATAGTGCCTATTATATTAAAAAAATGCACCAAACATCTTAAGTATTAAATGAGTATTAAATAATCTAGTGAAAAGCTTTTTAAAATAAGCATTTACCTTGTTTCGTAAATATACCAAGATAGTAAAATGTAAGTCTACTGTGACTCTTACAATTATAAAAAATTTAAAATATTTACAATTTTAAATAGAGTTATTAAACAAATATTCTTTGGTCCCTTGTGTGTTTGAATCTGCATCAATCTAAAACTATATCTTTTTTTTTTTTTAAATAATACCTAACTATATCTTACACTGCATAATTTCAGTATTAATTGTCCAGTTATATCAAGGCACACAGTGAGACAAAAGTACATTTTATAATTTACAAAATTACAAATTCTATTCTAAAAGTAACTCTAGTGGCCAGATGACCTAATTTTTATTACACTTAACTTATTTAACAGGCTTATAAACATGTATGGTAATGAAATATAATCTATAAATAACATTAATAACAAATTTACCAGGAACTGTTTAAATTAATTAAATTTAAAATTATTTCATTTCAAGAGTCTCAAATCTTTCTAATTCAGGAAATATTTTCATATAGAATCCAAGCCACCGCCGGTAAGTTTTGTTGCATACAAATGCAGCACCTGGAACACAAAAAGAGTTTATAAATATCTCATATTTCTATACCTAAAAAATATCTGTCGTGGCGGACGAGCATATCTGCAATAGCCCTGGTGGTCAGTTCTCTCCCTTCCCCAGTAAACCTCCTGCCTCCCCATTCTAGAAACCTCCAGTAACAGTTGACCATGGGCATCACATCAAAATACACTGCATTTCATACTCCACAGTCCTAGTTGCGTGATCAGCCCACTGCTGTTTTAAACCACAATTATCTCCAGTACAGTCAGGGCTCACTTTCGACCACCACTACCCCCCCCCCCTGCAATTATTAATGTAAGTCTCAACTACTGTTGTATTCCGCAATTATATGTTTGAATCTTGCGAGCTCTTGTTTCAAACACTTCCACAACGCTCCTCGAATTTTCATGTTAGACTCCCAAACTAAGCTGCTTCCCGAGAACTAGCCTTTCTGTTGTTACAGGAGCTGTCATCTCAGAACCCTGAGTCATTGGTAGTTAGCAGCGTTTTTGGTGAGCATCTATTTATTTTTTTTACCTCTGGTCCTCCACTCGTACCGATACCTCAAATTATCATAATATTGTAAAAAATATATAAATTTAAATAATTTATCAATAGAATGAATGTTTATCAAAAACATGATTGAAAGAAATTTATATTGTACATAGATTCAAATTTAATCTACCATTCCCAAGAGAATTTTGTAAGAAATAAAAAAGAAATCTGCTTGGATTAGATGAGAGCAGTTTCAAAATATGCTCAGAGATGAGTTGCACAAGGGCATGGTAGTTGTGTAGAAGATATCAAGACCTTCCAAGAGAAAGGGTGAATCTGAATAATTGACTTTTTTTTAAAAAAAAAAAAAAAAAAAAAAAAAATCTGATTCAGAAAAATGTAGGCACCACAACGCTTTGCCTTGTTTCTCTGGTTCACATTTAGCTCTCTCACAGTTTCAAGTTAACACCTTGCCTTAGATTTCTCAACATCCGGATTTTGAGATTTGCCCTTTCTTTTCCTAAGTCTTAATATTCTTCATTTTTCTTGGATATATGTTGTGTAGGTCTTTAAAAAAATATCACTTTTTGACATGGATATGTCTTAGTTATGGCCTAGTAAGACGCTAAAACTGTAAAGATTCGGCTATGTCCGGACGATGGTATACAAGAGTTTGGTTGCTATGGCCACTAACCAACGTGGTTACCGTACTATCGAAACAGTCAAATTTTCATGGTTATGACGTAAAATCATTGGAGATTAAATCAGTGGAGTTAGTTACAGCGTTTTATAGAGGAAGTAGTCAGTCGGGATCATGTGAGTCAGGATGTCGTCTGCGGACAAATCCATGATACAAGCTACCACTACTACTACAAGCTAATACTTCTTTATTTTACAATTTTCCTGTATCAAACAATCAAAAAACATTAGGATTTCTTTTAAGTGAATTTTAAACTAGACTATTTATAATATGTTAACTAGGAATATTTATTGGATTAACTAAAGTGATGTAATCAAAAATTGTTTAGATTCTAATAGTCCCTGAGGAAGTTGCATGGAGGCCACAAAACATGTAGGGCAATTATAAAATAAATTAGTAAAAAAAAAAAAATTAGAAAAATAAGTACTATTTTTTTAAAGACCTACGCCACATATACCCAAGAAAAGTGAATATACTGATTTGGCCAGAAATACACGGATTAATATATATACTTCATGCTATTATTAGTTAAAGACGTACTTTATTTTATACTTCACACTCACCTACAAGAAATAATGACTGCAAAAAAATTCAAAATGTGAAAATGTACTGGTGTAGGTTTACTTCACTAACCTTATATATGAAGTGATACTGGTCCTTAGTTTGTACTGCACCAGCTCTCCCCCTTCGTACTTGCACTACAGTCTTGGGAATGTCCACGCTTCTACCTGCTTCAAAATCTCTAATAGCTATATCGATAGCAATGATTGTTCCAGTCCTTCCAGTTCCCGGGGAGCAGTGTACTACTACTGGTGCTCCTTTCGAATATGATCGAGCTTCTATGAGGAAGGCAATTATAGAAGACGGTTCTGATGGAACTCCAGTGGGTGGCCAGCCAGCATACCACATATGAGTGACTTCTCGCCACAAGTTAGTCTCAAGATTCTGGAAACAGAAAACCACAAGATAAGGCATGATTTCAGGTACATTGTTAACTCATCAAAAATCATTAGTTGTGGAAAACCACTGTTATTAGATGACAGTGAAATTATGTTGTGATATAGCAAATTATTATGATGATAGAAAAATTCCATACAAAATAATACATATAGAGAGTGTTTCAAAGTTACCGTCCATGCTTCCTATTCAGCCAGTGGTAAATAGTTTCGCTGCTGAATATATATATATATATATTGTAATGATATTTTACATTCACGAAAACATTTTTGAATTCAAATAGCCGCTGAAAGCTTGAAAAGCCCGTGCAAACTACAAATCCTAATACACTAATAACACCGTACTATATACGATCTAAATTAATAATATTTCTGGACAATGCTGATGTACAATAATATAAATTAAATGTGCATTCAAGCAATAACAAATTAATCATTTTGAGTTGCAAATTTATAATTATTATCTAAATTATAAACCGACAAAATGAGGGAAGTTGGTGGGAGAAGACGCCAATTTCCCCGCTAACAGCAGTCAGTCCAGTCTAGCACACCACGGAGTACAGAGTCAGTCTATCTATGTCCTCCGTGGAGTACGGAGTCAGAGTCTAAGCCTTGCCACCACGGAGTACGGAGTCTCAAGTACATTCAGTCAGAGTCTATGCCTAAGGCCAGCCGAGTACAGAGTCTCAAGCTATCTATATCTATCCTCTGCATGAGAACTGACAGTGAAAGCGTGTCACGCTGAAGAAGAAATTATTGAAGAGCAGCATATTGGCATTTTATTTGAAGACTATTAATTCAAAGGTAATATTTATATTTTTGTAATTATAGTGATCTCTTTTTATTGTTTGATAGTACATTGATAGTGGTATTTGTATATTCAGTATTGTTTAGAAATACGTATTTGTTCAATATTAATTCACTCGGAACTTTTTGTCCCTGAGATTAATTTCATTCATTACAATAAATTTAATTCTAATAACTAAATCACTTTTATAATAATTATCTTAACATTTAATGGCGACCCAACGTGGTGCATCCTTTTTAGTGCGGTTCCTCCCTCCCCCATAGGGAGGAACCCCGCTTATAAGGTTGATACAATGAAACAATCCGGAAGTGCCGACTAGAAAATTTCGCGTTTCAGAACCCCTAGAGACCGAAAATAATGGTGGTTCAAATTTGTATATATATATATATATATATATATATATATATATATATATATATATATATATATGTATATATTTTTATATATATATATATATATATATATATATATATATATATATGTATATATTTTTATATATATATATATATATATATATATATATATATATATATATATATATATATATATATATATATATATATATATATTTGTCTGTTCTCCTAGACGAATGGTCCGATTTTGATGAAATTTGGTACAAAAATCTTTCGTCTAATTTGAAAGGTCAAGTTCGTTAACCAGCAAAATCCGCCTACTGAAAGATGGCGTTTGGGGCGAAATTTGCGCAAAAAAAATCGTAACGCTTACGTTTTTGAGTTCATAAGCTTGTAAGTACTCGTTTTATATGCTTCCTGGGCTAGGAAAACAAATGAAACCATTTTCAAGGCGATAGCTTTAACCGTTTTCAAGACTTTAAAGAAAGTTTTAATTAGGCGATGTCAATCGGAGAAATAAGTGCTTAAAACTTTAAATTAATTGATTTTGTTTATTCGAATGGTTCTTTTTGTCTGTTTTATTCCTTGTTATTTTTTAATTGCTTATAGTTGGATAATGTATTTCACAATAAAACTGGTTAAGTAAAATAACAAAAACAATTTATTGTTAGAAATATAGATTTCCAGGATTCCAAGACCTTGTAACTAGCGGGACGGTTTCTAGTGGTAGCCGACCCTTCCAGGTAAGATTGTAAATCATGACCTTTCAAGACTTTACTACACACAGGAATGGCGTTAGTGACCTTAAGGGTTGACACGCCATTATAATAATTAATTTAAAAAAAAAAGACTGGTGGAACCAAAATAATAGCTGCTTCTATTTTAATCTTTCCAAATTAGACTAGGGATATGAACGGAACCACACTAAGATGATGCAGTTCCTGCGAGACAGACTTTTTTTTAATAATAATTATTACAACTATATATATATATATATATATATATATATATATATATATATATATATATATATATATATATATATTGTTATAATATTAAAAAATAAAAAAGAAATTATTTATATTTAAACTATTTGAATTAGATAATTGCGCCGCGTTGGGTCGCCAAAATGTTATAATATTAAAAAATAAAAAAGAAATTGTTTATTTTTATAATGTTTGAATTATGTGTATACCTCTACGTTGGGAACCAATATAATAAAAATTTTATAATAATTGATGTTAGAAACTCTTTATCTCAGGGTTAGGGTTCGATTTTCACTAAAGTAACACAAAAACCATTTTACATAAGAAAAAACTCATAGATAAGTTACATTCCGAATTAGACAAACAAGCATTACCTGATATAAAGCCAAATCTGGAACCAACCTCAGAGAACAGGATCCTCGTTACAAATGCATCTTCCTTTTAACTCAACAGACTGCACTGCTTTCAAAAAGACTGACTATGATACCACTGTACACCAAACTGGAGCTGCATCCGGAATGGAATGTTTCTTTAAAAATGCACTATATGTGACTGCTTGTACTTGTCTCTTGTAACCGACTCTCATGTGAACCTGGAGCCACCTTTTCACAGACTGGCTTGTAACAGACTGAACTCAACTTTCATGGCGGGAGCGTCATACCGGTATCCACTGCTACCTGTATCGACTGCTAGACCAATATAACAAATAATAATTGTTTATCACAATGAACCTAACATATCAATGAGCTTTATTGGATTTTCCGAATTTTCTGTGTTAGTTTTTAATTTAGAACTTTTAATTTTTTGATGAAAGTTAAATATAAGAAAAAATTTATTTGTTTTTTATTTTCCGCAAACCTTGTATTCGTCTTTTCCCGCCTTTTTTACCTTTAACGGTTATTCGAATTTAAAAATTTTAAATATGTAATGTAAAATATCATTACATTTGCACTTCTGTCAAAAAAAAAAATAATAAAAAAATGATTTATGCTCGGTATTAAAATAAAAAATAGCATTTAAAATTTAAAATTTGGTTATCGAGATTAGAACTATTGGCCAGCCTGTTATTATTTCTTTAAATTTTCAACAACCTACTTCGTTACATAATTCCTATTCATTATAATTTCCCAAATCAATTTATCATTTTTCATTGTCCATTTTTAAACATTATCATTATTAAACCATCTTATTCTAAACTAATACGATTTGTAAATTTATGATAAATTTTTAAATATTATTATTATCAATTAAATCTTATACTAAACTAATTCTAAATTTAAAAATTGTCCTGGATCCACTATTTATCATTAATATTTTTTTTTTTTTTTTTTTTTTTTTTTTTTTTTTTTTTTTTTTTTTTTTTGCATCTGTCCGAATTATTTCTAAGGATTTGTTTTATTCTCTTTCTTGGGGGTCGATTTAATTTTGCAATTTTTACTATCCCATTTTGACATTGATACTCAAAAAGAAATTTTACTTTATTTCCAAATTTGATGTCCAAATTTTTCAGATGATCACTGTTGTTAACATTTTTATTCATTATATTACTTTGATTATTACCATTATTATTACTCATTATTTTTAAATTAATTATATGATCATCAACTAATTTTTTAATGTCATTTTGTTTCAAAATCTCATCCATAACGTCTGTACTTATTTTATTTTTTAACTTATCATTAGTTATTTTATTTTTAATTATTTGATTTATTTTCTCATTATTATTATTCAAATTACTCAATAATATTTCTTTACTTTTACCATCTTCATTCACTAAACAAACATTCTCACTTTCATCTTTAGTTTCAAAAATTATTTTATTTTCTTCAAATTTTTGATCATTAATACTACTATCATAATTCAAATTATCTTTTATTAATTCACTTAAATTATCATTACATTCAATTAAATTTTCATCATTTTTCTCATTATTTTTAATAAGAATGTCATCACATTTTTCATTGCATATCTGTACTATTTTGGAAATGTTTTCTTCGTGTTTAAAACAGTCATTTTTTATATCACCAATATTTGTTGTGTTTATTTTTTGTTTTTGATCTAAATCATTAATAGAATTTTCTGATTTTTTATCATGCCCATTTATTCCTTGTTTTAGCAACTCGATTTTAATGTCTATATCTTTAGATATTTTCTTTTCAATGTTATCGAATGATGTTTTTAAATCGCTAATTTGTCTGGCTTGTTCTGTTTTTAATTCGTTTAATTTGTTACTTAGGATGGCTTGTCCATTTTTAAAATCGTTAATTTTACTTAGTATCATTTGCAGGACCTCGCCCATAGTATTAGCCATTGGTTCCATGTTATTAGCCATTGGTTGTAGGAACTCGCCACTCGCAACATCGGCCGTTTCCGAGAGTTCAACTTCCTTGCATTGGATGACGTCATCACCAGACGCGTTCTGGCTTCCATTCGAAATATTTAAAATACTATTTTCCGACATTTTAATTTATTTATTATTTCTTTACTTAGCCAACAAGTTGGACGCCAAAATGTTATAATATTAAAAAATAAAAAAGAAATTGTTTATTTTTATAATGTTTGAATTATGTGTATACCTCTACGTTGGGAACCAATATAATAAAAATTTTATAATAATTGATGTTAGAAACTCTTTATCTCAGGGTTAGGGTTCGATTTTCACTAAAGTAACACAAAAACCATTTTACATAAGAAAAAACTCATAGATAAGTTACATTCCGAATTAGACAAACAAGCATTACCTGATATAAAGCCAAATCTGGAACCAACCTCAGAGAACAGGATCCTCGTTACAAATGCATCTTCCTTTTAACTCAACAGACTGCACTGCTTTCAAAAAGACTGACTATGATACCACTGTACACCAAACTGGAGCTGCATCCGGAATGGAATGTTTCTTTAAAAATGCACTATATGTGACTGCTTGTACTTGTCTCTTGTAACCGACTCTCATGTGAACCTGGAGCCACCTTTTCACAGACTGGCTTGTAACAGACTGAACTCAACTTTCATGGCGGGAGCGTCATACCGGTATCCACTGCTACCTGTATCGACTGCTAGACCAATATAACAAATAATAATTGTTTATCACAATGAACCTAACATATCAATGAGCTTTATTGGATTTTCCGAATTTTCTGTGTTAGTTTTTAATTTAGAACTTTTAATTTTTTGATGAAAGTTAAATATGAGAAAAAATTTATTTGTTTTTTATTTTCCGCAAACCTTGTATTCGTCTTTTCCCGCCTTTTTTACCTTTAACGGTTATTCGAATTTAAAAATTTTAAATATGTAATGTAAAATATCATTACATATTATAATACATTATATATATATATATATACATTATATATATATATATATATATATAATGTATTATAATATAATATAATATATATATATAATGTATTATAATATAATATAATATATATATATATATATATATATATATATATATATATATATATATATATATATATTATATTATATTATAATACATTATATATATATATTATATTATATTATAATACATTATATATATATATATATATATATATATATATATATATATATATATATATATATATATATATATATATATATTTGATTGTTAAAGACTTATAGCCAGAAGGAAACGAACGAAAATAATTACGAAGTGAGCCCCATGTAAGGAGTTTATCACTGACCAAATTAATTCCACGTGATCTGCACAATCCCCTTGAATTGAACATGACTGTCAAAAGGTTAATTAATTGAAGATGGAATAAACAATCTGACCTGTTTTTTATAGCGTATACCACCCACAATGCAAAAGCGTGCTGTCACTTAAATTACAAACATTCAAAATATTAGTTTGATAAATCATTAAAAATAATTTCATGAAAATTTATCTTTAATTGTTGGACAAGAAAGTAGTTTCTTAGCATTAAAATTAAAAAGAAGCTTTAAATTACGGGATAAAGTTGTTCTCCAGTCATCAAAATCAGAATAAAGGGAATTTATACCAATTATTATTTGTCCTTAATTACTTTATACTAATGTGAAAAAAAGATGGAATTATACCTTAAGCTGTAGACTAGCAATAACATATTTCTCTCTTGCTTCTCTTTTCTTAAGGGTGACTTGAAGATCCCCGAAAACTCTATGACAATCTAGAACTTCAGAAGGTGGTAGATAGTCTGCACACTTTTCCTGTAATAAATGCATCTTTCATTGGCAGGTAGTATAAGAAAGCTGATAATAAGTAAAAAAATAACAACCGCAACAAAGTAAAGAGCAACCAAGAAAATAAAATTTTACTTACCACTCCATTTTCAGAAAGTGCTGTTAACATTATTACAAGTCTGCTTTGTTCGTCCCAAACCATTTGCCAGAAATCTTCAATCGTACTCTGCAATGGTGCTTGACACGCTATATAGAATTTTTCTGCACCTTTTACGCCCTAAAATTGAAGAAACACAGTCTTAAAATATTTGTAGTGATGACTAGTTGAGAATTCATTATTATGGCAGAAAAATGAGTTCCATTATGTCCATGCCAGACAGGAAAGATAAGATTATTCAAAATTTGTTTATAGCAATCTGCTACGGGATGTGTACAAAAATAATCTTTAGCAATAATAATAATAATTATTGGTACTTTAAACACTTCTGAATGATGTATAGAGAGTTGCTTAGACAAACAAATAAGAATACTCAGTTCCTTTCAATTATAATTAGTCACTGAGACGTTTTTCAGTATTTTTCCAGCGTTCATCAAGGCTCCCTGTGGTGATTCAGTTATACTAATGTTCTAATTGCTATGCAGGAAAAACACTGATTATTAAAGATAGACCAAATGAATCTCCAGATCCCATGATGCTAAATTAGATTCGTCCACCAAAACGTGCAGAATTTAGTGGCCTACAACATTTATTTGGAGGTTTTTTCCTCTAACACCACATGTTGAGAAGTTACCAGGATTCGTAGCCTGAAAAATGTGGCTTTAGTAGGTTTTTAGCTCCAGCGACTCCGGAAAGCATACCCGGACCCATGTTGATAGAAACTTTTTGCTCAGAATTGAATTTCCTATAAGTACCTTGAAGCTTAAACATTACTTTGGGGCCAACCTGTATTTTTATATGGTTCATTGTTCAACATTACAGACATGTTTTAAGCTTAACTTAATAAATTATGTAGAACTTTTAAATTAGCTGTCGTAGTAATAGGAAGCAATGGATAGTTGGATTTTGAGGTAAATGTGAAGTGACAGTAACCTCATGATCAGTCAACGTGTATGTTTTGTCTCTCCGCATGTCCTTGCATTTACTACTGAAGATGGCTGCCAACAGCTACTGTAATGTCTAATATGGATTCTTCTAGGTTTTTTTTCAGCTAAATACCAACTTCCAATGCTATGTAAGAAATTTAAAATTTTCTTTTCTTTTGTAGCAATCTACAACTTTTGTTTCGGAACTGAACAAAATGCTTGCCCAATATTTCATGACCTAATGTCACTGAAAAAAAAAAATAAATCATTGAAATCAATGTTTCAGAACTCCTATGCTCATTCAACAGAATGCTCGGATCCTTGTTCAATATTTCATAACCTGTCACTGGAAAAAATGTCATTGAAGTTTTCTTGTTTGCCACTTTTTAATATTTATATTTTTAATTTTAAGTCTGTAGCTAAGGTGATTTCTCCTTCTGTAAATTAGTAAATATAAATCTAAATAAGACAAATTAATACATTGTTTTAAATTTATTAAAGTCAATTTTAATATGACAAAAATGAAGTATCAGTCAATATCATTAAACTAAGCTGTTAAAACAAACCTTGACATAATTTGCATTAATGAATTGCTCTTCCGGGGCATTTCCTTTCAATTGAACTCTGGTTTCGGGGAGTGGAATGACGTTTGCATAACGATTTTTAGACTCGGCTCCAACTGGCAGTTCATCAGGTTTTACAACTACTTGAGGAAGCGATGAAAACTCCTCATCTGTCTTTGATTTATCCGATGCCATATTGGCTAATCCAGCAAAATTTACTGGATTCGAAATAGCATCCTAAAATATACAAAGGTTTATAGAAAACAGTAAAGTAAATAGATGTATTTATATGACTTAAAATAGTAATTTTAATATTTTTAAACAAAAATCATTACAAGGCAAAAATAAGTATCATAATGAGAGTCTGTGAATGAACACACCATACATATCATTGTGAAGATATATTCATTTCAGGTATCATTTGCAATCAGATACAACTCAAACATTATAGTCTTCATCATGAAGATTAGATAGTTAGCGGTCGAGGTGATAAGCAAAGATGGAATAGTTGGGATTCGGCTAAAGAAACCTCAATACGATTTTTGTAAAAAAAAAATCTATATTTGAAGTTATAAAAATTTAATTTATATTTAATCTATATTTTTATAGATTAAAAATCTATTATTGAAGTGTATATAAGTAAATAGCTAATAATAATATTAATTAATTTTACCAAAGAAATAAGATACTACGTACCAATGAAAATGCCGGGAGGCAGAGGAAGACCAAAGTTAACACTTAAGTAACCATTGTGGAAGTGTCTAAGAAAACTGGGATCTCCTAGGGTATATGCTACTGAAAACAAACCAGATGGTGGGAGGAGGTCCGTAGAGATCAAAATCCTATTTATGACATTTTATGACAGGAAAGGAGAAAAAGGTGTTAATGGAAGGATACCCAAGGGCATGGGAAAATACTAGGTGGGAGATCGGGAGAGTTTTTGATAAATATTAGCTTAAATAGGAGAAATGCCTTGTTTGTCTGTTTTGTAGTTATATTGTTTTTGTTTACAGACAGACTGATGGTACTATTATTACAGATTGGTACACTAAACCCTCATACTCAAGACGGTTACTTAATTTTCACTCATCCCATCCTTACCATCTCAAAATTAATGTAGCCAGAAATTTCCTTCGCCGAGTCCTCTCTTTATCCCATGCATCCTTCCACGATAAAAATATAAATATCGCCTCAGATATATTGACACACAACCAATTTCCCCCCAATCTCATAAAATCCCTTGTGAAAAAAGTAAAATCCCAACCTTCCAACACTGTTTCTCCCAATTCTTCCCTAATTCCCAGTTCCCAACTATTCCGATCCCTGCCATTTACACCTGGACTGACTGAAAAACTTACGAAGACGATTAAAAAATCCTACCCTTCCCTAAATTTTGGTTTGAAAACCATTAACAAACTCAAAACCCTCTATACCAAACTTAAAGATCCCATCCCTTTTGACCAAACCACCCGCTGTGTTTACCAAGTCCCTTGCCAAACCCCTTCCTGTAAAGGTGTGTACATAGGAGAAACCATAAATGACATTCACTTGCGGCTTACATAAACGAACCATCACTAACAAAGAAATAGATAAATCTGCATTTGCTAAACACGCCATTACGCAAAAACACACTTTTAACTTCGACGACATGAAAATTCTTTCTACAGAACGAAAAAAAAAGACTACAGATCTCTGAATGTGTACACATTAACCTAAACAAAAACAATATAAACTACAGGGGTCTCCCGTGGTCTAATGGCTAGCGCCTTGGATTCATAAGCGGGAGATGGTGGGTGTTCGATTCCCAACCTCCGGCAGGAATTTTATCATCCCACGGCTCGCTGGTAAAATTCCTCACTGCACCCTGGATATCGGCGCTAATGACCTAGATGTAGATGCACCGTGAAAAAAAAAAAAAAAATGAATAAAAAAAAAAAAAATATATATATATATATATATATATATATATATATAAACTACAAAACAAACAAACAAGGCATTTCTCCTATTTATGCGCTAATATTTTTCAATAACTCTCCCGACCTCCCACCTAGTATTTTCCCATGCCCCTTGTGTATCCTTCTATTAACACCTTTTTCTCCTTTCCTGTCATAAATAGGCTTTTGATCCCTACTGACCTCCTCCCACCACCTGGTTTGTTTTCAGATGCATATACCATAGTAGATCCCAGTTTTCTTAGAAACTTCCACAATGGTTACTTAAGTGTTAACTTTGGTCTTCCTCTGCCTCCCAGCATTTTCATTGGTATGTAGTATCTTATTTCTTTGTTAAAATTAATTAATATTATTATTAGCACCTTTTTACTTATATACACTTCAATAAAATAGTCTTTTTTTGTTATGTTTCTATTGATTTTCTAGAACATATTTCTAGATATACACTAATGTTCATTTTACCCGGTTATTATTACCTTAGTTGTTCTAATAATTTAACACCAAATTGTTCTTTTATAATAAGTTGAACTGTATTTATAGATCTGTTATTTATCTTAATTATAAACTTTTTTTCTGTATTAATTTCTGTTTTTTTCTTGTCATTTTAGCTGACGAAGGCTACCAAAGAGTAGCCGAAATGTCCTAAATATACATTTTTTTTTTACAAAAATCGTATTGAGGTTTCTTTAGCCGAATCCCAACTAACTTCTTTACCGACGTTTTGCTAGACATACTGCCAGCTTCCTCAGGGTTAAGGCTGAGAATCCTCATACATAACCCTGAGGAAGCTAGCAAAACGATTGTCTAGCGAAACATTGGTAAAGAAGTTTGTGACACGGTCAATACCCACAGACTAAAATGCTTGTAATGACTTAGACTGTGGAAGACGACGAGTTAAATTAGATACAAGGTAAAAAATTGTTGTTCTGAAAAGTGGACCTTTCTAGTCTAATTGAATTAGGATTTGAATGTAAACTACAAACGTACTGGATCATCGAATGCAGGATTTCCATAAGAACGCTTTGACGCCCTGAGAGCTTTTCTTCTCACGCTGTTATAGACTGATATATTGTCGAGGCTATAATCATCTAATGATACCGGCGTACACCGCTGACCATAGTTGAACCCAGATTGTCTTTTCCGCATTATTACCTGCAGAAAGAGATTTTATTATCATTATAAATTCTCTACAAAACCATAACCCAGTTGTTGCTCATTCAAATTAGTTAAATTCAAAGAGTATTATGAATTAATATTATAATCTTATGAAAATCTTCTAAAAGTAAGATATTTATTAGATTTTACACAAGCTTATTAATTACAATTAAAACCTAGGTACAATTGGAAAAGAATAACTAAAATGTTTTTTCCTTTCTTACAATAGTTTTTCAATTTCTCTGCAGCTTTACAAAATTTACCCCAAAAAATATGATGATGGTAGGTAATTATACCACTACAATTTAAATAAAGAAATAAAAATGTCTTTCCTCATTTATAACTTGTCAGTCTCAAAATTTTTAATAATTCCAGTTGAGATTAATTTAATGTTTTAGCACCTGAATATAATTTTAAAGAGTTTCCATTGAGAGAAAATTATATAATTATTAATGCATACTGACTTTAATTACAATTTTGCTAATTTAATTAAATTTTGCTTGTAATCTTACCAGAAGTATTGTGAGAGCAAACAGGCAGATAGCTGCAATAGATGATATTATAATTGCAGCAACAACAGTACCACTTGGCTGAGGTTCGGTATCCATAGTCAACTCATGATGTTCAATGATTTTTTCCACGTCCATAATCTGCAAAACGAATATTAACAAATAATAAAATAAAACAGCATAATTAAATTATCTTTCAACCTTAATAAGAACTAGTGAGAAAAAAAAAATACTTACAGGGTACTTAAATTCCAGATGTTTTTGCCTCATAAGGGAAACAAACTGGTCATTGAGTGTTTTATCATACTGGCCCTGTGAATCTGTGATCATAAGATGAACTGGTACATGTCTCTCATTCATTTCACCCCTTAGGCTTGAACACTCACGAATACCCAGGTTTACCAGCATTACTTGCCTTTTATCTAATGTTCTGAAAATTAAGGTATAAAAAAGAAGTATATTTAGGTGAGAAGGGAAACCAACTATTATGACTAAGAAAATATCAGGCTTCAGACTAAAATCCTTTAGCATATTCATATAATGTTGTACCTGGATTTCCACCAAAACTTGGATTTAGAAAGTAAAAGTTCTTTCTTATTTTATTGTTGGAATTGCTGGATGGTGGAAATTGGTGTTTAGAAGGATGAAAAAAAGCTGAAATTTCCACAGGTGTTTTATTTGGCAAAACATTTTCGGGGACTTATCCCCATTTTCAATGCCTATGCATTGGTTCTTACTCAGCCGAGTCTTGCTCCTAGACTAGAAGCAAGGCTTGGCTGAGTAAGAACCAATGCATGGGCATTGAAAATGGGGCTTACTCCCCGAAAATGTTTTGCCAAATAAAACACTTGTTGAAATTTCGGCGTTTCTTCATCTTTCTTATTTTAAGTTATCGCCCTCAATGTTTCTATAATTAAATTAATTAATTATTTAATAAGACAAGAATTATTATGAACGTTTTGAAATCTAATTTCATCAAATGTTTTAATTAAGGAAACACATATCAATATGGTGAGGTCAGGACATCAATCTTGGACTGCATACAACCGTTTGGAACAAGAAACAGCAACAAACTTGCAACTCATTAAGAACGTGAATAGCTTACGAACTATACTTCAATAATATCACTAGACATTCGTAATCATAGAACGAAAATTGCAACTGGATTGAACTAATACAACTGACCTCAAACTAACAAATGAAGCACGACATTACTAACCGGGCCATCCCCTTAAAGAAATTCTGATGATTTCTTTAACGACACTCATCCCCAGAAGTGGAACATTATAAAATAAATAAAATAATTTTATCAAATAAATCAAAATTAGAAATTAAATATTTTTTTAATGGATTTACTATGTTCATGCATTATTATTTTATTTATTTATTTTTTTTTTTTTTTAGAAAGAATGAAGAAACATTTGCTCGTTTCACATTAAAAAAAAATAATTATACAAATTATATTATACTTCTTATTTAATTTTAGACAAAAAAAATCCATTACTCTTGTTTACCAAAAAGTTATTATTTTCTGAAAGTGACAATACCTTTCAGCATACTTCTTGAAAATTCTAACTATCGCATCTCTTAGTTGATCTTTTTCTCTACATAATTGACCGTAATTGGCATCAAACGTAAGTCTTATGTAGACTGGCATTATAACTCCAGGTTCATCAACTCTATCATCGTCAGGGTCTAAAAAATATCAAAGAGTTTTAAAGGTTAAAACTTTGTATTAGGAATAATAGAAAGACTGTTTAATTGATACATACTTAATTGATCTTCATCAGGTTGAGTCGGTATGACATCATCTATTCCCGGTATTGTTGATGTTGGTTTAATTGTTGGCACAGTTGCTGCTGTTGTTGATGAAGTTGTAGAGGCTTCATGATCTTTTGATATATTGAGTTTATTTACAGAAATGCTTGAATTCCCAATGACATCATGAAAGTTATCCTCAGCCTCATCATCCCCTTCTCCAGTGTTAATTGGATCACTTGGATTCTTTTTATCAGAAAAATCTGTGTGATTATAAACACTATCATCCTCTTCAATATCATCTGGTTCTGGGATAATTAGCTGAGTCGACTCATTTTTTTGCGTATTTGGGGATTCATATTGGTAGTGCGTCATGTTCTTTTCTGATATTGGTAAATTTATATCTGTCAGGCCCTCTTGGTCTTTGATGTCATTTGACTTAGGGGTTGTCGGCGAACTTGGTTGTAGATTGAGTTCAGGCGAGGTCTCTTGATCCTTGATGTTATTTGACTTCGTAGTAGTTAAAGGACTCTGAGTCGGCTTGGTATCAGACAAATTCTCTTGATCTTTGATGCCATTTGATTTAGTTGTTGTTGATGTATTCATGGGAGTGAGCCCATCTTGATCTTTGATCTCATTAGATTTAGGTGTCGTTGATGTTTTCATCGCAGTGAGGTCATCTTGATCTTTGGTGTCGTTAGATTTTGTGGTTGTTGATGTATTCGTAACTGTGAGTCCATCTTGATCTTTGATATCATTTGATTTAGTGGTGGTTGGAGTTGATGGAGTTGGAATGAGTGACGGATGAGCAGCTGGAGAGGTAGAGTTACCAGAAGTAGAAGATGGAAGAAACTCCATTATAGTAGGTGAGTTTGTAGTAGTAGGTACAGGAGTGGTAGTGATTGGTTCTTCAGTTTCTACTGTTGGGCTAGGAGTAGTAATGTTAGTATCACTATTATTCTCTGATGTAACATTTTCTGTTTCTTTTGTTAAGGGAAAGGAAATATTTTCAGGCGAAAAAGTTTTATTTATAATTGGATTCACTGTTGTCATCGGAGGGGGAGTCTCAAAATCCTTCTGTTTCTCTTGATCTTCTTCCAGTTGAAAATGTGTTATGAGAGATTTGTTTTGAGGTTTTATACTTTCTTGTACTTGTATGTAATTAGACTGCGTAGTCTCTGGGGACTCCTGTATGTCTTTATGTTTTGTTTCAGTGTTGCTAATAGTTTCATTTATGTTGGAATTCAATTTCAAAATTTCCGGTTTTATTTCATTCGATCTTGTACTGGAAGTATTTTCCGTATTTGATTCATGAGATAGTGGTGGAATTTTAATATCATTTATCGGTTTGATATCGTTACTGGTCTGATTGATTATTTCTGGACCTTGTTCAATGTGTGAGTCTGCCAGATCTTTACTTAAAACTGTTAAACTAACCGGTGAAGAGGAATGTGGCATTGAAGGAGTAGAAGTTTCAGCTGTTAGTGGTAGATGTTTGGCAAGTTCAAAATTATCTTGACTTTTTTTAAATTCTTCCTCTACAACATTAGTAAGATTAAAGTTTCCCGGTGTAGTTATAACTGGAGCCATATGTAAAGAAACAGAAGAATTGACAACTGAAACAACTGTACTTGTAGATAATTCCTCATTGGACTTCTTTTCATTTATTGCATTGATGGATGGATCTACTTCTTGGACGGTTTCTTCTGAGATGTTTTCAATTGATTTAATAGTTGCTTCTTCTTCTTTTTCGGGTAGAATTGTTTTTTCAGGTACCGGTTCTGTAGTTGTATTTTGTTTCTTAATATCTTTTTCTTCTGAAGTAAGAATATATTTTTCTAAGCCCTCGTCGATCAAAATAGTATTATTTGTTGAAGGGTTAGACTCTGTTGTATTCGTTTGTGTCGTTCCTGATTTGTGAAGTTCTGAAGATAAATCAGATTTATTTGTAATATCAGATTCATTATTTTTTTCCAATTGATGAGAATCTAAGGTGGAAATGTTTGCTTTTGTGTGTTCATTTTGCTCAGTAGTTTCGGAAGAATTGAGTTCTGTTTTCGTGGTTGAATTGTTCATAATAATTGTTTCTTGATTCAACTGCAAAGGCTCTGTTACACCTTGAAAATTGAGTGAACTGCTATTCTCTGAAGTATCAGGAGCTAATAATAATGGAGGATGCAATTTCCCTGAGTAATTAGAGCTCAATTCATGTGCGCTGACTGTGTGAGATTCAATTTTCTCACTTGGACTGCTTTGAGTATTTGATAAAATATCTGTTAAGTGAAATTTACTTTCATGGGTGGAATTCTTTAGAGATTCTAGGGGAGGAACTGAAATAGTATTTTCTTCTGGCTTATAAGAAGTGATGTCGTGTGGTTTTTCAGTGCTTTCTCCAGTTGAATTGTTTTCTGATGTGGTGATGTTTTGAGTTTTTATATCCTGGAATATTTCTGTGCTAACAGAAGGATGTGATGAATTTTCTGCTGTAGTGTGTAGAGTGGATTCTATTGTGTCAACACCTTCAGCTGTGATGTCAGTTGTATCAATTTCTGAAGATGTTTCGCCAGGGCCAGTTACAGGATCTGATATTTCTGAAATATAAAATATATTTATAAAATAAATTCTGAGAATTGTTAATAGATTTTTTTTTAAATCCCCAAAGATATTTAAACATACCCATTATACTCAATCGGGTATTTAGGATACGTAATGTCAGGGGAGGTTGTTGAATTTTTTGTTGTTTAAATCCTTAATCAGGAGCTTTTTTCAAAATGTCGGAGAGCTTATACCATTTGGCCATCATGACATTAATTGGCAAGAAAGGTGAAAGCTAGTGGTTATGAAATTAATTCAAGCAGAGTAATTGACAAAAATTTTACAAACAGATCAGAAAAATTTATAAAATTAAGATTTAAATGATTATTTAGTTCCAAAGAGTGAAAAATGGATCAATCCTACCTCTAACATTTATTTATCAGAAAAGATCTTGCTAGGACCAATACCTTTTTTAATGTCCTCACAAACCCTCAATCTGCTTTCAAGCTCTGAATCAGAACCAGCTGTAGAAGGCTAGAGTGCTGTTTGAGGATTTTTGACGCCACTGAATATGAGAAGTTGGTCCACGAAAGATCATTGCCAATAATGAAATCTTAGTGGAGGGATTGTCCTGCTTTTTTTCACCTTTTGAAACTGATTACAGAAATCCACCAGCCATATGCTCCCGTTCATTTCTTTTCATGATGTTTTTCTTCTCAAGATCAACTACTATGAATTTGGATTTGACTAGGCTGAGTTGGGTTAGTACATTCACTGCCCCCGTAAATTCTAAAATCTGATGGCTATCTTTAGGCAATAGTGACTTGGTCCTGCCAGGCTTGACAGGGGCACCTGGACTATTCCATGATAGACACACCTGGTATGTCTTGGGCTCCGAACGTGTTAACATAGAAAGCCAAAAAAGGAAAGAAGCAAACAAAACTTGAACCTATCCTTACATATTTGTTGACTGATTTATTTAATATGCAATATAAAAGTACAGAGAACAACATGTAAATAGTACTGTATACAATAGTACAATATAAAAGTAAATAAATATGAATGAGTCCAAGAATGAATTATGTACTAACATACCTGTGGTTGGATTGGGGGTGGTGTTTGGTTTGTTAAGCCTGGTAGACCAACTAACAAAAGGCTTGACATAAGGAGGCCCAGGTTTTCTTGTTGTGTCTACTGGCCCCTTTAAGCTGGCTAGTGCCCAGGCTGTGGGAGGCATGGATTCAGCAATCTGTGTGGTAGAGAGGTATCCTCCTAGACCTTGAAGTCTAGGCCTGGTGATGAGTTTTGGCTGCTCTGAAGATGGTGAAGGCGTCAGAGCATTGAATGCCAATAATGTTGTAAGATCAGACGGTCTTGGCCTGGTCATATTCCGCTTCAGCTTGAAACTCTTCTTGACTGGACTGGTTTCTGCTGGTGAGGTTGTTCGCCTATACTTATCCTTCAACGAGGGCTCAGTGGGGCCCGGGTATTTGAGAACAGGGACCGTATTTTTGGACAGGTCCACTGTCTCATTCTTAATCCTAATTGTACTTTGCCTTTCATCAGGTGGTTTGTTATTGTCTTCTCCTTCTCCTCTTCCATCTTCAAAGGTACTGGTGCTGGAGAAAGCACGGGAGACCCGAGTATGGACAAATGATCTGACCAATGAGTCTCCTCGTTGCCCAGACTCCTGTTTGATCACCAGTCGCTTCTCTGTTTTGGCCACTCCATCCTCTCCATTGGCCTCTGACAGCAGCAACCATACCCACAGCACCCCTAAAAACAAAATTACAAAGTTAAATTTTTATATTAATAACCATAACAAATGTTACATTTTAAAAACATTTAATAATTCAGAGAAAATAGCATTTTTTCATGCCGAAATTAAGGTTACCTAACTCTGCTTTATGTTATTTAGAGTATTTGCTAAATTATATAAACCACAGTTTATTTAAACCAGAGATATTTAAAACATAACATTAATAGAGAAACAAGCAGCCCCAAATCCTCTAATACATTCTATCAATCATTTCTTGGTTTTCACTAACAATCTATAGGAAAAGTGTTAATTTGCAGAAAGCGGCAGTGTAGATTCATAGAGATATATCCCATGCCTTTCCTAAATTTTTTTACTTGCTATAGTTCTTAAGGATTTACTTTAATTTTTATGCTTATTTATCTTGATAGAACTATTTGACTGCTAATAGCATTTAAAATTAAAAATAAAATAAAAAAAAAAAAAACACGAAAAAAGTGACTCAAGATGTTCAATGTAAGGAAACCAACACATTTGATACTCTAAGCTGAATTTTCTCCGGCTGTGAACGTCCTATCAAAATTTATATTTTGTTCTTTTATGTGGAAAATTCATTAAGCTTTCGAATGATTTCCTTCCTCTTACTTCGATTTCTCAACCGTTTTAAATATTTTTGAGGAAATACACGGAAAACTACTCAAGCCTGTTGATATATATTGTTATATACGAAACTTAACCAATATTTTTATGCAGTATCGAATTGAGCATTCTTGTTGGCGTCATAGGCGTGATCTCTGTCCTATAGTGAGACAGGAATCAAGTTAAACCAAATATACAATGCTCAATTTTGAAAGCAAAGTATTCAATGGTTTCGACAACTTTCTGCTACTTCATGTAAGGTTTAAAAGTTTAAAATGTCAAATGATAGTTTGTTAGCCACAAATCTGTACATAGTAGTATTTAATAATTAAACATTGATTATTTAATTAAAGTTGTTGAATAAATTACACCAAATAAAGAAGAGGACGAGCCAATGAGTGGGAGCAGGTTACAAGGAACGGGTGAATGAACTGGAACGGGGCAACTCTATGAGTAGATGTGAAGAAAGGATTGTTTCGCTAGTGGTTTCGATAGAATTGCTATTGGGAAAGGCCTAGGATTCGAATACTGCTGGAGGTAGGCAGGCTTCCCAGACGAAATCAATACATACTCCTGATCCTTCCTAGGCCTACCGCACGAGTCTGCCGACAGTTTCCATTGGTCCATCCGGCCTCTTCGTCGAAACCTACTTCAGAATTTGTTTTGGGCTTGTTTTTGCTAGCAAGTTATGTGGTAATGCCTTCGTGTTATTGATAAATACATACTAATATTCCTTCAAGCCACTACATAAAAATTTAATAAAAGCTCTGTTTTTCTGATATAAATTTTGAGGGATATGTTAAGGGTTTAAGAGATCTTCTTCATTTTGGGTCTTGATGATATTCTAGTAGCGTCCAATTAGGTGAAGAACCATTATGAATAGCCCTAATGGTGCTTTGAATATACCAATGCTGATTCATTATTCGAATATTAATGTCACCTCTAGAAATTTTCTCTGTAACACCATCCTCCCCTTTGGGAAGGGGGGGCCTGTTTCACAAAATGATTTGCAGTTTGCCTTTATAAAGAGTCAGTATTATGCTTTTTTTTATTAAAAATCGCAGGCTAAAAAAAGTGTATTTGTGCTTTGAAGTTCTTCATCTTAAGACGATGAGAACGCAGGCTAAACAGCAAATAAGATTCGCGCTTGGAAAGGCAATGATTCAGTTTTTGATACCACTGAAGTGCTTTTGTGCTTCAGGTCAGGATATTTTCAATCTGTAACACCATTCCATGGCTAGCTGAAGTTCAACTGTCGATATTGAAGTATCACAGCTGTTATTGCAAATAATCCGTGATAGATTCAATTCTTCAAAATCAAAGTTTTTTTCGAGTATGCCTGTTGGTCCACTGTTTATAGTCCTCATAAGCTGAGCAAAGGGAATCTGATAGAACGAGTTTCAACTCACGTAAATGAAATTTGCCGGGTCTGAATGAAATTAACAGACAAGAGCAGTTTTGGGATTTTCGTATTTTTTCTTAAATATCTCAAAAACGGTTGCGAAATCGTGGTAAATTGTTATTATAAACATTTCTGAAGTAACTTTCAACGTGACGGTCACATTCGGAGAATGACGTGCTTATTTATATGAATAAGCACATTAAGATAAGGCCATAAAGCTCAGGAGAGTGATAATGTGCTGTTTATTACTTTCTAAGCTGCTTTACATTTACATGAGAAGAATCTAGTGAATGACGCGGGAGACAATTAAAATGGGTAGGAAGTCCTTGACATTTTACTCAAAGCTACGTTTTACTCATACACTCCTACATTCCTACACGGTTCGTAATGTCCTAACGTTATGACCTGAGCATTGAGGAAGGAAATTTATGAATATTCATGTTTATTGAACATATGCCAGGAATTGAGACGCCAGTATTACTTTTGTTGCGTGTTATTTGTAATTTGAAGGCTTGATATTCATCTAGTATGAGCGTTGAAGAGATTTATCAAATATAAATGATAAAGTAAATACAGTAAAACCTCGTTTATCCGGATCAACTGGGACCGGGGCAGATCCGAGTTAACGAAAATCCGGATTATCCAGAGAATGACGGAAAAACGAAAAAAAACAACAAAAAAAAAACATATAAATCACCGAAATATTTTTAATGGAGCTTAGAAATTATTATCGACACACTTTCACCTAAAAACATATGGTAAAAGTGAAGTTTCACGCCCTCCAAACCGATTTCTTTCAAATTTTGTACAATAACGTATTTTGATGCACTAAACACGAATACGTTAAAAAAAACCTTCGCATTTAACTAGGAAAGAAGTTATTAAGCACTAAAGTTCACTGTTTGCGGGTTATGAGGCATACATGACTTTAAGGCATAAATGCCGACTTCAAGGCATACATGCTATGCGTTTCCGGTCGCTACGCTCGCTCAAGAAGATAACAAAACCTCAGTCAATCCAACTCGCTAAAATCAATAGAATTCTATTAATTTTTGCGAGTTGGATTGACTGGGGTTTTGTTATCTTCTTGAGCGAGCGGAAACGCATAGCACGTATGCCCTTAAGCCACAGGTGACGACGGGTGCCCTTAAAATTAACAATATTTTTGAATAAATGGTTTATAAACATTTCAAATGAGAGTTCTGTTTCCCAATGTTACATATCTGCGCATGCGCGTGTTTACAAATAAGCTGTTGACGCCTAGTTTTATAACCTTCCTAACAGTGAACTTTAGTGCTTAATAACTTCTTTCCTAGTTGAAATGCGAAGGTTTTTTTTTTTTAACGTATTCATGTTTAGAGCATCAAAATACATTGTTGTGAAAAGTGTTAAAGAAATCGGTTTGGAGGGCGTGAAACTTCACTTTTACCAAAAATATAAATTGTATGTGCTGGTAATAGCCTATGTATTTGCTCTGTACTCAATATAGGTACAAACTATTAGTCTGTAGTAAAAAATGCAGCGAGCTTCTGCTGTATCAGTTTAGTGTATCGCTTACAAGCAGCGCAATCTCCCATCCGCTTTAACATTAGAAGTTCAATTTGGTAATGTTTCGGCTTGACTCTCGGAATACACCATCAATTTCTCAATGTTTGTAACTGCTTCTGCATGGTTCATAAGCACCATACACTGTCCTTAGAAATCATCTTGAAACAAAACTCTTCAATGCGTTTTCTTTTCTTTTTCCTATCAGATGCGGTCGGTGTTCCTACTCCAAACTCTGCAGCAATGTTCACAAGTAAGTTTTTACGTTTCGTCTAAATCGCGGTCAACGAGCAAACGAAACAGCAAAACGTCCAGTTTAGTCATCGTTAAAGCATATTTATGGGAAACAAAATTATCAACTATCACCGGCGAGTTGATTTCGAACTAGATTTTCAACCTATATGTAGGATAAAGTAATTTGATTGCAGAGTATTTACTGACGTAATTCAGTTATCATTGGTTTGAATCTTAAGCCGAATTTCGTTTCCATTCAAGTAGAATGCCCATTACGTCAGATAACAGATTACCATTACCTAAGAGGAATTTTCCCCCCAAACTGGAGCATAATGCCCTTATCTTCTACTAGACATTAGCCATCGAATCTATAGAGTGAAAGTATAACAGTAAATGAACGCCACCGCAAAACCGGTTTTCGGTCATTAACCTGTACGTTAATAGCTCGAACGTAGTATAGCCTATACTGTATAGGCCGCTCATTGATTCTGTCACGTATACAGAACATACTTGGTTCTTTTCAGAAGTGTTACAAGAAAGCGGTGTAAGGATGTCGCACAAGTATTTCTAGAGTGACACAACTCCAAATAAAACTCAACTGAAAATGTGTCACTCATGGGAGTATATAGGAAATAATTTCGAAGGGGGCTGGGAGAATTTGGGGGGGCTGAGAGCATTTAGGGGGTATGGAATACTAACAATCTAGAACTTGGAATAGTTACCCCATTTAAACGCTATTACAACACAAAAACATTATTTTTTCTGAACTAAGTGTTTTTATTTAATTTAATTTTAACGTTTTATGACACATTTATAACGATTTCGGGGGGGGGGGCTACAGCCTGACCTTTACATGACTTCAACCACATTAGAGGTTCCAACCCATACAAATTAGCCAATATTAAGAGACTTCGAATGACTTGTAGACGGAATTTACAAACTTAGAATGTAACCTAAGACAAATTAAAATCTGGATAAAAGTCTGGTTAAAAGAAAGCCAAACAAGAAGAGAAAGGTATTTTAACCAGGCTTCGCATTGGTCACAGTTTACTGACTCACTGAAAGACGAAATAGAACAACATGCATAAGCTGTAAAGATGGCTTTCAATTATTCACATGTTTACTAAATGCAGACTACGAGAAAACTACCAGTTCCACATGACTTAACTACTAACAGAATACAGCACAGACATCAATAATTGAAAAATTTAAATATGTATTTGATATTAAAGGAATTAGAAATATTGGGAAGTATTCCAGGGCTTCTGTCAACAAATTTACCTAAATAATATAAAAAAGTTGTTTATTATGCTTCCTTTATAGCTTTTACGTTATTTTTTTTTCTTCCCTAAACGCCCAATATAGATTTTTGCTTGAAGATCTGACGTAAATGTTGAACGCCTAGTGGTGATAATGAACTAAATTTGTGGCCGTTTTTGCGTTAATAGGCGCTAACCGACTAGATTTAGGCCCTGTAACTAGAAATAATACAACTAGAAAACTCTGATGTAACTAACAATATAGAAAGTTAAAATTACCACGTGAATATATAATAAAAAAAAAGTGGAAAGTGTGTTGGTCCAAGTAAAAATATGTAAACCATTGTTTTGGGCTTCTAATAGACAGAGAGAAAGTGGAACTGGCAGTAAACCCGGGATTGTTCCAGCAGGCTGTTACTTAACATGCGGTCACGCCAAATAACCATTTTCGGCGATTCCTGTTCCAAAGTGGCGTACATGTGAAGCATCTAATATTGTTGAATCTGCTCTCTATTCTTTTTAGCTGCTTAAAGAGACGGATAGTCTCCGTTAAAAGGCTTTAAACTCCCTAGCGGGAAGGGCTATATTGTACATATATATAAGGTTTTACACCCATTTGTATTATATTTTCATCATAAAATTATTAATATTTGTACATATATAAATAAAGACTTATTATTATTATTAAAGTGAAAGAGTCCTACGTACCATAGTTATTGCTCCTTGATATGTTACGAATCGCACCATCCTTGGTGACCTAAATATCCCTTTTGTCCAAGAGATAATTCCACTTCTTATCTTTCAGTGGTAAATTAATCAATCATCCTAATCCTAAATCCCAATCCTGGACCAATCATTCTTTTCTCCACCGAGAAGTCTTAATAGAAAGTGTACCCGAGATCTAATAAGGCAGTGAAGTGTCGTTCAGTAGAGTGATCAATATAATACTCAATATAATTATATAATTAAGAGTAATATCAATGAATAATTTCTTTTCAGAAGATATCTTTGCTCCCGTATTTTTTGTCTAATACCTCTCGACTAATCACAGATATTCCGCTGACAACTGGGTGTACATCAGG
Organism: Gonocerus acuteangulatus; assembly: GCA_946811695.1. Taxonomy (NCBI): domain Eukaryota; kingdom Metazoa; phylum Arthropoda; class Insecta; order Hemiptera; family Coreidae; genus Gonocerus; species Gonocerus acuteangulatus. The sequence goes on from OX328125.1 coordinate 50,877,376, forward strand.
CGTGGCCAGTATTATCACATTACACAATTCAAAATAAATGTAATCAAGGTTAGGTCGTGTTGTATCTTAATAAAACTATATTTTTTTTATGAGCAAATGCGTTTTAATTTTGCCGATGTTTCAGCTTGAAATTTAAGCCTTCGTCAGTACTGAGTTAATAATAATTTATATACAGATGGAATAAAGGGAAAAAATTATACATAGGCGAGGATGAATGATACAAAGTTATTGCTAGAGCTTGATACAAATTTAAAACATAAAATATCATGAAGATTAGATTGTTAGCCGTCGAGGTGATAAGCAAAGATTGAATAGTTGGAATTCGACTAAAAAAAACCCTCAATACGATTTTTGTAAAAAAATCTATATTCAGGACTTGTCTATATTCAGAAAAGAAAAAAAAACAGAAAATAATACACAGAAAAAAAAGTTTATAAGTAAGATAAGTAACAGGTCTATAAATACAATTCAAAGTTTATACTTATATAAATACAATTCAAAGTTTATACTTATCTTACTTATAAACTTTTTTTCTGTGTATTAATTTCTGTTTTTTTTTTATTTTTTTGTCATTTTAGCTGACGAAGGCTACCAAAGAGTAGCCAAAACGTCCTGAATAAAGATTTTTTTTACAAAAATCGTATTGAGGTTTTTTTTTAGCCGAATCCCAACTATTCCATCTTTGCTTAAAACATAAAATATGTGTAACATAAGAACAGATATAAAATAAATAAGTACAGGCTTGATGAGACTTGAAATTATTTAAAAAAAGTACCTAAGTTTTAAAGGCCTGAAGAGGCTTAAAATCACGTCGCCAAAAATACATTCCTTTCTCAGTGTAAAGTTTTATCAGTGTCACATTACACATTCTCAGCCTGGTCACTACGCCGGATTATTCTTTTCGATTTTACGAGAATCAAATCGATTTAGGATCCGTCACATGCATTCATTAGAGCTAGATTCGTCTTCACCCGGAAAGATGTGGAGTGTTATCAGTTAAAATTGTCGCGTGCGGAAGTTGCACTTATTTCTTATATCTTATCCGTGTAACTAGTTTAAATAATTATAGCAAAACGGAAATTATGAATAAGAAATGAGCGATTAAACTACCCCTGAGTATTATAATTATTCGGAGCTTGGAGAGGTTTTGTATTTAGATTCCACGGGGTCATTACTCCGCAAGTCTGGGATTAGCAGATAGTAGGCACTGGGCCAGCAAGCACAATATCTCATTGTAATGAATATCTCATTCTAAATAGCATATATTAATGAACACTAAATTCTGACTTAATAAGAAACCGACGACTCTTTGCTGAACATAGTTGTCATTTATAGTGCTTCAAAACAAAAATCAACTTTACTTGGCCAAGATCACCAAGAATTTGAGAGAGCTAACATGGCTGACATATATATATATATATATATATATATATATATATATATATATATATATATATATATATATATATACCAAAAAAATTAATACAGGTCGCGGCCCGATTCAACACAAAAAAGGAGGAAATTCAGCTTTTGTATTTTCTTAATTAGGTCTCACTTTTTGTTCAGTGGATGGCGATTGAGCAAAATAATATTCATAAATGTTTAATTAATTAATTAATATTTCTAAATGTTTGTCTCGATTACCAGTTGAGGTACACATTCCTCATATCAGATAAGCTTCTATATTTAGTAAGCTTTATTTTCCTACAAATTAAATCAATGTTTCCTAAGGGTTCAGTTCAAATTTGGTCATTTTCATTTAGACTTTTTGTACTAAATTTCATTTAAATCGGACCATTTTTGAGCCGTCAGGAGCGCGAACAGACAAGCATATATATATATATATATATATATATATATATATATATATATATATATATATATATATATATACAAATTTGAACCACCTATATTTTCGTGATCTATAGGGTCTGAAACGAGAAAGTTTCTAGTCGGCACGTCCGGATAGCGTCATGAGGTCAACCTCATAAGCGGGTTCTCCCTATGGAAATAGAGAGGAACCGCGCTAAAAATAAATAATAAACAAAAATAATAATAAAGAGTTTCAATATTAAAATCACATATGTGTAATATTTCTTATGACTTCACTATGACGAATGCCTAAGTGAAGAGATACTACGGTGACCATGAGAAGAAAATACAGAGAACCTATATGTATTATTTCCCAATGTTGCTTATCTTGGGAATGATAAATTCCCGCAATTATCATTGTTCTCCCACGTGGATATTCATCTCTTACGTGACGAAACTCACACTTGAAAAAAACGCTCCAAAAGCAGCGAGCACCGTGTCTATGAGTAATATCCGCAGAAGATAATTCCCACAGTAATGAGAGAGAGAGAGAGAAATTATTCTGTGAAAATTGCATTTAACCAACAGGTTTCTCTTGCAACGTGTACTTCGGAGCGAGGAACTTGCGGACACGGATTCCTGGTTTCTGCAATATGCCAAAGTTGAAGTATGATTCCTTCAAGCGTTTCTTCGGTTCATCATTTTAGCGCGTTTCCTCCCTCCCTCCATAGGGAAGAAACCCGCCTATGAGGTCGACCTCATAACGTTTCCATGTTCAAATGTTCCAAGGTTCACACCCCTTAGGCCACGAAAATGTCAGTGGTTCAATTTTGTGTATATCTGTCAGGGTCACGCTCTAGCAGGCTCAAAAATGGCTGGATTTTGATGAAATTTCGTACATACATACTTTGTTTTCTTTGAAAGGCAAGTTCGTTAACCAAAAAAAATCCGTTAACCGGTACATGGTTTATGGGATAAAGTCGCGCGAAAAAATTCCCAGCTATTAGCACTTTCCTCCGAAGGATAGTAGCTATTGAGGTTGCACTCATGACGGAATTTTTGGAAAATTTCTTCGATTCTTTAGCGTTCCTACCTAGTAAAGACCGAAAATGACCCCCGTTCAAATTTATATATATATATATATATATATATATATACGATGGGGGGATTTAATCCGGAGCCAAAGTAGTTTTTTGCCAATACCAGCCGTAATTTTTGTTATATTTCAACGAAATCCGGTGTTCCTTGTGGTCAACTGAAGAGAAAAATTTGTTGTAAAAATAAACTAAATCGGTTGACTAGATGGTGGCGTTTACTCCGGACAAAAATTACTAATTTCCTTATACCGTTTGTAATTTCTGTTGGATTGTTACGAAACTCTTTATACGTCCTGGCTATCTAATAAAAAAGACGTTTTGTGAAAATGGACTAAATTGGTCAATTGGAAAGGGGGGGGGGGTGTTAGTTTTTACTATGTTTGAATTGAATTCTTCCGCCAAACGTAGGTTCGCGAAATTCATCAAGATAAATAGATCAAAATGTGAAGCTTTGTATATTTATTACGTATTGTAGTACCCCGCATACAAAAAATTCTGGAAGGAAATTATTACAAAATTAATAATTGAAACAGCTGCTCATAACAAATTTAAAAGAGCAGAACAATTCATGTTTTTATTTTATTTATCTATATAGGTTATTTTAAGCAAATTATTCAGGATTGCACTTGACTCTACCCTATTCTGAGGAAGGTGCTTAGTTATGCAGCTCCTGCGTGACGGATTTTTTTTACTGTTTGGGTATTTTGAAACGATGGATTTAGTCAAAAATCGGTCCAGTTTTTTTTAAATTCGTCTAAACTAAGATATTTAAATCTTGGTTGCGTTTGTAGTTAATGCAGTATTAGAGAAAAAAATAACAGACTGAACAGTTTAGGAATTTTCGTATTTTTCCGAAAATATCTCGAAAACGGCTGAAAAATAGAGTTGTAGCAACAATTATTCTAACAAAAAATAAACTTACATAGTTATTGAACTGCGATATTGACTGTTGTTTGTAACCCGACCCATGGGTTAAACAAATTTATTCGGCAAAACTCTTATTACGATCTTGCTGAGCAGTCAATTACTAACATTAATATATTAAATGATTTTGGTTCAGCAAGGGGGGAAAGTTAATAAAAAATATAATTAACGCTGCCAATTAATTTATTTAATCCATCCACATGCTAATTAGCTCTTCATGTTTTACACCCTTTAAGATACCTCTTCAGAAGCTAAAAACTTTCACTACACCACTAAGACAGCCTAATTACGCAATGCCGCACCTTCTACAATGGCCAAGTCAAGGGTGAGATTACTACGAATGGCGTCTATCAGCTGTGAACATGGATGTCAATAGATATCCGTTGCACAGTTAGACTATATTAGATGTATATAGGATTATGAAGATTTAAGCCTGTAATGAGGCACCTAAATGTGTGTGAAATATATAAAACGTGAATTGGTAGCGTTAATAATATTTTCATTTGCCCTCCTTTTTGCTTATAAACAATTTGAGACGGTCGGGATATTATAAGAAAACTCTCCCACTTCCCAATACATGACTTAACTCCTTTACACGGACATACTCATTCTGTGGCTTCACTCTTGGAGTGAGACAGGTGAGAAAAAACTAAGACTCTTAAGAGGTGGAAGATAGTTAGCCGTCGAGGTGATCATCACCAGGGAATAGTTGGGATTTGGCTAAGAAAACAACAATAGGTTTTTTATGAAAATTTGTATTAAGGACGTTTCGGCTACTCATTCGTAGCCTTCGTCAGCAATGAGTGTCAGGGGCTAGAGAAAGATCAAAGTTAACAGTTAATTGAACATGGTAAAAGTATAGTGATTGTCATTGGCTTTATGTTCACCTTGGTCAGTTAATGTTCTAAAGCAATTTTCGATGGGACCGTCACATTCGGAGAAATAAGTGCTTAAAACTTTGAAGTAATCGGTTTAGTTTATTTAAACGGTTCTATTTGTCTGATTTTATTTCTTGTTGGTATTTTTGTAAAATTCTGAACGTTTTTTCCTATTTACCTAACTTTTTAATGGTTTTTTTTTTTTTTTTTTTTTTTTTTTTTTTTTTTTTTTTTTTTTTTTTTTTTTTTAATGCATTGAACAGAGAAATAAGTACATATTCTATTTTGTATTACCGCTAGTGGTGGGGACTGGGCCACACGGCTGTACAGTGATCTACCTGTTCGAGCCCTATTCGACTATGCTATTCTTGCCCTCCCCACCTCTGTCATAAAATTTCCTCCACTAAATTTTCAAATTGTAGGAAAGCTGAATTTTATTATATATTTATTTTATGCTTTTTAAAAAGTAAGTATAGCAGAAGACTCATAGAACAATTGATGATGCAAAATTCACTAAACATAAAATCCGGAGACCACAGAAATGGTGCACTCAAACGTTTCAGAAGAGTGCGGGCCAGTTACACTTTTTGTTACCAAAAACATCTTAATGTGTCCATTTGAAGCACTTTGAATGAAGCTTGATTTAGAAAATGTTGCGGCAGGTATAAATTAGCGGTGCGTGCAGAACCATTAAAATGAAGAGGTTGAGAATACTTCCTTCTCGAATCGGCTCCCAAGGGAAACGGTAACAGTTGGCATTGATAATAAAAAAAACTCGTTTGACCCTTAAGAGAATCAGTGATCCTCAACATCGATTGCCTCATTCCCGTTAGAAGTTTCTACTTCTCATTCATCTATAACTTTGAAACTCCATTAAGTCATACAAGAAGTTGGTAGATACCAAAGATATTATAATTTTTCACGCGTTATTTATTTATTTACATATATATTTATGGACTATTTGTTTTCTACAAATTGTTTATACACATTCTGAAGTAATGCAGTTATTAAGGTTGCAGTCATGAAAGTAATTTTGAAAATTCATCAAAATTAACAACTACTTTAAAACTTTCATCAAATCTTCACCCAACTAGAAAATTACCCCGTTAAAATTGTATATATGAGGCGTTGAAGCTACGAAGGGCGAACTCAACTTCCGGTAAACATTTTTTTTTCCGCCGACCGAATCTAGACGCTTCAGAGAATCTACGTATATATTTTTCATGTTGAGTTCGCCCTTCTTTCCCTCTCAAAATACACAGAGAATGAAAACAAGCTATCTGAAAACTGTCAAAGGAAGGCGGATTCGAAAGGCGAACTGAACACTCCACTACCGGTCCGCTGGACGATGATATAAATAATATACTCTTCGTTGAAAGCAAATAAAAAGTAGTTTCGGGAAGGGCTGGGAGAATTTCGGGGGGGGGGGGCTGAGAGCATTTGGGGGGCATGGAATTCTAACAATCTAGAACTTGGAATAGTTAGCCAATTAAAACGCCCCATTACACCCCAAATAAATTATTTTTCGCAACTATGTGATCTTATTTAATTAATTTTTAAGGTTTTTATGACACATTTGTACCGATTTCAGGGGGAGCTGCAGCCCCTCAGCCACCCCACTCTTATATACGCCCATGGTTGAAAGTGAAGTTCACACTAATTCCTGGTCAATTATTATATAATTTGAACAATGAGACATTCCACAATGAAAACACGTTTTTTACTATGCCCTAGTTGAGTTCGCCCTCATGGAAAAAATGTTCAAATGCACCTGAAAACTTCCTTTCTTTGAGTTCGCCCTTCGTATCCGCAACAGCTCAAATATACGAGCGTCTGTTAACCGGATATTGGCCAGAATTTTGACTTACTACGAAATGAATCTTGACGAATGGCATTTCTATTTGACTATTAGTTCATCAACGAGCAAAATGGAATTGTTACACGTTTTGAAATAGGTTGTGGATACTCAAATTTGTTAGTAAATAAATGAGAATAAAATTTAGTGTCAAATGTTCTATATTTATAATCAATGCACTAAATTTTCTATTATGCTATTATTTAACTCGTTGGCTTCAACGGTCCGAGTCAATACAACAATAATAGTCTTCTGGTATGGACCGTGTCACAAACTTCTTTACCGACGTTTCACTAGTCACACAGCCAGCTTCTTCGCGGCTAAGTCTAATGAAGATGTTCTTCTGGTTAACCTGTCTTAGTTTTCTTTCGCGGGCGTAGTCTGCTTTTCCATGTCCCTGATTGGTCGGTCCCAGCCTTGCTCGGACTTAATGTTATTATTATTCAAAATCAAATGTTATATACTTTTCTTGAGGGAAAAAATAGGTCTAAAATGTAGACCTAAGTTTAATTAAGTAGACAACGTACTGATAAAATAAAATACAGTTTTATTTAATTTTTAAAGAGGTGTATATTGTTAAAAGACCTTGGTGATTTTGGTTTCGAATATAAACGCAACATTTTGGTAATCATAATTCTGAACAGTTAAGGCATAGTAGGGGTTAGTAGAATATAATTTCTTAGACAAATGAATTGCTGGTGTTTTCAAACGCAAAACCCTTTGTCCTGAAAATTTCTCAATTCCTCGATTTATTATTTTAAAATAAGCTCTTTTACTATAAAAACAATCTTTCGAGAATAATTTGTAATGAGAATAACCAATTTGACTGCAGGTTCTTCAAAATTAAGAGAATTTATCGATAATATACTTCAATTTTGTCAATATTCTATTCATAACAGAGATGTAATTTTAGTGCAATTCCTGCCTCCCAAGGTGATATCTGTAACCGTTTACGAGAAGAGTGGATAAAACTAGTTTTTAAAACTAATTTTTGGTTTAGTTTCTTATTATCTATGTATTTAATTCAGATATTTTCTACATTTGATATTCACCAAGACTAAGGTACTTAAATTTTGGTTACATTTGGAGGTAAAGAATGAATCGAGGGGGGGATATTAAGATACAGCAGCAGTTTGTTGAATGATTATTATATGCCAAACTTCGAGGCTCGACACACACGCAAACATATTTAAACGGGTAACGGGTATAATTTTTTTATGCTAGAGTGCAACCTCAATAGCATAATGACACTCTCTCTTTTCTTCAAAAAGGAAAAAACACTTATGCTGTTTCCATAAATATTTAAGAAATGTATTAGGAATTTAATTTAGCATTAGAATTCAATTTCAAAAATAAATCTATATAGCTCAATAAAGAGATAATATTAAAGAGCCAATTACATCAGGTTTAGATCGTCATTTTATTTCCTTCATAATAACATTTTAGTCGTGCTATTTCCAAGGGTCATAAAAATATGATTGCCTGAGGGTTCTTAGGAAGAATTCTCTTATTAAAGAGCATCTGTGTATATGCGTGTGGATATATATTAACGGATTTTTTTTTCAGTTACGTTTGACCCCAAAATGGAAGTGCTTATTTTGCAGAAGTTCCTCTAATGGTTGCCCAGAAACTTACATACGAGAAGAGAAATGATTTTGCAAGGTATGAAAGATTCATGAAGCCGGTCGGCCATGAATCAGGGGCCCGTTAAAGTCTGGAAACGCAGTTCATAATTAATTCCTAGAAATGTTTATTACATAATCTCTTGTCACAAATCAAATGTGGAAACTGTAAGTGATTAACGGATTCATATAGAAACCTTTTTCCGGCCAGGGATAAGAGGCTTACGTTTAGGCTACAATTTTGTAACATTGTGAGACTTCATGTCTCTGCTGTCCCATAGGTACAAAAAACAGCAATAGTTCGTGAATCCAAGCTGAAACCAAGCAATGACCTTCCAATTACCACAGATATTTCAACTATATTTTCGATATTGCATTTTTTTTTAAAATTAGTTTCATGTTTTGATAAATTTTTCATATCAGTGGCATGGGCTACAGATATTGATGGAAGTTCATTGCTGCACTCACTAACTTCAAACTAATCTATGAATAGACTTACGAACCACAACAGATTTAATATATCTTTGAGAAGATTATATTTTAACGTATAGGCTTCCCCCTTTTTTATGAATGAATGTTTTTTTAAATATGAAAATATAATTCTACAACAATAATTAATTGTCCTCGCTTAAGTGTTACACGACAATAAAATGTATTCGGAAGGCGCCAGGCATTATTGACACTTCCTAAGATATATTAACGTTATTTTATTTGCACTGTTTTTAACGGCTGCAGTGGGTTAGGTTAGCTGGTCATAAGGCCAAAGTGTCCAGGATTTGGATGGGCTGGTAATTCGGATTGAAACTTTAGGAATCAGCATTATAGTCCAGGCAACGAACAGTTATAGATGGAAATGTTTGGAACAAAATTTTTGACTTCGTAACTTTGTTTGGGATGGATAGGAGGTGAACATATCAAAAGTACACGCCCGTAGCCTTTGTGCCACGGCTACGGGCGGGGGGAGGGGGGTTTAGAAGGTCCCATTATTCGGGTTTTCACTTATATCTCGGAAACCGTAGGTCCTACCGACATGACCATTCTATAACAAATGAAAGCCGATTCAATTTTCTACAACTTCTATTTTATAAAGTTTTTCGAGATATCTTTAGTTTTCGAAATATCCGCTCTTGAAAGTCTGTCATTTTGGGGAAAACACACATTTTTATATTCTCGACCTGATATCTCTTCAACGATGAACCCGAAAAATAAATGTCGGGTATAGGGTTGTAGAGCATTCCATTCCCTTCAATAATATATATTACTTTACTATTTTATGTATTTTCTTTCAACCGTTATATACGCACTCACATGGTCTTAGCAAAACCATTGCAACAACAAGATCTTATCTAATTGAGTGTGAATAACAGGTCAGTGGGCCCAAAATTATATATTTTGTGCTATTTATACGCCCAGTACTCACTATATTTAAATAATGGAGTATATTTTGGACAACACATTGACTGGAAATGGTGAGAAATTGAAAGGTTCGTTGGTCGGCAGTTGTCTCCAGATATCACGATGAACACTAAAACTGTTTTCACGTTTGAAGGAAAATACATAAAATATTAAAGTTCTATATATTCTTGAAGGGGATGTAATGCTCTACAACCCTATAAACGGCATTTATTTTTTTGGTTTATCGTTAAAGAGTTATCCGGTCAAAAAGAGCAAAAAGTGTGTTTTTCCCCAAAACGACAGACATTGAAGAGCGGATATTTCGAAAACTAAAGATATCTCGAAAAACTTTATTGAATTGAACTTGTAGCATATTTAATCAGCTTTCATTTGTTATAGAATAGTCATTTCGCTAGGACGCAGGGTTTCCAAAATATAAGTGAAACCCCGAAAAATGGGACCTTCTAAAACCCCCCTCTCACCGGCACAAAGGCTAGGGGCGAGGACTTTTGATATGCTCACCTCCTATCCAGCCCAAACAATGTTAAGAAGGCTAAAATTGTATTCCAAAAATTTCCACCTATAGCTGTTTTTAAGCATTCGTTGCCTGGACTGTTTTGCGAAATTTTTTTACAAAAGGACTATTTAGATCGTTAAATAGATATTTGTTGGAGACAAAAAAGGGTTCATTGACGTTATACGTTGGACTTTGGATTTGAATGCTTGAATTCGTTTTATATTTTGATAGTTTAGCTGTTTGGCATGCTCTTTCTCAATAGCTTCGGCAATATCGGGATGTAAAGACCATTCGCATTTTCTCTCTGTAGTCGGAGAGCTGGCAAAGCACTTTTCATGAAGTGTTTTATGCACCCTGAAATTTTGCTATAGTGTACCTCTTGGATAGATAAGAAGGTAAGGATATGTTTTCTGGATATACCTTGGAACACCAGGTACTGCGCATAGGAGAAAGGTACAAAACAATATTGCCCAAAAATGTTGGCTTCTGAATAAAACTCTATTTTTGGGAAATATTTTTAGTACTTTTCCCCTATGCGCAGTACCTGGTGTTCCAAGGTATGTCTAGGAAACACATATATACCTTCTTATATATATCCAAGATGTACATAATAGCAAAATTTCAAGATGCATAAAACACTTCATGAAAAGTGCGTTGTTGGCTCTCGGACTACTACTTCATGACATTTATTGCTTTCCAAAATCTCATTATTCATTGTTGCTTGCTTTTAAAAGCTTAGAATATTTTGCGTTCAATGGAATGAATCCAATATGTAAAAAACTTCAAGCACTGTTTTCTTCGTCTGAGGTTTCAGTATTGCATCTTCCGGTCGGAGTCATGAGGACACTAAGACCCACCATAGGTAGGTAGGAAACATGTTAAAAGAATTATTCAAATTATATATGTACTTTTAAATTGTACTAATACTAACTTATTATTCACTAATATATAATGTAATTTAGTGATCATATCCACAATCATTACAGCATATGAACCAAATTAACTGATTAAAATTGTTTTTGGAAGATAATGTTAGAGTACTCACAGTGAAGGTGCCGTATGGAAAAGATCTTCATCTCCGATGGGGTCGTAGCTCCCTTCGTTCTTTAACCTCTGACTCGAGCATGTTGATGTTGCCAGAAACCGCCTGAAACAAAAATGGCGTTAGATTCATTTTTTGCTAAATATAATTTTGAATAGATGAGAAAATTAATAATGATTTCTGAAGGAATTCATACAAATGCGCACAAACACACACTCACACACATAAAGAGAGAGAGAGAAAGAGAGAGTGACAAATTACACTGTTCTGCACGAAAATCCTCCTTCAAACCAAAACATGCTTTCTTACTGTTTTCAAATGTGCTGAACACGAATTGGAAGTCAGATTCTGTCTATCACGCACAGTTTCTTGAGAAATTCTAGTTTTTTATCCAAAAATGTGAGTTTTTTGTAAATTTGACGAATTTTTTTTGGCATCAAAACATAGTGAAAAAAAATCAAAAGCCCGATGATTTTGAGCGCAATGAAGTATATTTGAACGAAAAAAAATTGATGGGAATATTACAAGTGGTTGAAGAAATATGGCTAAAAGTGTTTTTTCAGTTTTTGATCTTGAGGCAGGGATTTGGTCTCCCTGGAAAAAGGCTTGGATTTCTTTTCGAGAGGTATGTGCTAAGTTTTTAGGAAACGAAAAATCTAGAGACTACCGAAAAATAGTCCAAGAACTGCTTACTTCATATAAAACATTGGGATGCAATGTGTCCTTAAAAATACATTTCCTGCATAGTCACCTAGACTTTTTCGCCACAAATTTGGGTGCAGTTTCGGACGAACATGGAGAACGATTCCACCAAGACATATCCAGAATGGAAAAAAGATATACTGGCAAATGGAATGAGAAGATGCTGGCGGATTACTGCTGGACACTGCAGCGGGAGACAGAGGAGGAAGAGTACAAAAGAAAAAAAAAAATACTCATTGACGATGTGTGTATATTTTTTGAGTTGTGTCATATCTAGTATTATACCTGATAGCATGCAGGATTCAATTAATTATATTTTACCGTTGAAAAAGAAAAAAAATCTGTTATAATAAAGACAATAATTTTCAAATACAATTTTTCATTTTTTCCAAGTTTCTCCTCTTTTCTCTCAAAATCAGAGGGTGATAGAATTTTTCTGAGTTCAGATTCGGACTCAGCACACCTGAAAACATGAGGAACAGGCAAAATTGTTCAAGGGAGGGGAGAAAAGGTTTTTTTTTTGCAGAACAGTGTTATTATTATGTAAAGAAACAAAATTTCATTTTTGAAGCTCTAAAACCAAAAATATATCCAATGTTGAATCTGAAAAGTTATTAAATAAAGAAATTTTGGGATGTGGTAAGTTTTCTAAAAATATTCATAGCATTGTTGTCAATTATCACTCCTGTTTTCTATCTTGTTCAAAGCATTTGCGTAAATGGTGTGATGTTTTGCCTAAAACCCATCCAGCTTCTTTATATTAGCGACATGGCTTTTTTATGTGGGTTTTATAATATGAAATATCAAGTTATAAGCGAAAATGTTACAGCTGAAAATGAGAACTGTTACACCAGTAATAAAAAACTGTAATATATTCCTGCTTATTTCACTGGAAATGGAACCGAAAACCAGTTCCTGTGCGAGCGACTCTTGTTAGAGTAAAGTGTAAAAATGCGATCGGATTCTCTGCAGTAATCCTATCTAGGTTGTTTGTTGAAATGACATGCCGCATCAACTCCAACCACTGTAAAACTATACGGCCTTCGATGCACGTTTGTGGGTATCGACCGGTCGATTTGTGATCGGTCAAGGGCTTACAATTAGACTGATTAGATCTTATTTTCGATTAACTCCTGATATGGATTTTAGTCAAGCAGACCGTTAAGGCTCTCAATGTTGATGAAGTCGGACGTTTCAGGAAAAATAATAGGGCAAACGTTCATCGGTCAGATCCATAAAATCAAGAAAAATTTCTAATGAAGAGAAGAAATTCTTTATTAAAAAATAAATTTTGCTGCCCAACTGTTTTGGGGGGCTATAAAAACAGCATACTTATCAACCTTTTGAAAATTCATTTCAGTTGGCAAAAAGTTTTTTTATTAATTTTGAATTTACTCAAATATTTTGATGATAAGTTGTCAATGATTTTAAGATTAAACGAATTTTAATAATATTTTAAATGCAAAGAATCGCAATGATAAATTTGAAAAAAAAGGGGAAATGATTATCGAAAGATTAATAAGCAGCTGGTTAGCTCCCATATATGTGATTATACAATATCCCCAGGAAATCTAATAAAATGACATGCAACATAATTATTTAAATTAATATAAGAAGGACTTTGGATTAAGCCAATCATTATTGACATTTCCTTGATAGCTTTTGTTGTCCATTAATTAGATAATTCATTACGATGCCATGATCTCTATAATCTCCTAGGAGAGTTTTTGGGTTAGGATTGGGATGGGCAGATAGTTTGGAGTGAAAGGTCAGGCATTAGGATTTTTCCAGTTTTTCAAAGAAAAGTATTTCAAGGTCATGATGAAGGGTTTTGTTGGAAACTTAGTAAAGGGCATTAACTATTTCACGAAGGACTTTTGATAGGAATATCTTAATTCTTTTTATATTTAAAGATTTGATTGTTCTCCAGAGTTCATGTCCGTAAATCCAAAAAGGTCTGATTATAGTTTTGAATATAGTCAGTTTCTGTGTTGTGAGTCTTGAAGAAGGCCCCAATAGTCGTCATAGGAGTATTTATCTCCTTTTCAGTTCCTGTGAATTCAATCGGGTGTGTGGGTTTTAGGTTAGTCTACTGACCAGAAATAATCCCAGGTAGCGCACCTTGTTGGGTACAAGAAGTTTGTGGCTGCATATGTGAACTGGAGGCCCAGTTCACTTATTGAGGATGAATGTTATTTGGCAGTGTTTCCTAGGATTCACCTTTCCCAGGATTTCCACCTGTTGCAGCATACCACTGGTGGAGGGAAATTTTCTTACCTGTCTGTTTGTGTGTTTGTTCCGTATACAAACCCACACCGTTTGACCGATTTTGACCAAACTTGGAACACTGGTAGGCCTTGTTCCGGGAAGTCTCGTAGGCTAAGTCAAAAACGTCTACTAGCTGTCTGTCTGTATGTTTGTTCCATATACAAATCCACACCCTTCGTCCGATTTTGACCAAACTTGGCACACAGATAGGTTCTGATTCGGGGAGTGTCATAGGCTAGGTCAAAAACTTCTTACATCTGTCTGTCTGTATGTTTGTTCCTTATACAAATCCACACCGTTTGACCAAACGTGGCACACAGGTAGGCTTTGATACGGGGAGTGTCATAAGTTTGGTCAAAGACTTCTGTATGTTTGTAATATTACTTATTTGGTTTCTAATTTATTTTTGCTTTTCTTGATGCAGAAAGCAGGTGTAGCATGGTACGCCGGGTAACAGCTAGTAATCTATATAAATTCAAAATAGAAATTTTTCCTTCTACTCCCAAATAAAATAATAAACAAGATTGCGGGTTTGTGCAAGTGCACGTCATTTTTCATTTTGCACAGACAATTATTAGAATTTGACGATAGACTTTTTCTAATGCAAGTCTACTTTTGAATGGTCTATTGGTCGTATCAAAATATACATAAATAGTTTAACTCTTTTATATTTGTAATGAATAGCCAATTCAATTATCGATCATTTATTAATTTTTCCTGGAGTATGCCCCAGCTTATTTTGGGCCGATTTTTTTTATTGCATTACTCGTCAAGGTAATTAGTAAGCACCCCATTCCTTATGACTGTGCTTAAAATCCTGGAGTAAATCCTACCCTCAAATGGAACAATTTTCCATTTTTTACAATACATGTGCCTCATTATTGTTGCATAATATCTACGAAGTTTCGTGGCAAATATGTAAAAATAAAGACCAGCACGATAAATTAATAAATTAGCACAGGAGTTAAGTTGTATCCTTAATGGATTGATTTAGTTTATTTGTAAAACACCTATTTTTTTGTTAAAACATATAAGAAAAATGCCGAGATTTGTGGTAATACAAAAAACATTTCAAACGTTAGGGACATTTTAGTAATTTGTGGACGGAGTAAACTTCAGATTGTCAGAGTTTGCTAATTAATGAACTCTTCCAATCGTGTATTAGTCAATTTTGAAGACACCTTTTTTGCAGATTCATTATTTAGGATGTTTCCTAAAAAAAAAAGTATAAGTACTTGTTACAACTTAACTATCTTCATCAATGAACAATCCTGGCATCGAAAGTTTACCGGAATGGATTTTATATTTATAACTTGCTTCGTTATATCTCTGATGAAATCTCAGAAGAGTTGAAATGTCGATCAATATTCCTTAATTTATGTGAATATTAATAAATAATGAGCTGTATTTCAAAAGTCCTTTCCCCTTCTATAAATAAACATTCGTCGTCTTGAATGTCCAATTTATACAATGATTCGGCCCATAAATTGGTATTAAGTCCATCTGGATGGACATTAAAAAAAACCCGTTGCTCCTTTTAACAGCCAGCGGTGCTGGTCCTGTTACTTCATAATAGGGTCACCGTTGGGTTAACCACTCCAAGCAACGTGTCTATGTTCGCTGCATTTCTAGCAACGTCTTACGTCCTACACTCTAGAATAATACAGCGAACTTACTATTCCAATGATAGTATTAACCATATTGAAATATCACGTAATAAAGAGAATTTCCACAAAACCTTGTTATACGTAATGGATGTTATGAAGCCCATTAGTACCTTGACGAAAGAGGTACTTCCTTAATTCTTCATAGTTAAAGTATAATGGTCAAGTGCTCTGAAGAAAAAAAAAATGAAATATATAGTACCTATTTACTTTTAGCATAAATATGCTTTAGCGATGACTAAACTGAATAAAAAATAACATAGTCTTCTTTTTCGTACATGCGAACGCCACCGCGCGGATCCAGCGGATACTTTTTTGTAACGTTCTTTTCAGTTTAGATAAAGCATATTTATGCTAAAAAAAAGTTACAAAAAAGTGTCCGCTGGCGTTCGGCCATGTACGAAAAATAAGACTGTATGTTATACAGTACATTTGTCGAGTGGAGCTAAAGCATATTTATGTTCCTGAATTTGAGCAGAAGGCACTAAAAAAATTAATTTTCTCAAGAATAATATTTACGTATTCAAAAGTCTTGTTTGTATACGTTTTATCATTTGTTTTGTACATATTTTTATTCAGTAAATGGTGTAAAATCTTGTCCAAGTGTGGGCTACCTTCAGTAAGTAAATAATGCATGTCATATGGAATGTCTAGGTAGTTCCTGTTCTTGCAGTCTGTCTGGATGGGTTTAATTGTTCTATGGCGTGTTTCTTAATTTCTGTAAATCATAGAGACTCCCTCCTTCTTCCTAAATAATTGGAAGTGCATTATCTGGTATGACCTAATGTAAACAACGCCCGTTGTCTGCTAATCGCTGCATGAGAAGGTCGCGAGGTGTGTATGGGGTATTTTTTACCCCACGGTGTAGTTAACGAATGTCTTTTTCGCTCATCTGATTGACCTTCACGGATCGATCACTTTGACTTTGATCGCTTTCCAAGTGACGAAATGGCCTGAAATCTGCCCAGAAAAGATTTTCTCTTTGATTTGGGCTACCAACTGATAAAGCTCAGGTGGCAGTTAGTGCCCAACTGGAGAACACACCAAAACCACTGAAGACACTGATGCTTGTTGTTTTGGGAGATGAATCAACTCTTGATGGACCTTCAAAATCTTTCGTTATCTTGGAAGAACCCGTCTGATGTTCAGTTTGTGACAGAAAGGATGACAGGAAGACGAAAATACTTTGTGCTGTGTGTAGAAGGGCGATGTGCCGCTGTCATCACCGATCACCAAAATGTTAACGAATCTCAATTGGACAGAATATTGTATTTTCCTAAAGTTCATATTTTTTATGGCTTTTGATCATTCTAGTTTATTGTTCGTAATAAATATTTTCAGTTTAGTAATACTGTTTTCAGGATAATTATTTGGTGTACGAACAATATTGAGTTTTAGGATTTCCTAACTATTTTGTGAATTTGACTCAATATTTTGCAGATATTTTCCTGTTTGAATTTATTTCATGATGTTCCTGTTCTATAAATTGTTGTTGTATAAAAAAGCAAAAGAAAAAATTTTAATTTGTTTATTTTATAAATTTTCAAAGTATGGGGTAAAATTTACACCACAGTGTCATTAACGTAGACGTCAATAGCAGTGTCAATCCAGGGTTAAGAATTCAGCCTGTCTTGGTCACGTCATTAAATGAGAGTGAATGACCAATTCTGAAACTCGTAATCACGACTTCTTCCCTTGTTGTTGTTCGATTACTCGAGGGCCAGGCATTAACGGTCTCATTTATTTCTCGTAATATTTATTTGTTTTACCTTGGTAGATTAAAAAAAAAAAATATTATAGAATGTAAGCCATCTATAAAATAGAACATCTGTTGAACCTCTCGGCGGATTTGCATTTCTAATGTCAACCAGAGCAGCCAAGGACCTTCCTATAGGTGTTATTGTTCTGATCACGCTTTGTGTAGCGAACAATTAAGCCATTTAATTTTTTTTTTGTTTAGTATGACCTTGCTAATGGTTCCTATATTAGATATTATTGTCCTTGGAAAACTAATTATGTCTCTTCTAGATAGTAGTGGTAAGAGAAGATGTATTAAATCTTGTAATATGTAACTGTTTTAATATCGTGACCCAGTAATGGCTACCATCGGACAAAAATAATCGAAAGTCCAACGAGTATGTGTTATTTGTTTTGTCCTTGGTAAGCTGCAAGTATATGTCATATAGCAAGCAGTTCGTTAGTAAGCTGCAAGTATATGTCATATAGCAAGCAGTTCGTTGGTAAGCTGCAAGTATATGTCATATAGCAAGCAGTTCGTTAGTAAGCTGCAAGTATATGTCATATAGCAAGCAGTTCGTTGGTAAGCTGCAAGTATATGTCAT
>OX328125.1:50897993-51102993 GCA_946811695.1 Gonocerus acuteangulatus
TATATATATATATATATATATATATATATATTTCGTTTTTAACGGCGCCTCAACTATTTGGCTATTAGCGCCGGGCTATCTACAGGTTGCCACCCTTTTATAATGCCAACACCACGTGGTCGGTCACCCATTGCGATACTGACCACGCCCGACGTTGCTTAACTTCGGTAATCTAAGGGAAACGGAGTATTCATCGTGGCTATGGCCGTTGGCTCTATATATATATATATATATATATATATATATATATATATATATATATATTCTATTTTTAATAATACTTTTTCTAATTAAATTGATCTATTTAAAATTCTATCATATGTAAAGCTATTATCGCCAGATATGTGAAATGTTCCAATGAATAAAATATAGTGTGTAAATTTGGAGGTTTTGAAGAGCCATCCATAGAATACGAGACTAGTAGAGTAATAAAGGTGTGCTAATAATAATTTTTTATTATTTATTTTATACCCACATAATTATTGAGATTTATATTTATACATATGTTTTGAAGATATAAAAATGCAAGGGGCATTCAATTTATCGAGGGTGAAATATTTAGAATAGTTCTTCAAATAGTCCTTTATTTTCCGTTTCGGGTTTTTAACGAAAATCAAGAATATTTAATAATAAACTATGAACCAAAACATGACTAATATGTCTCAGAAGTTTCTCTTTTTTCCTTCGGCAGTTGTGCAGAAAGGACCTGTGATACATGGATCACCAGGCATTACTGACGATGGATGTGCGATTTCCAATTTACTGATCAATATTTCGCTATTTTATTTCCAGTAGATCTTCAATGGAAAGGCAATGAGTGAACAAAGGAATTTTATAAGTAGTTGAGAAATCCCTATACAAGTATGAATGTAAGTATTCGTTTAGGAAGTTGGGATATTTTACCATATTGTGCACTTATATTACTACATTAAATAAACAATTAACTGTTTAATGCAAATGGTATTCCTTGTAAACATCAAGTTTACCTCATTTCATTCTCATAATTTATGCAAATTATAAACCGAAAAAAAAAACTGAAATGTTTAGAAGAAAATAATGGCTTCCTTGTTGTATGCGAACACCGTGAATTGAAATAGTTTACACCAAGAACCATTTGTAACAAGAAATACTAACAAAGAATTAATCTAAACAATTAATAGGTAAAGAGAAAAAATACCAAGTGCATCATATATGAAGTGCATAAATATACGAAAATTTAGTTTAAAATAAAAATATTACTAATATAATTACATCACATAAATAATAACGAAAACAGTAAAGTTAAAAAAAAATGGCGATTAAACTTTAGTTCATTGAAATTACATTTTGACGTATCGACTACATGGAATAACGAGCACATAAAGTATATTCGGGTCAATGTGAAGCCTTAGAATCGATGAAGGTGCCCTGAAATATTCACGTCTCGGGCAAGCTGGTATCCAGAGGCGACCATAAGGACAACACAGGCACTAGAGTTCCTTCAACTTTAAGGGGAGGTGGCTCTTAGATGTAGGACGCACGCGAATCAGATGCTAAATAGTCAAATAGAGGATTTGGAGAAATGTAACAAGTATGGAGATTAGACTGTTTCTCGGAAGAATGGAGGACACGCCAACTTGTATGGGGAAAGCATTTTCTATAAACGAGTACTTGAGAAAGGGTTTTCTGACAGGGGTTGAAACAACTCGTAATCGTACTCGTTTTACTCGTATCGTTAGCATGTATGGCAATATCAAGGTATTATGAATGCTTTTGCGATATTGACATTGTTTATATGGCTGAGCTAAAACAGACTAGCAAACTTAGGAACCACACTCATGAACACAGAAACAAATGAGTCAACTTTCAATGATTTAACGCTAAAGAACTATGACACAAACCAGAGAAGCACACAGAGGAAGACAGTACGGTACAGTACTACCGACCGAAGGCCTCGTGTACGGTACGAGCGATGAGCGACAAAAGGACAGAGCGACCGAGCGTTTAGAGGAAGAGTTTCTTATTATTTATAAGAAAGGTAGCTAGAAGGTTAAAAGCATTGGAAGGTTATAAACATTAAACGGTTATAAACATTGAAACGTTATAAAAATTGGCTGGTTATAAACATCTTTCCACGGAATAAACAAGGGAAGCAAAAAACATAAATGTGAATTGACAAAGATGTTCTAAATTTTATTACCATTCATTTAAAAAAAAAAAAAAAAAAAAAAAAAAAAAAAAAAAAAAAAAAAAAAAAAAAAAAAAAAAAAAAGTATTGCAATTGGTTAAGATTTAGAGACCCGGTCGCTCATGCCTATTGTAGGCAGTCCTCCCTCATTCATACTGCACTCCAGCTTAACCTTAATGTGAGCGACGTTCCTCTGAAGCTTTTCGCTCTATCATACCCGAGGCGTAACAATTGACATGCCAAAATTCGCTCCCTGTTATAGGATCAGAAAGCCTCACCTTCGCAGAGTATGTGCTGTGAGGCTTCCTCCTCTTCATAAACTTATACGTGATATTATATATGTATATATAGATAAATTAGAAAGATAAAGATTTTATTTAAAAAAAAAAAAACAAAAGGCATCAGTCATATATCCTCGCTAAAAAATGGCGATAACCTGTAGATAGCCCGGCCAAAAAATCGCAATTATTTATAAGTGGACGTTAAAAATTTAAATACATAAATATTGCTTTTCCGATTTGCGTAGCTGGTATTTGATTACAGTGGTTAGTTTATTTTTTGCTTCCTGATTTCAAATCTGTGCCCAAAACGATACATTAACCAGCCTAATGAGTTTTGGAATTTCGCGAAATAATTAATAACTTTTTTTTATCAGAAAACTATAATTTATGAATCTATTTAGGCCTGAACCTCTCAAAATAGGATAAGTGAAATCAGTGAATTTAGATTCTAAAATCGCATTTATCACGCTTTCTTATCACAAATGCTATTATCGAATGGAGCACGAATACATCTTTCTTGAATTTAATTTCCATCAATTACTTGATGCAAGAGCGGAGGCAGTGAGTGAGAAGGCCATTGGACTAATTAAAGCAGAACTAGCCTAGTTCTTGGATATCTAGCCTCGGCTTAGCAGGACGACTATAGGGGTCTGATGGATAATCAACAACAGCTGATGAAAATCTGATGAGGATGACACAAATGGCTGATAGCTCAACATATGTTTAAGAGTAATTAGGGGATACGCGCGGCGCTAACAACCTGCCACGTGATGTCCTATGAATAAAGATAGACAGATAGATAGAAAAAAACTCTATTTAAACATTAACTTATTACACGGAGGCCACTTAATGTGCCTAAAATAACGTTATTTCACAGTAAATTATAAAATATAATAACTGTAATGTCTGATGAATATCTACAAATCTAGGCACTATTATGGAACTTCCAGAAATCTTTATCATGGTTTCATTTAGAAAAACGTCCTTCATGCAGGAGCGGCATTACTAAGCACATAACTAGGTAGTCGAAGCACTTCAATAAAAAAACAAAAAAAAAAAAAACTAAGAACATATCTCAGAAGGTTGGAAGTGTACACTGCATTGCTGCATAATTTACTTAAAATAATCTAGATACATTTAAAATAAAATAATAGTTTACGTAGTTTATATATGTAATGAACAACTGACTCAATTATTAATGTTTATTTAATTATTTTCCTAACTTCCACGGACGCCCAGTGGCCGTGAGTGTTAAGGAGTGAGCACTTAACACTCGGTGCCAAAGGTCGTGGGTTCGATTCTCACTAATGGGGTGAGAAACCTATATCCTGGCTATAAAAGGGGAGTAACCTATAGATAACCCATCCCAATATTCATAGTTAATAATAATGGACGTTAACATTTAAATAAATAAATAAATAAAATTAAATTCCGGAGATTTTTATTTTTATTTACAATACATGTTTTTCATTGGTGGGACATCTTGTCCACCGAGTTACGTTACAAAAAAGTAAAAATTATGGCCGTTACAACCAAATTAATGATTTGGTACCGGAGTAAACCCCTCCTTTTAATGGACCGATTTAGTTTATTTTTATATAGCTTCTTTCCATTAAGATATTCAGCACTTATGCAGAGTTTTGTTGCAATATAACAAGAACCGCCCTAAAAATTGCGGCCAGTATGGACATATTAATAATTTGGGTCCGGAGTATCTCGAAAAACACATGTATCGAATAAACATATAATAATAATGTCTGTATAGGAAAGCTCCCGATGAGGCGCGAAAACATGTGGGGCAAAGAATTTAAATAAATTAGTTGAACAGAACGAACGGTATACTACTTTATGGGCCCCTGCCATTGAATGAAATAAGAACAAGAGAAAAATATATATTGGGTCATATTTCAGAAGAAGTAATATATATATATATATATATATATATATATATATATATATATATATATATATACATATATATATATATATATATATATATATATATATATATATATATATATTAATTAGGATCGATGAGGATTGAACAACGAAATTTGTAACTGTAAAATGTTTTGACCAGTTCCACAAATTGCCTAGTTGTTCGTATTTGAAAGGAAACATATTTCCATTCGCGAATCCGCACTGCCCACGTCAAGGTTGTGGTATCAAGAGGAGACGAGGGTGATAAGAAGTTTTGACGCAATGCTCTGCATATCTGATGAATTTCCTAACAGAAACATCCTCTAAAGCTCCGTTTTGACACAGTACCAGCATGCCGTTCTTTCAACCAGCAGACATTATTTTTGAATGAGTTGTTTCACGTTACTTTGCTAAACAATTTCTTCATATTTTTTTTTTTTTTTTTTTTTTTTTTTTTACATTTATGAGGAACCGCAACCAGCACGCCCAACAATTTAATTTAATCAGGCATACTTATACAACAAATCAGACAAAAATTATGCACATATAAAGTTAAATTAATTAATACATATCTACAATTCTAGGAATATTAATTACACTATACTAAATAAAAATCCAATTTATCAGGTTTATATTAAAAAAAAAAAGAAAAAAAAAAAGAGACCTATAAGTAAGAGTACGACACACAGTTAAGAGTGTGACACTCATGCCTACGTGCTTAGGATTAACAAAGGAAGAATGACACAAATGCCCTCTGGTGTACAAGCTCTGAAGCTAGGTACATACAGTTTTGATAGTTGCTAAAGAGATATTTACCATGTCTTTCACAGTCATAACTATGACGGTGTAAATAGAGTTGTGTCACTATAGAAATACTAGTGGGATATGCACAATGTACTGTTGAAAATCGTTCTCATCCATTGGTAATTGTTTTCAGTGAAAGTGATGCCGATTCATAAACATTTTATTACTTTTCTTTTTGTTTAAAAAAAAAACAAAAAGTATTGTATTTTCTTTGTATGACAGAAAATTTCAAGCGTAGCCACCCGTTTTCTAATTCATATGACGAGGAAGTATGCAGTCTAAGTAGAAAATAAAATTGTTTAAAACATTATTTAAACAAGTGGAATATGAAAGTAAAATATATTAGCAAAAACTAAAATTGTTTGAGATATTTTAGTAACACAGAAGACCGTATAAAGTGATTGGCAAGATAATATCATTGGCAGGTATTTTGAGAGAGCGAAAAAGAGAGAGAGGGGGAGAAGAGAGTGGACTTATGGAGTACTTTGTAACTTTCTGAGAGGTAAAATGTTATATAGACCACTTTAAAATTTTTGTTTTTAGAAGAAAGAAATAGTTTTATTACCAAACGATGTAAAACTAAAATAAAATAAAATCTATTTGCATTTCTGAGGAAAACATGAATGGAAGACCGTATGTACAAATCATTCGATTTCTCGTTACAATCATAGCTCAATGTTGTGAAGTCACCCTATTCGAAAATGGAGATTCTTTTAGTAATTCATTAATTCTACGTGCGTTAGGAGTTGCCCTGGAATGGAGGTACAGACAGTACTATACCTCTTCTATCAGCAGGCAGAGTCCTTGTTGTTTGTGATGTTCATAAGCAGACACTGGAAATAGACTAGGGGATAGACTTGTTGATTTCTAACTAACGATATTATCTGGGATAGCCTACTAACAGTACAAAATAGGTGACCAAATAGAAACCCGGAAATCTCTAGAAAGGAAAGAGATTTGATATCAACCCAAGATAATGGGATAACCGGAATTGACGATAAGCCAAGTTTTCTGCAAAATAATAGACATTTCGTTAGAAAGTAACAGGCCATTTTTTTTCTTTCGTTTTCTTTTCACAGCAGAAATTACGACCGGTATATTGACCGAGTATATTAGTAATTTGGGTCAGTAGTAACCCCCCCCCCCTATTATTGAACCGATTTATTTTTTAACCCATTTTTCTCTGTACATTACCACCAATTACACGTACATTGAAAAAAATAACAGCTGGTAGTAGCAAATTAGTAATGTGTGACCAGAGTAAACCCCCTTCCTCCTCATAATGGACCGATTTAGTTTATTTTTACAACGCATTTTTCTCTTTAGATGACCACAACGAATGCCGAATTTTGTTGAAATATAACAAAAACTACGGCTGGAACGGTCAAATTAGTGTTTTGGGTCCGGGATAAACCCCCTTCCGGTGGACCAATTTTGATGGCTAATAAACTCGTTCAATCGTTTGCTAAGTGAACGCTACATACCAAATTTCGTGACTTGGCCGCTGGCAGCGCTGTGCAAGAAGTTCCAGCGTTTGCTCACGGATTACAGTTAGAATACTTTTTACTTCTTTGAGACTGTGCGCGGTAGTCAGAAATATTGATTGTAGAAAAATAACCGATTCATAAAAACGTAAATTCATTTCTATTTTACACCTTACAGCCGTTTCCGGGACATCGATAAAACCGGGCGGGACCCCGGGACAAGGGAAAATACCGGGACTGTCCCGGTCAAACCAGGACGTATATCAAGCCTATATATATATATATATATATATATATATATATATATATATACATATATATATATTATGTATAAATAATTGGAGGTAGGGAGGAAACCCGCTTATGAGGTTGTCCTGAAATACATTAATTCTAGAATATGGTTGCGATTGTAAGTTTAACTGGCTATTAAAATCAGGCAATAGTACATGATCTGAGAGAATGAACATAACTTAAATCCCTAACCATAAATCCAATAGAATCTGTGTATTGCGCAGACAAGTACCATCCGCAATTATAATAGGATTTGTACCTTTAATCCTTATCAGTAGTAGATTACAAAACCTAAGGTAGATAGCCTAAAAGCCTTAGTGCTCTACGAGTCTAATGTTCTTCTCTATCTAGGTGCATTTATCGCATTTTCTCTTTTATCTTCAACTCCCTATCCGATCAAACCCATCTTCCTTTTGTTCTCCTTTAGAAAGTGTCACATAATTCTTCCTGACCCAATTCTTGAAATCATTTTAACTCTTCCCTAAGTGCATTTTTTTCTTCCTTAAGACGAAACATATAAAAAGAGGAAAAACATGAATACTATCATAAGAATTTGAAAACAAAGATATATATTCGTTTATTAAAAAAACAAATGTTTACAATCTTTCATAATGTATTTCGAAGAAGTAATAAACGCCATTTCGAACAAATAACATAAATAATAATCTATGTTTTGATATATCTTTTATCTATTTGAGGTAAAATTATTATTATTATACGAATAAAATAAAAATTATTAGCAAACATGGAATAGTTGGGATTCGGCTAAAAAACCTCAATACGATTTTTGAAAAAAACTATATTCAGGACGTTTCGGCTACTCTTTGGTAGCCTTCGTCAAGTAAAATGACAAGAAACAATGACAGGTCTATAAATACAATTCAACTTATTATAAAAGAACAATTTGTTGTTAAATTATTAGAACAATTATGTTATTAATAAACTGGTAATTCTAGAACTAATTTCTAGATATACACTAATGTTTACTTTACCAGTTTATTAATAACATAATTGTTCTAATAATTTAACAACAAATTGTTCTTTTATAATAAGTTGAATTGTATTTATAGATCTGTCATTTACCTTACTGATAAACCTTTTTTCTGTGTATTAATTTCTGTTTTTTCTTTGTTTCTTGTCATTATATATTATGTCATTCATAGCTGACGAAGGCTACCAAAGAGTAGCCGAAACGTCCTGAATATAGATTTTTTACAAAAATCCTATTGATGATTTTTTAGCCGAATCCCAACTATTCCATGTTTGCTTATCGCCTCGACGGCTAACTATCTAATCTTCTAAGAATTATTAGTTCAGGACGCATCTGTAAAACGTAGCTTTACTTAGATGTTAGAAGGAGCCACACTAATATCTACGGAACAACTCAAAGAACAATAATTGATAAATACGTAAATCGGAAAATTCCTGGAACATATTTTTTTTTTTTTTTTAAAAAAAAAGATTATATTTTTGTTGTAGAATATTTTTGATGTGGAATATGGAGGTCCTAACTGCAATTTATGCTGACAAAAAGAATTATATAAAAAATGTTTTATAAATGATACAAATATAAAACATATTTGCCTGTTCGCTCTATAGCTGCCCAAAAAATGATCTTTTTTTGATTAAATTTGATTTTAATAGTAAAACAGGATGAGTAAAATGAGAGACAATTTTTGGTTGCAATTTCTGCTACTATAAATTAGTGGCGCCTAAAATCTAACTTTTCTTCAAGATTACATTAGAGTAGGTGTTTTAATTTTTCGTAAAATATGAACTATATCAATCCACGCTTTTCAAATGTCACTTGAGAGAAGAAAGTTATGGGAACGCGTCATATTAGCAGTTCCTGTGAGTTGTTCTTTTTTTAACATTGATTACTGATTTATTACTTCTCAAGTTATATTACATCTTATTACAAATACATTAGAATATGAAGTAGTATAATGAACTTAATAAAGTAGGAAGAAAACGTGGGTGGAGAAGAAATATCAGACTTATGTTGAGAAGAGGATATAAGGTCTGTCGACCTACGTTAACGTTACCTGTAACTATACAGAATGTGGCTGAAGATCTGTACTAAAGTGTAATTAAGTCTAAATGACTTTTAATTACATTTTATGGGAGATCATGGCCTTCGGGTGGCAGAATAGCTTAATTTGATATTTGATTCATTCTAATGCAAACAATGTTTACAGGAACACCAAAATAAAAATGTTAGTAATTCTTTGTTTCCATGAAAATTGGTTATCACCAAGGATTTTTAATTATTTTCCTAAAGGGGAATATTTTCAGTGATGTTATAGAAGTCAAAATGTAATTTACGTACCTTATGGTTGGAAAATGTAATCAAATTACACTCAGAATGAACACGTTTTTGGTATGTAAACTGGCAGATCACAACACTCTTCAATGAACCAACATTAAATAAGACAAAAAAAAAAAACAACAAAAAACGCCAATTTGAACGGGCGGCTTATGGTTTTTAATTATGAACCGTCGACATTTTTCGGGGGTGCACCCCCGCGGGTCATAAGCGTGTTTTTTTTTTAAGTGCATCTGCTACTGGGGCCATTAGCACCGATTATGATCCAGCAATAAAAAAACAACAGAAATTAAAACAAAAAAAAATTATTTCCGAGGAAAAAATGAAACAACATTAATAATAATGTAGTAACAATTACAATATCAATTATTGTAGAGAATAAACAGAAATAGGAACAATGTATATACAAACAACAAGTAAAAATAAATTTCAGTAAATTATCTTTCAAAGACTTCAGGAATAAATGATTTTAATTATTTTTTTGAGGGGGGAGGGAGGGTTTTACGGCTTATCTACTTAAAGATTAAGGTTTGCAAACATCGGCAGAACAGACTAAATCAAGGTTACACATACATAATAAAGACAATTTCGTAGTTAATAATAAATAGACGTTAAAATTTAAATAAATAATAATGACACATTGGATTGGGATAAAAACCGGAAATGTAAACTCAGACAAGAGAAAGGGGAAGAGATGATTCACCTAGAAAGGCAGAGGAAACCTAACCTGCGCAATGTAGGTCACTCACCGATCGGTACAACAAAGGCTTTTATGTAATCTCTTAGTTCATTTGCATAATATACGTAAACAGACGAAGGCGTGATGCTTACTGCGCACCTATGGAAAGTGATATTCGTCTGAAATTATAATATATCATTATTGTTATGATTATATATATATATATATATATATATATATATATATATATATATATATATATATATATACATATATATATATATATTCTAAGTTTAGTTGTTTGGTTGGCCGAGGAGAGACGGTTCCAAATTACAACGTTTTTGAAAATTTTTAAACATACGTTCTAAGAGAAATTTAAAATTTAAAGTTTTAAAAATTACCTTCATATTTTAATTTTTATAAATAAGTCATGATATATATATATATATATATATATATATATATATATGTGTGTAATTTTAATCAGAATTTAATACACTATCGATGCCTTTTTACCACACTTTTCTAGCTCTATTTGTTTGGGAGTTATGGTCAATTTTATGATCAAGTGTCTGTCCAAAAATGCAATTTTTAGGATAAAATAAGCACCCAATTAGGTTTTTGCAACAGGCATAATAGGTCTTTTTAGGTTTTGTATTTAAAAATCCATTTTAGGTTTTTAGGTGATAAAAATATTTCATTAGGTTCGAAAAATAAGTTCAACCTATTATAATTTATCATTAATAATTTTGATTAATTTATAATTGATAAATTAATATGTATATATAGTGACATAAAAATAAACAACAAATAACCTTATTTTATAGAATAGTATATTGAGAAGGAAAAAAAAAGATGAGCAAATAAAAATAAAACGGAAATACGAGTTATTATTTAAAAAAAAGAATAAGTCATCCGTCCAAATATTCAAGAAAATATTTATTTAAAAAACAAAGTGAATGAAATTTATTTAAATAAAATACATTTTAGAAATAAAGCAATGTTTAACAAAAAAAAAAAAAAATTAAATTATTTAATAAAACATACATTAATAAAAAAATAATAAATAAGAACATAAAACAAAACAATTAGAAAAAATTTGTAAAGGACATTTTTAAGTTTCTCTTCTAAAGAGTTCCAACTTCTAAATAACATCAGGAAGAATTTCACTGCCTACAGAAAGGTACTTAAGTATGTTAAAACCAAAATAATTAAAGTATGGAAAAATTGAAAGGGGAAAATATTAAACTATAATAGGTAGAAGAACTGTTTTTATTTTTTCCCCAGTATTTTAAAGTGGGTTCTGGTGGAAGCGACACTCCTAGTAAAATTTCCCTGATCGTCTGGACCCCTTTTAAGAATATTTGTTTGATCGAGGAAATGAATTGAATTGTAATTTATAAATAAAAGATTAGGTAGTTCTAGGTCATTCCATCGTTATTTAGGTGATATCATCCTGAATAGGTTTTTTTAGGTTCTTCAAAATTTGCACAAATGATACTACAAGACGCCAATCATATAAAAAAACGATCATTATTATGTTTAGGAGAAAGGAAAAAAGTAGGTGAAAACGTAAAAATCCGGTCCCTAGTGATAAGTCACAAGCAGTCTACCGACCTGTGAGATGTTACGCGGACACTTTTAATATGCTTTATACTTTGTTGCGATGTTCTACAGATGATATTAATGCGATCTTTTTCATAACGTAACTGTGGTCAAATTAAGAACGGGGTAATTTTTGTGAAAATATGAACATTTTTAGAGTGGTGTAGATGTTCCAGCTTCTGGCTTTTGTTTTCATCTCATCGGGTTGAACTATATCCGTGTTCGAGCAATGATTCACTGACGTAAAAGGGAATTCCGTTCTACATCCTATTCCCTTAATTGGGATAATGGAAATTTAGGAAAATTATTGTTGAAATTGTCCAATTTCAAATCACGTGAAGATAATCCTTTCCAAGGACAAATGAAGTTCTACATTCTCGGCTTGCTTAGAGGAGATTAAAACAAACGGAGAGTCGTCAGGCAGGGCATGTGCTGAAATTATCAGTATTGCAGAAATACTCTTTTAATTGAAAAAACAAATAAGAAATGAATGAATAAAATCTAAACCAAATTGTTTGATTGAAAGAGGTTAAATACAAATATGACCGCAATAAAAATAGTAATATCCTTGATGATGATTTTTCAGCATTATACATTAGTTGGTGTTGTAGGATCGTCTAAGGGCATCTCATTGTGATTTTTCGAAGTTATATTAGCGTTGGCGTTATTGAATGCGGGAATGTGATATGTGTAGCTCGCCTCCTTGATTTTTTCGTTTATTTTTGGATGGTTGAGGTAATTGTAGAGACACTTAACCTTCTATCTTTACCTTCCCTGGATTGAACCATTCTTGTATTGTATTTCTGGATAATAATAATCCAATACTTGGTGTATATGTCCTCTGGGATTCTGGTCCCAAAAAGTTTGAACCGTTTATCAATGCGCAGAATTGGCATATTTGTGGTTCCGAGATTTGTTGGCTTAAAAGAACCTTCTAGCTTTTTTTGTGCGGTTTCGGATATAATATTCTGGAATATTTTTTAATTTATTTATGTCGCCACTATCTGCTTCGTCATATATTATATATATCCCCTAATCATTCTCTTTCTTATTAATTCAATTATATAGGATTAAATTTCGGGGCGCTGGGACCATTTTCAGGGTATGGATTAATAACAATTTAGAACTTGGAATAGTTTTAAGCAACTACAACGCTATTACACCTAAAATAAACTATTTTTTATGAACTAAGTGATATTATTTAATTTATTTTTAAGTGTTTAATGACACATTTTTACCATCAAATGAAAATTTCGAGGGCTGCAGCCCCCCTTATAGACACCCATGATTCAATTTTAGTCACAACTGTTTATGTGTTATAGTGATTATCTAACAGCCCAAATCACACCGCACTAGTATTTCTAAAGTGACACAACTCAAAATAAAACACAACTGAAAATGTGTCACTCTTGCCTATGTAGGTGGCCAAGCACTAAGACAGAAAAGGTGAAAGAAGTGCCTTCTGGTGTAAAAGCTCTGAAGCTAGATACATACAGTTTTGATAGTTCATAAAGAGTTATTTACCATGTCTTTCATAGTCATAACTCAAAAACACCGATTATTGAGTTGTGTCAAATACTAGTGCGACATATCGGTTATCGTTTATTGGAAATCTCCATTGCTACTTTCCTTGCATTAGTTCCCTGTATTAGTAACCTACAACTAATCTTTGTCCTTCTGCAATGAAAAAAAAAAGTTCCAGAATTTTTTTGATTCTTGCATACAGTCCAGTCAGCGAACAGTTATAGATGGAAATTTTTGGAACACAATTTTTGACTTCGTAACTTTGTTTGGGCTGGTAGGAGGTAAACATATCAAAAGTCCTCCCCCCTAGCCTTTGTGCCGGGGGAGGGGGCTTAGGAGGTCCCATTTTTCAGGTTTTCGCTTATATCTCGGAAACCCTGCGTCCTAGCGACATGATTACTCTATGACAATTGAAAGCTGACTAAATTTCCTACAAGTTCTATTCTATACAGTTTTTCGAGAAATCTTTAGGTTTCGAAATAACCGCTCTTGAAAGTCGGTCATTTTGGGGAAAAACACTTTCGCCGCATATTTTTTCCCCGTTTTTGGACGGGATAACTCTTTAACAATGAACCCAAAAAATAAATAACGGTAATAGGGCTGTAGAGTATTGCATTCCCTTCAATAATATATATTACTTTGCTATTTTATGTATTTTCCTTCAAACGTAAAAATAATTTCAGTGTTCATCGTGAAATCTGAAATTTAGCGACTAATAGTCCAGGGCCATCGGCCATAGCCACGTTGAGTGCACCGGTTCCCGTAGATCACCGAAGTTAAGCAACGTCGGGCGTGGTCAGTACCTGAATGGGTGACCGACCACGTGCTGTTGGCATTAGAAAAGGGTGGCAACCTGTGTAGATAGCCCGGCGCTAATGGCCATGATGTAGATGCGCCGTTAAAAAATAAAAAAATAAAAAAAAATAGTCCAGGTAACTAAGATTTATAGATGGAAATGTTTGGAACACAATTTTTGACTTTATAACTTAGTTTCGGCTAGTTAGGAGGTCAAAGTATCAAAAGTCCTCGCCCGTAGCCTTTGTGCCGGGGGTTTAGGAGGTCCCATTTTTCAGGTTTTCGCTTATATCTCGGAAACCCTGCGACCTAATGACATGATCATTCCATAACAAATGAAAGCTGATTCAATTTCCTACAAGTTCTATTTCGTAAAGTTTTTCGAGATATCTTTAGTTTTCGAAATATCCGCTCTTGAATGTCTGTAATTTTGGGAAAAAACACACTTTTTGCTCTTTTTGACCGAATAACTCTTTAACAATAAACCCAAAAAATAAATGCCGTTTATAGTGTTGTAGAGCATTACATTCTCTTCAAGAATATGCATAACTTTACTATTTTATGTATTTTCCTTTAAACGTGAAAACAGTTTTAATGTTCATCGTGATATCTGGCGACAACTGACCAATGAACCTTTTGTAGCGGATGTGTGTCGCTACTAAAGGTTGGCTAGGAAGGGTAGGAAGGATGTGCACCGCAACTGGTGCAAAACCACCTGGTGGGATACGCAGTCGAACGCCTGCGTGCAGTCCAGGGAGATGAAGGCCGTTGCTCTGTTCTTGTTGAGCTCTGCGGCCACGGTGTTCTGAAGCTTGGCGACGTGGTGATCACAGGAGAGCCCGGGCCGAAAGCCAGTCTGTTCCGGGGGGATTACATCCGCGTCCGCGCAGTGCTTCAGCACATGAGCAAGGATCAACTTTTCGAAGATCTTGCTCATGTGACTCAGCAGGCTTATCGGCCGGTAGTGCTCGGGCTTGTCTCCTGGCTTCTTTGGTTTTCGAAGAGGGACCACCACGGCGTGCTTCCATGCCTCGGGGAAGTGTCCAGTGCGGTAGGCTGCATTGAAGATGTTCAGTAGGTAGGCCTTCGCTTTCCTAGGGAGCATCTTCAGCATCACGTACGGTACACCATCCAGTCCGGATTTGTTTCCCTTGGTTCGCCTCAGCGCCGATTCCAGTTGCCTGTAGGTGAAGTGCAGCAGGGTCCTGGGGAGGTCTTG
The DNA here is from genome assembly GCA_946811695.1 of Gonocerus acuteangulatus. Taxonomy (NCBI): domain Eukaryota; kingdom Metazoa; phylum Arthropoda; class Insecta; order Hemiptera; family Coreidae; genus Gonocerus; species Gonocerus acuteangulatus. Next base: position 50,913,089 of record OX328125.1, read on the forward strand.
GGGATCACCATCAAGCCTCGGCGACGTCTCGGTTCTCCAACGGTCGTTCTCCTCGTAGTAATCGGCGAGGGCTTCAGCTTGCTCTGCCGGTGACAGGAGGTGATCGCCGTCGGAGAGGATGACCTCGCGTCGCTTCGTGACCGTGCAGCGAAGGAGCCGCCAAAACTGCCTAGTGTCCTCGTGGGTCCGTCGGAGCTGCTCGTGCCAGAGGGCCGTCTTCCATTGCGCAGACAGCTGCGCAATTTGCCGGGTCATGGCATTGATAGGGGCCCTCAGGATTCTATGTCCCTTGGCCAGCAGGAACGCCCCTAGTCATAGGCCAAGGTCGGGGCGCCTCGGTCGAAGTCGGGGAAGCTCGGCTGAGCGCTCGTTCCTATTGGCTTTTCCTGGATGCTTCTCATTGGTCGCCAGTGGTCACGTGTCCAGTCATTACATCTCCACATAGTCCCCCCCCCCCAATGGGTGGAGCCCTTTATTAGGAATAAATTTTACAAAAAAAATAGTAAATGAAATATATACACCTTAAACCTATAACGGCCCTTATAGGGGCCACAAAAGTATCAACTTTTATTTTAGTAAGATACGTTAACCTATTTTGAAATAGACATATATTGTGGAACTAAATGTAAGAAAAAATGAATGAATATAATACTTTATACTTATACTATTTACCTTAAGACTACAAATTTAAACGGCCCTTATAACCGCCACAAAAGAGCAAAAAAATATAAGAAAATTATATTAATATAAACTAAAATAAAATAATACATATATACATAAAATAAACAAGTGCTACACACGTATATTATCGAATTTACATTGCTAAGAATAAGTTTAAACGGACCTTCCAAGGGCCACAAGAGAGTAGCAGTTGTTCTCTCTCTAAAGTCAGTTTTCCATCCGGCGGCCGATCCACCGGGTTTGGTGGCACAGCTTTCCGTAGCCTCGGCACTTTTATAGCTACACGGTCCCGGTACTTGACATTGCTGCTCTTCGGGGGATTTTTAAAATGGAGATCTGAAGTGTAACTATCCGGGCCTAGAGATTCTGAATAATTCGAGTCCGCCTGGTCTAGGGACTTCGTAGGAGTACTGAGCCAGCGGTGATCAGTGTGCTCGCTTTGCAGCTCATTCTCAGACTGCTGGCTTACCTCCGCTGCCTGGTCTTCTTGTCGGTGATCTGCTGGCGGTAACTGTACCGTGGTGTCACCCTTGCTGTTCTGCTGTTCAGTCTCCATAGTCAGCTGCTTCAGCTCCATAAGAGGCTGCTTGATGACTTTAGGTGGCTGGCTAATCTCGGTAGGCAGCTTCTCTGTAAATGGCTGCTCAGGCTCTGTAATTGGCTGCTCAGTCTGTGTAGTTGGCTGTTCAGGCTGTGTAGTTGGCTGCTCAGTCTGTGTAGTTGGCTGCTCAGTCTGTGTAATTGGCTGCTCGATCTGTGAAGTTAGCTGCTCAGTCTGTTTAGTTGACAGCTCAGTCCGTGTAGTTGGCAGCTCAGTCTGTGTAGTTGGCTGTTCAGGCTGTGTAGTTGGCTGCTCGATATCCGTAACATGCTGTCCCGTCTCTGTAGTCTGCTTCTCGATGTCTGTGATCAGTTGCTTGGAGGCAGAAGTCAGCTGCTTGTGGTCTGTACTCAGCTCCTCGGGCTCAGAACTCCGCTGTTCAATCGCTGAAATCGGCTGGGTTATTCGCACGGCTCTGGGTTGGGGTTCCATCTGCTGTAGGTCCGGTCGGGGTTGGAGGACGGCTGAGCATGATGGGGGTTTGGCGATTGCCGCGATTTTGTCCGCAGTGGCCGTGAGGGTTTCGATGTCGGTCGATGGGTAGGCGGCCAGGAGTTCTTGTATTCTCTGGGAAAGGGCTTTGAGCCAGAGCGATGTGAGAGCCTCCGTGGTCACTAGTTGTCCCCCGAGCCATTTCATGCTCCTGTAGAGCTGTGAGGGGGTCTGATCGCCGAGAACAGAGTCAAGCAGTTTCTGCATTTTGACCGCCGGTGGGTCGGCATATACGGAGAGAAGTCTGTTCTTGAGGTCCGAGTAAGGGTCAGCTGATGAGGTGTTGATGAGATCTGCCACATGTTCGAATACATCCAGGTCCAAGCTCCCTACCACTATGGAGAATTTGCTTGAAGAGGTCGTTATGTTGGAGAACTGGAAGATGCACTCGACTTGCCTAAACCATAGTTCCGGTGCATCTCTGGAAAACGCTCGTAGTTTCAGGGACATGGTTGCTGTTCCAGTCTGGGGTCACCACTTGTAGCGGATGTGTGTCGCTACTAAAGGTTGGCTAGGAAGGGTAGGAAGGATGTGTCGGGAGAAGGTAACCAGGTAAGTACTGTGTCCCGGTTAAGGGCGCTTCCTTGAACCTGGGGGATACCGACTAGGTACTAGGCCTTAGCTGTTCCACTGAGTCGGGGAGAAGGTGTTCGGTACTGAGCCGTAGCCGTTCCTCGAAGCAGGAGTGAGAGGGGTAAGGAAGTAAATAAATAAGCCAGGTATTGACTAGAGTTGGGGGAAGTAGGAGTCGGGAGTGTAATGACTGGAGGCTGGCTTGACCACTGGGGACATCGAGACGGCGGCTTCGTACTTTGTTCAGAGAGGTCGAACTGGTAGCTAGGTCCTTGGTCCTGAGTGCATGGCTGGGTGGCTGCTGGAACGCCGGTTGCTTGGTCCTGAGTGCATGGCTGGCTGGAGTCTGGTCTTGAGAGAGCTGAAGTGTCCTGGAGGGAGCGTTTTTTTTTTTTTTTTTTTTTTTTTTTTTCCTAACCCCTCTTTTAGAGAAAAGAGAAATAAAAAGCATGCAAGGAAGGGCATGATGAAAGCGAAAAGTGAAAGAAAACGTGCAGGAACGCAAAAGAAAACTAAGGACCTCGAACGCAACAGGCGTGCGTAAGGGCCACAGGTAGAGGGAGGATGAGGGAGGAGGTGTCCTTATTCTGCATTAATGCACTTGAAGGCGGTAAGTAAAGGAGAAAAAGGTGTAGGATTCCCAAAGGGAGGTATGTGTAATGTGCTGTGTGGGGCACAGCGATAGAGGAGGAGGTAAAACGAAAGATAGTCGGAGAGTAGAAGAAAGAAGAAAGGGGAAGAAGGTCAGTTAAACTGTCTTAAGTGTCATGTGTGAGTGTAACTTGTGTTTGTTGGATTGTTCCTAGCGTGTTCTAAAATGTGTTGTGTTCTAGTACGTCTACTAGTCGTCGTGTGAACTCTGTTGGTCCTTGCCAGCGTCCTGGACGTGAGTCGTTAAAAAGTGGGTTGTCATGGTACTTAAGTCCGTCAAAGAATTTGATGTGACGTCGTTTTATGAATTCTGAAACTGTAGGGAGTTCTAAAAGTCAGGGGCTTTGAGTTTATTGTGTGAGGTGCTCCGTGTGACTGTTTTGAGTATTCGGTTATGAAAAGATTGTAGTGTTCTGAGTATGGTGGGGTTCAGAAACCGAAAGAGTGGTGTGCCGTATAGAAGTGCCGGCCGTAAGACTCCTTTGTATATGAGTAGCTTCAGTCTGAGTGAGAGGTTTGGTGAATTGAGTAAGTAACCAAGAGAGCGGGCTTTCGTCCTGACAAGCTTTAGCTTCTTGGTAAAGTGTGTGTGAAAGCTGAGGTGTGTTCCTAAGTGTATCCCCAAGTAATTGATATGTCTTTTTAACTTGTTTCTTTTGTTTCTAACCGTGAAATACTTGGGGCGTGCTCGTGTTGAATTGCCATGAAAGGCGAAGAGTAGTGCGTCTGTCTTGGTGGGGTTAACTGTGATGTGTATTCGTCGCAGTTCGTCTACTACGTCTGCGCAAACCTCTTCAGCTTGTTTTAATGCCTTTGAATGTGACATGGATGTGCTGTACATCGCGATATCGTCGGCGTATGCGGCTATTTTTGTGTTTGGGTACTGTTCACCGACGATTTCTGATGTGTAAATGGAAAAGAGTGTTGGTGCGAGTACTGACCCCTGTGGTACACCGCAGGGGATTGGGTGTGTGCTGGAGAGGCTTGCCCCTACCCTAACCGTCATAGTACGTCCGTATAGGAAAGAGTGTATTATGTTATAGAGTTGTTCTGGACATCCGTAAGTTCTGAGTTGCTGCATGAGTATATTATGTGAAACAGAGTCAAAAGCTTTCGTATAGTCAATCGATATGAGTGCTGTAGTCCGGTTCATGAGCATGTTGTTTGTGATGTGTGATTGGAGCCTTACTAGCTGGTGTTCTGAACTGTGTGCAGGGCGGAAGCCGAACTGCTCAGCAGGGATTATATCCTCCTCTGCGCAAAAGTCTTTCAGATATCTCAGTATGATCTTTTCATACACTTTTGATAAATGAGGCAGTAGGCTTATGGGTCTGTAGTGTTCAGGTGTGTCGCCCTTTTTGTTGGGTTTGAGTAGTGGTGTGATTATAGCGTGTCTCCAGTGTTCGGGGAAGTGTCTGAGGCGGAGGCATGTGTTATATATGTGTACGAGATAGTGTAGTCCTTTTCTCGGTAACTGTTTGAGTAGTATGTACTGAAGTCTGTCATGTCCTGGGGATTTATTCCCTCGTGTCTGTCTGAGTATGGCTGTCAGTTGTTTTGGTGAGACGTACATGTAATTGTCTTGTAGTGTAAGTCTGTATTCAGGTGTACGGTCTTTGTTGCGAGTCTGAGCGTCATGTGTGTAGTAGGTAGCGAGTATGTCCGCCTGGTCTTTTTCGTCTAGTAGAGTATCTTGTCTGTGTATTTTTACTGTGTTAGTCTTATGCGTGCGTGTTCGTATGAGCCTCCAGAATTGCCTAAAGTCTCCATGTGTCTGCCTGAGTTTCTCATGCCACATGGACATCTTCCATTGTGACATGAGAGTGCGTATTTGAGTAGTGAGTGAGTTTAGTGCAGTTTTATAATGCCTGTCTCGTGTTCTGTACCAAATGTTTTTGATGTTGTTTCGTTGTTTGATGAGTGTGAGAATGTGCTGTGGTGGTTTCCTAAGATTTGGGGGTGCTGGCGCGAACTTAGGAATGCTCGAGTCGGCCGCGAAGGTGATTGTGTCTGTGAAATGTTTAATGGCCTCGTCGAGAATTTGTGTGTCGTGTATGGGTGTGATAGGGGGGGTGTGTTCGTGTATGGGGTGTTTGTATTTGTGCCAGTCTGCCTTGCTGTAGTGGTAGTTTGTGGCTGTGGGTGTGGGGATGTGCCCGTGTAATTCGTATAAGACCGGCCTGTGGTCTGATGTGATGAAATCGAGTGCAGTGCACGCGGTTATTACGTGTGGTTGTCGCGTAACTAACTAGTCAATCGTTGAAGTCATGCTGGGATCTGCGAAATGTCTGAATGTGTGTGTGCCTGGGTGTATGACTGTCAGGGGGTATTTAGTCAATTTAGTCCCTGCGGGGTTGTTTTTCGTATTATGCCAGGCAGTGTGTCTAGCGTTCAGGTCACCTATGAGTATGTGTCGTCTGTCTGTCGAAGTTTCTGAAAGGAGAAGTCCCAGTCGTGAAAGTCATCCTCTCGGTCTCCGATAGTATGCGGTCAGTTTGTACGTCTTGTTCAGTTTAACTATAATAGTCAGAACAAAATTGTATTCGTCGGGGTCTATGATTGGGTCTATCCGTTTATAGCGTGTACCGTGTCGAAGGCCGATGGCGACTCCACCGGCTAGTGTATTGTCCATGTCGTGCCGGAGAAGTGTATAGCCTTGAAAGTGTGCGTAACTACCTCTGGTCAGTCGTGTTTCGGTTAGTATGAATACTGTGGGCTGTATTTGTCGTAGAAGTAAGTCCACGTCTTGTAGTTTTGGAGTAAGTCCGTTTGTGTTAAGATTTAGTATGGTGTGTCCGGTCATTTTGTCGAGATCAGTTTAGTCATGAGTTCTACTAGTGAGCGTACTTGTGACATGAGCATGGACATCATGTCAGTCATTGTGTTAGTGAGTCGTTCTACCCATGCTGGTGTTCCGTCACTCGTGTGTTGTAGTGGTGTGTTTTGTGTAGGTAATTGGTAAGTGGGTGGTGTTGGTGGAGTGGGCAGCAGAGCTGGTCGGGGGTTCTGTTGTGGGGGTGTGTTTCTGGGTGGAAGTGCTTGTGTGGGTGTTGGTGGGGGTAATTGTGATGTGTGTCCTGTGAATGCGTTTGAGTAGCTGAAACCAGGGTCAACTGTGCGATATGTGCGTGTTGGTATGTTAGCCGGGGGGCCTACTGTAGTCTGGCGGGCTGTTCGGCTCTTCTCGAGGAGTTGAAGCCGGGCTGTACATTGCCTGTAGGAGGCGGGATGCTGTTCACCACAGTTGGTGCATTTTAGGGCGTTTTGGACTCGATCATAATCCTTGGATGTGTGGTTACTGCCACAGCGGACACAGCGCTCGCGGAGATTACAATTGGAGGGAGCGCTGGATCGGAATGTCCCTTGGCCAGCAGGAACGCCCCTAGTCATAGGCCAAGGTCGGGGCGCCTCGGTCGAAGTCGGGGAAGCTCGGCTGAGCGCTCGTTCCTATTGGCTTTTCCTGGATGCTTCTCATTGGTCGCCAGTGGTCACGTGTCCAGTAATTACATCTCCACACTTTCAATTTCTCATCATTTCCAGTCAATGTATAGTCCAAAATATGTTCCATTGTGTAAATATAGTGAGTACATACGTCCAGTACTCACTATATATGTAGTATAGCACAAAATATATAATTTTTGGCCCATTGACCAGTTATTCAAACTCAATTAGATAAGATCTTGTCCATGGTTTTGCTAAGACCATGTGAATGCGTATATAACGTTTGAAAGAAAATACATAAAATAGTAATGTAATATATATTATTGAAGGGAATGGAATGCTCTACAACCCTATACCCGACATTTATTTTTCGGGTTCATCGTTGAAGAGATATCAGGTCGAGAATATAAAAATGTGTGTTTTCCCCAAAATGACAGACTTTCAAGAGCGGATATTTCGAAAACTAAAGATATCTCGAAAAACTTTATAAAATAGAAGTTGTAGAAAATTGAATCGGCTTTCATTTGTTATAGAATGGTCATGTCGGTAGGACCTACGGTGTCCGAGATTTAAGTGAAAACCCGAAAAATGAGGCCTTCTAAACCCCCCCCCCCTCCCCCCGGCACAAAGGCTACGGGCGAGGACTTTTGATACGTTGACCTCCTCACTAGCCGAAACAAAGTTATGGGGTCAAAAATTGTGTTCCAAAAATTTCCACCTATAGCTGTTTTTAAGCATCCGTTGACTGGACTGATACTTAAATTATTCTTATCCCGAAGAATTCTCCCAAAAATTAGCCTGGCACTTCTCAACAACGGACTCAATTGGCATCCTAGTCAATTGTTGTAGATGTTAAAAGTAAATTGTCTTTCGAATATTACATATCATTTCTTCTGTAGGGAAGGTTGGGATTCTGAGTTTCATATACCGTGAAGTGAGTAACTGCTTCCATAACTCTTTATTAGTCCGGCATTACATTATTAAAAAAACAGTATTACCCTAAGTTACGGAAAAAGTGGTAATATAAGAACTTTAAATCGGAAATAATTTAGCATGAATTGTTTTTTTATTCTCTTAACAGTTATTCAATTCTTCACGGGTAGTTAGGCGGAGGGGGGATTTTCCTCACTTCGAAGAACAGGATATCCTTAAATGAATTATGAGTTATTTTTCCATTTCATTTAACTCGATATAAAAAATTAGTTAAGTAGGAAAATTATTTTTTAGATAACTAGATTAAAATTTAATTATTGGGCCAAACTCCTCCATTGTGAACCGGACACCGCCCATTTGCCCACATAGACCTTCTTTGCGTGGCATTGCTTCGAGGAGTTGGTTGGATTGGGCTTTAGGGCAAACAGCTTCCAGAGCATCATTGCCCGATCTCACTTATGTCACACTCACACTCGTGAGTGTGCCGTACTTATATCGTTCCGCAAAAGGTCATAAAACGCACTTGAACTTAACAGCCCAGGTAAGAAAACGGGCTGTTTTATATACTGCCCACTGATTCTGGATTGATGCTGGAAGTGGTGTTCCCTCATACCATGTGGATTATTTTATTATTTATAACGAACTGACTCAATGGACATTATGCTGGAAGACGGATTGGAAGATTTGGACCTGTGCATTTGACGTCCCTTCATTTTTAGGCGTGCGGTTGGGTAAGTCCTAAGTGTACAGAGTACTCAATTAGGACGTAAACCACCTACCAGATAGAAAGGATTCGCGAATCATTTGTGGAAATGAGAGCTAACCATGATGAGATAGCAAGGGCTACATCAGCGGTGTCAGTGTGTTCTGCAAGGAGGCCAGTTGTAAGGACGTTTATAATTTTCGATGTTTTTTTCTTTTATATATATATATATATATATATATATATATATATATATATATATATATATATATATATATATATATTTCTGATAATATCACGAAAATAAACAAAATATTGCTTTTATTTATTTGATGTTTTTTAAGTCCAGAATTCCAATTACATTATGAAATATAGAGATAAACTCAGTTATGAGCATCCCGTTGGAAAGCAGATTAAATTACAACTTTTGTGAGATTCGGCAGTCTGCAGGATTTTATTTTGGAATAGTGATGATTTTCAAAAAGTTGTCGCTAACTAGAAGCTTTTATGAATTTCTACTTTTTTAATTGATATTGTGGTTTGATTGAGATACTTGTGAACATTGGCTGTGCATTAGCCTTAAATAAAATTGAATGCTGATTTCAAAAATGTAATGAAACCTTGAAAGGAAATGTGCACAAGCAGAGCAAATAGGAGTTTTGCTACTAAAACGCGTTTTATTCTAAAGAACCTTTAGAATGGCATACGTTTGGAAAAGAGTGAGATAGAAATGCGCTGTTGGCGGTGTTAAACTATATTTGTTGTGTAATTTTACCCCCTTAAGTATTGTTATTAACGTGCGACTTGCGACAGGGCGTCCCGCATACGCGGGCCACAGTAGAACTATCTTATAAGCAGGTAGAGATATAAAAAAATCGTGGGGAACCAAAGTTGTGTCTCTCATAAAATGGTTCATGCCGATTACTGATGATAAGCAACACCACCAGCGGAACTTGGATGGGTGACCGTGAGGGAAAACCACGAGCTGTTGGCATTACTAAAGGGTGGCAATCGACTGATATCCCGGCACTAATAGTTTACAACTATTCTTTTCCTACAGGTTAAATCAACGTGTCTGGAGTTTCGTTAGCAATATTCCATCGATGCTGGAAAAAAACAAAAAAACAAATTCGAACACAAAATTGGTTCATAAACTTAAGTTGAGGAGTGACTATGAGAGAAGGTTCCCAGGTTGTAGAAAAACTCCCCGTTTCCTCGAACCTGCTTTTTCACAGGTTCGGGAGGAAATGACTGCGCTGGTTGCATCCTCTCAGCGTGCGGTTCCTACCCGCTAGGCATCTACTAGTGTCACTCTACAACCGTTACTAACTGATCCGGTGCTTCTTGTAATTGTACTTACCGTACTATCGTCACATCTCTGCGCTCATCTCGGGCCATTCAGAAGACGAAGGAAACTAACAACTTCATGGAAATCAAAAGCTGCCGAAGGGATTTAATTTTAACAATATCCTATGTCATGTTTGTGCATTCTATTCTTATAGAAGATTTAATTATATAATGGAGATCATTTCTTATTACAATAAACCAAGTTAAACAGTATCAGTTGCCAAATAGGATTTTTTTTTTCTTGTGAAGGTAACTTCATTACATTTCATAAGACAGAAAATCTACGTAAACACATATCAACAAAATAAACTATGAAAAGTAAAATGGTACAAAAAAAAAACCATAAAAACTCCAGCAAGAGGCTAATCGAGGGAAGATGTCCTGACAAGGATGATAATAGGACACACGAACATGACACATTGGCGTCAAATAACTCATGAACTCCATACAGTGCGAGTTGCTTGTTATACTGCCCACCTTGTTAAAAAACATACTTGTTAAAGTTCAGGAGGAATTTAAATTATTTAAAATCATTAGTACAACAGCAGGGTCGTGTATAAGGGAGGCTGCAGCCCCCCGAAGTTTCAAATAATTAAACTAATTAAAATTAATTAACGAGTAAACATACGTCATAAAATCTTAAAACTAAATTAAATAAGATTACTTAGTTCAGAAAAAATAAATTTTGTTGTGTGTCATAACCTTTTTGGTTGGCCAACTTTGCCAAGTTCCATATTGTTAGTATTCCATACCTCCGAATGTTCCCAGCCCCCACCCCCCCGAAATAATTTTCTATATACTCCCATGTACAACACTGCACGAAGATATCTGAATTTAAGATATCTATGTATGTATGTATGCATGTATGCCGAATCCCAACCATTCCTTCATAACCATCGTCATCTCATTAATTATTATATTTGATTGCCAAAATGTCGAATGAAGCGCTTATTAGTTTATAGAAAATATACGGAGTTAATATTCTTTGGTTAATTCACTGTCCCTTGGAAATGGCTACGTGGATTAGAGATAATAACTGAAAGGAATAAAGTAAAGTAGTAAAAGATATAAGCGCGAAGAGACATTAAATATACCGTAAAACAGCAATAAAACCCCCTCTTCCAGGCTTTCTTTTATGCCGAGCCCTAACTTTCATGATTTTCTCCATTTCCAGCGTCTTCTAAACCATTTATTTCCTTATCTGTCGTTAGGATTAGTTATAGATACCATGGGCGTACTTAAGGGAGGGGGGCTCATAATTTTCGAGATATTCAAGAACCCAACCATAATTACTGTATATTTGCATTTTTTGAGGATATTCCCCAGTATTTTGAGTTCCCATACTTAAATAAATCAAGTTTTCTCGAATACGGGTTAAGATATTCAACCGAAATTGGGACGTGGCTCCATTGCCCACGTTTAGATACCAGCAAATCGGAGTACCAAGTATAACACAATGCGATGAGTTGATACAGTAAGCGCTACGATTTTTTTAACGCTTATTGCCCAAGAAAAATAAGTGTTTTGGTTAACCCATTCGAGACAACGAAATGTTTATTGCGAGAACACTTTTTAGCGCGGTTCCTCCCTCCCCCATAGGGAGGAACCCCGCTTATAAGGTTGATACAATGAAACAATCCGGAAGTGCCGACTAGAAAATTTCGCGTTTCGGAACCCCTAGAGACCGAAAATAACGGTGGTTCAAATTTGTATATATATTTGTCTGTTCGCTCATTTCTGGCTTCCCTAATTGTCCGATTGTGATGAAATTTGGTAAAAAAATCCGTCGTCAAATTTAAAAGGTCAAGTTCGTTAACCAGCAGAATCCGCCCACTGGAAGATGGCGTTTGGGGCGAAATTCGCGCAAAAAAAATCGTAACGCTTACGTTTTTTAGTTCATAAGCTTGTAAGTACTCGTTTTATAGGCTTCTTGGGCTAGGAAAACGAATGAAACCATTTTCAAGGCGATAGGTTTAACCGTTTTCGAGAAAATTGGGAAAATAGTTTTTGAATACCGTTTTTGGTTTGGGTACTTAGAATCATGGGATTCAGTTGAAAAATTTTCTGCATGTTCTACTTTCATTAAAACTAATATGTTGAAATTTATGTTACGTTTGGAGTTAAGGAAGGGTTAGAATAAAATATTTTATTAACAGACATAAAAAGTTTTGGTAACTTTGTATACTTTCCTTAATATCTCGAAAAAGGTTGAGAATCTTGGTAAACGGAAGAATACCTTTAGAAAGCTTACTAAATTCTCTACAAAAAAGGTTCTAATGAATGTTTTGATTAGACGATCTCAATCGGAGAAATAAGTGCTTAAAACTTTAAAGTAATTGATTTCGCTTATTCGAACTGTTCTTTTTGTCTGTTTTTATTCCTTGTTATTTTTTAACTGCTTATAGTTGGATAATGTATTTGATAATAAATCAGGTTAAGAAAAATAAGAAAAACAATTTAATCTTAGAGATATGGATTTCCAAGATAGCTTTTCAAATGCCTAGCGGGGTCCTTCCTAGGGATGGGTATCCAGGTAAGATCGTAAATAAGACCTTTCTTGAAAGTAAAGATGGAACTGTCAACGTTCCATCCTCTGCCTCCCGGCACTTTCATTGCTGACGAAGGCTACCAATGAGTAGCCAAAACGTCCTAAATATAGATTTTTTAACAAAAATCGTATTGAGGTTTCTTTAGCCGAATCCCAGCCATTCCATCTTTACTTATCATCTCGACGGCTAACTATCTAATCTTCATGCTTTCTAGAAATGTGGACCCAAAATAATAACAGCTTCTATTTTAATCATTTTAAATGAGTCTAGAGATAAGAACGGAACCGCGCTAAGATGATGCAGTTCCTGCGAGTCGGACTTTTATGGATTGAGCACCATGTTTTAGATAATTTTTAGATTTTTTGGTACACAGTAAAACCAATGCTAAATTTTGTTATCCTGTACTTTACAGACTAAATTATTTCAAGAAAAATAATATTTCGACAACTAGTTTACTAAGAATAACTTTTAATTGCACATTACTGGTATTGCACACACAGTGTGGAATCGGTCTCGAATGGGTTAACGTATACTCTCGGTCAAAGAATTTGATCTTTCGAATCTTTATTCCTCCAAATTTTATTTTAGAAAAAGTGAGTAAAACCTGCGTGAGTAAAACCTTGAATGGATTTAAAACAAATCAAAATTTTCCTAACATACATATTATTTAAATATCACATAGTAAATTTTTTTTAAAAATAATTGAGGCCGCCCGGAAAGGATTGGGGAGCGAAAATAGATATTATAATAATATGATTAAAAAGCAGGCTTTGCTGACCTAATATTCAAATTGAAATGTTTTTAAATCTATAAATAACAGCGGACTCAATGGCAATGAACTAGATTGTTTGGGATTTATTTTTCTGTAAAATTGCTCAGTTAAATTTATTTTCTTTATTCAAGAGTAAATGTTAATTAACTTTTTATTGCAGCATTTAGGTATAGTATTTGGCTACAAATATTATTAAAACGTTAAAGAAAGAAAACTGGTGCCAAAATTGACCAAATTAAAACTATGAATTGCCGCCACTTCATTCTTGTTAGGTATGCATTAATAGTTTCACTATAGCACATAAAAATAAGTAAATATGGATTTAATTAGAAATGTTAAAAAATACTTCATCGACTGAGTTTTGATAATTGGCAATATGTAACTAATCTTATGTATCAATATCTTACAGGGATCTAAATTTTTCGCTTTTCTTATAGACAAAGAATAACAATTGAATTAACACGACAATTTTAAGAAGTTCTAAATCTATCAAGCACTTTATGTGCCACTCCAATATTCAAAAAACTCACTACACCACGGCCACATTGTAGAGCTTGTAATAATGAACGAATTGGCGTGTGAATTTTATTTTTATTGACTTTTCGTCTAGCTTATTTGTAAAATAATTTGAAGGTATATTACAATGAATATAATATGCTACTACTCACGATTTTTGTTGAGCTGGTCACATGAAAGGTTGTAGTACCTGGAATAAGATAACATTACGTTAATATATTAAATTAGATTTTAAACAAGAATGAGAAAAAGTTTTTTTTTTAGCAAGAGACTCTCTAGAAGAGAGGAATGTCTTAATTAGATTAAGGATGGGACATTCGAGGCTCTCTCTCAGACAAAACAGAAAGGAGCTAAATACTACTAACGGGATCGACAAAAAAATATGTTTATAAACGTCTAATAAGTCAAGCTCCGCTGCAGAATTTAATAGTTTTTTTTAATGTACAAGTTAACAATAAGTATAATATTACTTTTATTTATTTGATGTTTTTTCACTCTAGAATTTCAATTACAATATGAAATTAAGAGATAATCCCACTTCTGAGTATACCGCTGGAAAGCTAATTAAATTCTGCAACTTTTATGGGATTCGGCAGTCTGCAGGGTTTTTTTTAGAAGAGTAGTGATTTTCGAAATGTTGTAGCTGACCAGAAGCTTTTATTAATTTCTACTTTTTAAATTGATATTTGATGGTAAATTCAAAAATGTGATGAATCGTTGAAATAAAATGTGTAGCGAGTTGTATTACAAAAATCATGTTTCTTTCTAAAGGACCATTAGAACGGCATATGTTTAGAACGAAGTGAGATAGAAATGTGTGGGGAACTACATTTTTTATTTAGTTTCATCCCCTGGAGTACGAAATGAATGAAAGGTTGGTAAAGAAAACTCATTTCTAAATATCTCCAAAAAGGTTGGAAAATCGTAGTAAGTGAAAGGTAACCATCCCAAAGCATACTGAATTCTCTGTAAAAACGTTCTCTGGCGTTAATGACATCAAATGTTGACACTCCTTAAGCCAAAACAAAACATCTGAACTAATTTTCAATGGGACGATGTCAATCAGAGAAACAAGTGCTAAAAACTTTGAAAGTGTTAGTTTCATTGCTTTGAAAGGTTCTTTATTTGTTTCCCAAAATCTGTTATGGGTCATTTTTAATTAGTTTTAGCAGAAATATTAATTTGCCAGTAAAACAGCTTACGTAAAATGAGAGACAATTTTTGGCTGCTTGTAATAGATCTTTCCAAACGGAGTCTCTGAAATTGTTTTGCCGGAATATAAAACGAACTTTTTGGTGTTTTTTTTTTTCATTATGAAAAAACAGATAATCAACATCAAATTTCAAAAAACTCTTTGGCGCGACATTGCTCGTTTGAGAGCTAAACAGTAGTTTATTAATTCAGATGGTTTCGGTATACGTTTGAAATTTAATTCCCTTCAAATAAGGTGTCAGGGTTTCCCCCGTCGTCCAGTTGCGAACTCCTTGAATTCTCATGAAGTGAATGCGGATTCGAGTCCCACCTGCAGCAGGCTGAATATTTCCATTCTATCCCATGAAAAAGATTGACTGTTGCACCATGGATATTTCGGAAGGGTGGGAACCAAAAGAAAGCCCGGAGCCTTCAAAGCCTAGATGTGGAAGCGCCGTAAAAAAATAATAAAAAAAGTAAGGAGTATTGTACCATAAACTTAGAGAAATATTTGCATGAGGAGTCCCTAGAGAGTATAGCCTTGTAAATGATCCAGCTGACTGGTAAGGTTGGTTCTCTGGTTTCAGCCGCAGTTCGACTACGATGCACTTCGCTTCCCAAGCCTAGTGTAATGGCGAGCAGCTGCAACGGAGAAACGTTGTGCCTAACTTCCATCATCTAACTAAAGCTGGAGAATTGTGCAACAATCGTCCTGGCCAAATTAAAAATTAAGTTTTATTTGAAAATTTATGGTTACTTACACTTAAAGAAGGATGCGTACAATCTCAGATTATACAAAATAGATATTGAAGGAAATTTTACGAGTCATGAAAAAAAAAAAAAAAAAAAAAAAACAATTAAAAACTACAGATGAGGGAAATATATTGGATTTTTGTAAGATTCCTGAGTATTATTTTCTTGTAATTATTCCACAACTAGTCAAAGTGCATCTGTAAAAACGCGGAAATATCTTCGGGACAACTCAAATAACAATAATTTATATATACGTAAATCAAGAATATATTTTTTTAAATATAAAAAAAATACGTTTTTTCTGTTCTTCTTTCGGTCATAACTCGGAAATTATATACGCAAGAGATTTCCCCAAGACATCAAAAGATTCGCAATGAAATTATCTATGATGTCTTAATATTTATAAATTTATTAAAATTCATTCGCTGCTCTGCAGCACAGCAATATGTATGAAAAAAAGGGCATAAAATTTACATACTTTAAACCATTTTTCCGGCAGCTTAAAATGCAACAACTTAGCAAATTTCGTTGAATTCGTTTCGTTAGTTTTCGCGTAATGCGTTTCCAATTAAGACATCAGAGAAACAATTAACATTTTAATATTTTTGAAATATCCAAACGAAATGCCTTACATATTAGCAAAAAAAAAAAAAAAAAAAAAAAAAACTGATGCACAATAGATTTCAAAAACATTTTACGGATTAAAAATCAGGAAATTTTTTAAAGTTAATAACAAATTCAAAATCCGGCAGCTAAGATAAACACATTCGGGCGTACGATAAAGTAAAGTAAGTATTTCACAGCGTAAAGGGTGAAATTTAGGCGTACAAAGTGAAATTTAGGCCTGGCAAAGTACCAATAAATAAAATCTAAACAATGAAATAAATAGGAATTACTTTACATAAAAATATAATTATCAGGTACATATTTAACGCTTTAACTAAAATATATAATAATTATAAAAATTTAAAGTATGTATCTTATCATAATAACTTAAAGTAAAATTGATGAATTTAAAAACTGCTTATAGAGGAATCTATCATCTAAGTGAAGTTATATACTTTCACGGAAGGCATCAGAGGAACCACTATACAGTCTGAGGCCTTTTAGTGCGGTTACTCCCTACCTCCCAAGCAAGCTCAAAAATCGTCCGATTTCAATGAAATTTGGTACAAAAAGCTGTCATCTAATTTGAAAGATCAAGTTCGTTAACCAGCTGAATCCGCCCACTGGAAGATAGTGTTTGGGGCGAAATTCGCGCAAAAAAATCGTAACGCTTACGTTTTTGAGTTCATATGCTTGCAGGTACTTGTTTTATAAGTTTCTTAACATAGGAAAACGAATGAAACCATTTTTAAGGCGATATCTGTAACAGTTTCTGAGAAAAGTGGAATCAATGTTTTTGTAAGTCATTATTTTTCTGTGGGTACTTAGAATCGCGGGATTCAATTGAAATATTTTCTACATCTTGGAAATTAATCCGAACTAAGATGTTTAAATTTTGGTTATATTTGGAGTTAAGTTTATGCGAAAAAAATATTTTATTTTAGTATTTTATTAAAATAAGCCAAGAAAAGGTGAAAGGTATTGGTAATAAGTTTGGAGTGACTGTGGTAATCATGATGGCGCATACATAAGTTTGTTTTGAATTCTCCTATCTACATAACCTTCCTCATAGCCTACAACTGAAGTTATCGTTATTTTTTATTTTATATAAAGATTTTACCCTCGAGAGAATGGAATCTTATTTACCATGAAGCACATATTTACAGTTGATTATAACAGTAAAATGAATTTGCTAGTAAAACAATGAAACATAAAATGACAACGAGTTCCTGCGAGTCGGACTTTTTTAGAATCTCAAAAAGCTTTGCCAGGAGGGAATCGATCCCTGAAAGCAAGAGGAAATAATCAAGTAGGGAATGCTAGCAAGGCAAAGATACTTGTCAGTTTGTCGAAGGAAAGGCAAAATACTGGCCTTACTTGTCAGCGGTGCCTATAGGAGCGAATGTATTTTAGACGGGCAAACAAAACTCCTAAGGAAATGGCGATCGCTTTTCCCAAGGAGTTCAAGCTTTGTGTGAGGAGCTTTGAAAGGAACAAGGTGCGCTAGTCAAATTAGATTCAAGGTCGTCACAATGACCAAGGGCCTAGGCAGCTCGTAGTCCTTATTTTGTTCTATTGTATAATTTCCAGTAATTCCATTTATCGTAGTATAAGTATTGTACTTAAAACTATTATTTATTTAAGTATTTTACTTAAAAGGTATTTAATTATTTCTGGCAAGGATGAAAGAACATGCAAACTACGGTAAGAAGAAAGTACTCTTTTTGGATTTACGAGTCATTGGGACGAGGAAGACCAAAAGTGAGATGGCGTGTCACGTTATCCGAACACTGCTTGGTGTCCACAGCTAGACTCCAATTCCGAATACATTTTTAAGACATTAATTTATTATGATAATATAAAAGTAACACGAAAGATATAGAAATAATATGAAACCAAACGCGAAAACAAGAGGAATCATAAAGGAAAAAGAAAAAAAAAATGAGTTTAAGGAAAAAAATTACTAAAAATATATAGAAGTCATTGTATCCAGAGTATTTTTTTATTTTATTTTATTATTATTTTTTTTTAAAATGTGACTTCACCTCGAATGTGCCCTGCCCTTGAAAATACAAGGTTTTGTTTTGTTTTTTTCTTTAAGAAAACGGGAGATGATTAGAACAAAAATACCTGAATATTCATCATCTAGTACAATAAAATGACAATATTATTAAAAGCTGGGGTTTTTAGAGAACAAATTTAGAAGAGCGCTTTTAAAAAGGATTTTTTACGTCCAATAATTCTGAATATTGTGTGTCTGAATACACAATTTCGTGTGTTTCATTTGCTAATCCAGCAATCGAATTTTCTTGTTCCAAGCTATGAATTACCTGATTGAATAATAGACTTCAGTGAGTAGAGACTTGTAGAATTCCTTGACCTACCTTCTAGAATTCCCAAGCCTTCGCGGCTATAGAATCAGCACAGATCTCCTTAACGGGGGAATCACTCAGGGATATCTACTATCCCCTCTATTACTCAGAATGTAATATTGTAGAATGAATGTATATAATATTTACACTAAAATATTTATATTTACTAATACAGTGTACAAAACTGAGACTTCCGAGCTATCAGGTATTTGTCCTATGAACGCAAGAAAAAGAAAAAAATAGCTGCCAACCGCTTATTCATTTTTTAGTTATATCTAACCAAACGATTTCCAAATGAGACATTTTCTACAACGCTAGAAGCTGTAGCACTTACATGATAATTAAAATATAGCGACTACAGTGATAGTATGAAATGAAGGCTAGCCAAGATCCCAACCGCTCTCATCTACTCCAACGATTGTTTAAGTCGCCGCGAACCACAGACGTTTGTGCTCTGTCAGATTGTGAGGGCAGAGTACAGCCCAACGGTATTTTTATACAATTTTCCTGCACAGAGGCCTAACAGTTACTACTAGGACTCACTCTAGGCTATTAAAAGTCCGTCACGCAGGAGCTGCATAACTAAGCACTTTCCTCAGAATTTGGGTAGTGTAGACTGCTTTCCAGAACAATTTGCTTAAAATATCCTACATAAATAAAATAAAAACGTGAATAGTTCTCATTTTGTAATGAGTAACTGATCAATTATTAATTTGCATCCAGAGTTATGTTTACACATGGTACCTACTACACTAGGTAATAAATACAAAAATCCTCATATTATCGTATTTTGATCTAACGCAGGAACAGGATACAGACACTCTAGTGGTAGAAAGCGCTCCTTGCGGCGGCTTTGTGAACCTACGTCTGCCGGCTTTTCTATTCAAATATATTACAAATTAAACCCCCGCTTTCCGATTGACCGATTCAGCTCATTTTTACAACACTTCTTTCTCATGAGTTACCCACGACGTATACCGCGTTTCGTTACAATACAGCAGAAATTACGACCGGTATGAGTATATTAGGAATTTGGGTCCGGAGTAAACCCCCCCCCTTCTAATGAACCGATTTAGTTTATTTTTACAACACATTTTTACCTGTAGATTACCACTACAAATACCGAGTTTCGTCGAAATATACCAAAAATCACGGCTGGTAGTGGCGAATTGGTATTGTGGGTCGGGAGTAAACCCCCCCTTCTAATGAACCGATTTAGTTCATTTTTATATCTCACTTTTCTCTCTATATTACCACTAAGAATACCAAGTTTCGTTGAAATATAACAAATATTACGGCTGACATAGTCAAATAAGTGTTTTGGGTTCGGGGTAAACCCCCCCTTCCGGTGGGCCGACTTTGGTGGTTAACGAACTCGTTCAATCGATTGCTAATTGAATGCTATATACCAAGTTTCGTGACGAAAAAACAAAAACTCTGGCCGCTATCGTGTTAACAGACATATATATATATATATATATATATATATATATATATATAGATATATATATATATATATATATATATATATATATATAGATATATATAAATTTTAACGGGGGTCATTTTCGGTGTCTACTAGGTAGGATCAATAAAGATTTGAAGAAATTTTTCAAAAATTCCGTCAAGAGTCCAACCTCAATAGCTACTTTCCTTCGGAGGAAAGTGCTAATAAAAAAAGTACTGAAAATTATCTGTGATAAAATTGATAAATCCTTCTAAATACTTCCTGCTAACTTTTAACGGGGCTCATTTTAGGTGTCTCCTCGGTATGATCTAAAAAGAAATAAAAGAATTTTTTTTTTTTAATTTCGCCTTGAGTGCAACGTCAGTAGCTACTTTCTTTCGGAAAGCGCCAATTGATAAGAAAGTATAAGAGATTTGAAACTAAAGGTCCACGAAGGCTAAGCATCTAAAAGGATTTATTTATTGGTGTTCCGCTTAATGGCGATGTACACCTTACGTCCATTTTTCATATATATCCTACGAACTAAATCTCACAGGTCATGTTATTCAATAGAGTTCAAGTTTGGACCATAAGTCTTCCTTTCACATTGCATGGTTTCCTTTAATTCTTAGTCATTGCTGAAAATAACTACAAAAACACAGGAAAATACTCTTTTAGGTTGGCCTTTTTTATTAATAGTTCATAGTTATAAAGATGAATAAACGGGAGCACATTAAGGTTCTATTGAACAATCTTGGAGAAAATAGCATTCTCTTGAACTATATCAATTTTCTAGGTTCCCTTTTATCTGAAGACGTAAGAACGGTTTACCGTTGCGGTGACTGTGATCAGTGAAGCAGTCATGCCAAGCAGGCTTCCTCATTAGATAAATGGTTACCTAAAACCATCCAGTTTTCCATAAATTTAACAGTCTAGAAACACAGTTGTAGAGAATCAATGCTTCTAGCTAGAATGACCAGGAAGTTATGTCATAGCAATGTTGACAAGCTCGTGAGAGTGGCCTTGTTCTGTATAAAGAAACTATAGGATCCGTATACAGTTTGTAAATGCCAAAAATAGGTTCAGCGAATTTGAGATCCTTGTTTATAATCTCCATAGTGTTTTCTTGGAGCGATGGCAAAATAATATTCCTCGAAACTTTTCACGCCACTGTTTAACATCTTTAATTTTTAATTTTAGTTCATTTTTTTCTTTTTACGACTAATTTTGACAGATAGGTCTTATAAAACGACCAGTTGTCGTGCTTTCTGAAGTACGAGTAATGTTGGTAATGATGTTGCACTCATGAAAAAATTTCATAAAACATTCATCGATCCTACCCACTAAATATCGAAAACGACTCGCGATAATATATATATATATATATATATATATATATATATATATATATACATATACATATCTGTAAACACCAGAGTTTTTGTTTTTCACCACGAAAGTTGGTATGTAGCATTCCCCAAGCAAACTTTTAACAAGTTTGTCAACCAGTAAAATCCCTCAATCTGGAGGGGTGGGGGGTTTACTCTGCATCCAAATTACTAATTTGCTCATACTGGTCGTAATTTATGTTAAATTGTAACAAAACCCGGTAAAAGTCGTATGTGCGTAAAAATAAAGGTGTGTTTTGAAAATAAACTAAATCGTTGAGAGGAGATCAGTTACTGTTGGTATTGATAGATTGAGTCAGTTTTTTTTTTTTTTTTTTTTTTTTTTTTTTTTTTTTTTTTTTTTTTTTTTTTTTTTTTTTTTTTTTTTTTTTTACGGCGCATCTACATCTAGGTCATTAGCGCCGACATCCAGGGTGCAGCGAGGAATTTTACCAGCGAGCCGTGGGATGATAAAATTCCTGCCGGAGGTTGGGAATCGAACCCACCATCTCCCGCTTATGAATCCAAGGCGCTAGCCATTATTAGACCACGGGAGACCCCGATTGAGTCAGTGTTCGGGCTTGTTATTGTAATATATACCTCAGTAAATCTACCTTTATAAACAAAATCGGTTTATTAGAAATTGGGATTTACTCTATATTGTGTTCAAATTGAATTAAGCCACCAAACCGGCTCGGGCATTGGTTGTCACTTCTACCAATAGGAAGCTGAACAGGATATGTCTTAGCTATGGCCTAGTAAGACGCTAAAAATGTAACGGTTCGGCTACGTCCGGACGATGGTAAACGAGGGTTCCGTTGCTATGGCCACTGGCCGACGTGGTTACCGAACTATCGAATCCGTCAAATTTTCATGGTTATGACGTAAACTGATTGGATATTAAATCAGTGGAGTTAGTTACAGCGTTGTATAGAGGAAGAAGTCAGTCGGGATCATGTGTGTCAGGATGTCGTCTGCGGACATGCCTTTTCTTATTTTCTAAAGAAAAGCCTCCGCCCATAGCGGGAATCGATCCCACAACCCATGGCACGAAGTGTAAAGTGCTGAAACCTTAACTCTCAAGGCCACCGGGTCTCCGAAAAAAAAATGAATAAAAACTTATTAAAAAATTAATAATTGAGTCGGCTGTTTATTAAAATAATATTTATTTATTTAAATTTTGCTATCCATTTACAATTGAGAACTAATTATAGTGAAGGCCTGTTGGCCGTGATTGCCTTTCGAAAAAAGAAAGGCATCATCTCTATCCTGGCTAGAAAAGGGTAGTAACCCATAAATAACCCTTTCGAAAATTCTTTGTTAATAATAAATGGACAGTAAAATTATTGACAACGAATTTTAGGACGGGTTATCTCTAGGTTTTGACCATTTTCTATCCAGGATATGGCTGATGCCTTTTCTTTTTTCTAACGAAAAGCCACCACCCCATAGTGGGAATCGAACCCACGACCCTTGACACGGAGTGCTCACGCCTTAGCTCTCACAGCCATCGGGCCTCCATTATAATAATAAAAGAATAAAACTATTCTTCTTATTTTTTAATTTATGTAGGTTATTTTAAGCAAATTATTCAGGAATGCAGTATCTACCTTCTAAGGATCGTGCTTAGTTATTGAGCTCCTGCGTGACTGACGTTTTACACACTCCGTTTCAACGAATTTGACACCTATGGATGTGGACACTGTAAGATACATTAATTTCATTCGATGGATCGAAAATAGGGATATAAAGGTAAGAAGAGGTCAAAGAGGTTAAGAGGTCAAAATATGATGGCTTCCCTTAATTAGAAGAAATAGTTAAACAGCTCACTTTTATAAGTAAGTCTTCCCAGGAATTATCTAAGAAGCAATTCTAAAGTGAAATTGCTATATATTTTTTATTATACTTTCACTTAAGAACACTGATTGTTCGTTAATGGCTTTATAAAAAAGAACTAAACAATGGAAGACCCTACCAATGAAAAAGTGTAATCGATCTTATAGAAGAAGCCTAATAGATCTAACTGTCTCACAGCTGTTCCTAGCTTATTTTACGAATTTTATTGATTTTCAATCTACAAGAAAAGTAATGACAATTAGGAACGAGGAAATTATTGTTAATTTGGATAGTAACTGCTTGAGCGACCAATGAATATACGGACAATAAATTGTTTATAATGAAATAAAAGGTGAGTACGATATGCAGAAGAGAAGAAATTGTTGTTACCAGGCTAAGAATAGGCCATTCATTGCTAACTCATTATCAAGTAATGTCACGTCAAGGCGAATCGCTCTGCAGTATTTTTAATGTGATATTGGCAATAAAATACATACGTACTGACAGATTTTAAAAAACGGGAATACTTGAACATATCACACAACATTCAACAGATTCTGACTTAGCCTATGTAGAGACTATATTACAAGAATTAAAAAACAAAAAAAAAAGTTGTATACCAAAATATTAACAAAAAGAGAATTATTAATGAATAGATGAATTAATCCTCTTGTGACTGATTATAAATCACAATCTATAATTAACATTAATTTTTTTTAGATACATGATATGGTATGTTTATGTGTGCAGTAAGTATATATTAGTCTATATAAACTGGTATGTTACATGGATCTCCCATGTTTTCTCTCATCTTTAATAGATGTTTAAGAATGGTGAGATAACCCGGCACTAATGCCATAGATGTCTATACACTCAACAAAAAAAAAGTCACATATTTTTTTTTTTAAATTTTTTCATCAGACATTTGTATATTAGTAAGTACATTTTTTTAGATACTTATGCCTAATTTAAATATCATTATAGACTTGATGGGGTAACGGACGAAAAGAGAAAAATACAATCGTTTAAATGCCAATAAATAAATAATTAATTAATTAAGCAGGTAATTGCCCGAAAAGTTATGAGCCTTTTATATACAGGCTGGGAGTGCCGCGATATATCTATTTATATTTTACCATCTACTTATGAATCTATGTGCAGAAATATTGATTTTTCATTCAAAATAAAAGCTCGTTTTCTATTTGTAATTAAAACCTTGAATTCGAAGACTAACGAGTCCATCATGTTACATAATTCTTAAAAGTTGTGTTAAACATTAGTTTTCTTTTTAACGCGCACCAACATCATTACAAGATATATAGCCCGGATTTTTCAACTGGTTTTTCACTACTTAGAGTGACTTACGCCACTTTCATTATAGCCAAGTCAATTAGAGGAAGGTCACCGTTCAATTCACTATATTTAGAGATTGGAAATTGTAATACGTATCAAATTGTCAGGGTTCAATCGTTGTGTCTTAAAAAAACTACATTTGTTATGTGAAAATGGGTTTTATTGTTTGCTGACGTTTCGACTTGGAATTCAAGCCTTCGTCAGGGCGATGAGAAGACGAAGAACTGATTTTGCATCCGTGAGGTATAGTTCTTCGTCTTCTCGTCGGTAAGCCTACACATCTAGGTCTCACACCAGTATTGATTAAGACAAAAAGACCGAACCCTGACAATTTATACCTTCGCATCACCATCGGTCAACGATCTCCTCTCAATTATATGTATGAGGTTATCAGAAATAGGTGTAGTCCGAAGTATTGCATGATGGATTCCCGAATCTTGCTAACCTCTGAACTTCATGGACAACAATATATCGCACTAGCATTTCTAAAGTGACACAACTCAAAAATCTGTGTTTTTCAGTTATGACTATCAACACATGAAGCTTCAGAGCTTGAACACCAGAGGGCACATGTGTCAGGTTTCCTGACTTAATGATATGCCCCTACATAGGTAAATGTGACACATTTTCAGTTGAGTTTTTTTATTTTGAGTTGTGTCACGTTAGAAATGCTAGTGCGATAAGAATCAATTCCCGTTCTGTTACGCAGAGCGTGCTGTACCGTTTCTCGCACTGTTGCGTCGTTGTCACACTTCGCCACAATGCATCTGCTTTTTCTACGTATCAACGTTGTGTTTTTTTCTTTGTCACGCTACACATGTCGAAAAAAACACACGAGGGGTTGGAAAATAGATAATAGCCGTAGTTTTTGTTATTTTCTTCGCGTTAAGCAATAGATCAAAACTGGAGATAGGAATAGAAGGAGGGTTGAAGTTCTATTACATCTTACAATGAGGCCTGACAAAGCAGAAATGGACCGGAGTCTGCCTTTGTCGCGTCATGGCCGACTTCTCTCAGCCCTGGAACTATTTCTGCACGCTCATATTCTAATTTACAACAACAAACACATTTAAAATAGCTTACATTTATGAGTTCTGCTGTGGGATTCAAATAGGAAAACTACAGAAATATTAAACTAACAATTGATTTCTTCTTCATACTCGCTCATGGACACTCTAAACATCATGAAGCGTCCTGCTAATTTTTGGATTCTGATTTTAAGTTAATTTTGAAATCTAAATTATCAGTTATATGTTTTGTTTCTTTGCAATTTCTTTTATTTATGTAATTTTTACATTTTAAAAATCAAATATGATTCATATTTTTAAGATGAAGTCTTGAAGAATAATTTACTCTTATGTGCTTCATTAAGAAATATATTTTTTAATTGTAGTTGTATTGTTGTGCATATAATATATGAAAAGATACGGGGGGGGGGGGGGGGGTGAAAAAGATACGTAAACATTTTGAGCGCTAAAGTTTCCAAAATACCTTGTTAAATTTATCAGATGTTTGACCTTTTCAACTAAAACTTCGTACGTTAGTTATATTACAGTTGTTTATTTTTTTAGTTTATTATAAAATAAATTCCTCTTTTTGAACAAAAATTTAACTTTTAAATTTAAAGGCATTTAGAGGACTAGCCAAAAAAATGTTTCTTGCAAGAAGACAAAAAACAAAGAAACGTTTATTGACCTATTATTATTAATAAACTATGTATTTATGATAAATAGTTTTTTCCCCATTTTGTTTATAAATTTTATGGACAGAGATATGAATGAAAGTTGGAAAAGGAAGGCTCCAGAAGCCCCCTTGGGCATCCTAGGGTTAAGACTTGAAGGTTTTACTGTTTCAAATTAGGCCTACTGATATTTGGCTACAAATCAAGCATTCTGTTCTGTTTTTTTTTTAGTGTATCCGAAAATACTTCCTCTGCTCGATGAAATACCAAGAGACAAGAAACGTCTTTCTTCTTATTATGTTTTTCCAGTCCCGTCCTGCCAATCCCGCTATGGCTATTAGAGCCAGACTGTGTACTGGCTGCTACCCTTTCTAAACCTCCATGGTTGAGCAGGAAATTGCCATAACAAGAGAGCCCATCGCCGAAAAACTGCTATAGACGGAAATCAAAACCACATTTGCTTATGTGGAAATCTCCCCAGGGAAAGATCTATCTTTATGGGTAATTATTAATTTCATCCATTATAATTTGCCACGACGAATAATGGTAAATGGAGGTAATTTCTTCACAATCCGACGCGTCGCGCCAATGTATTTAAGTACGTTCCAAATTATTTACGCTTGAGTTCATTTGAGTATCATGATAAGATTAAAGCGATATCTAATGCAAGAAGATTCTTGTGGAACACGTTTAATGCCTGTGAAACAATAACAGACTCGTCCAGGCACGAATAGCACTTACCAGTACAAATAGACCATGACGTACGTGTTGGAACACAACGAGCTAAATGTCATGTCAATTTATTCTGGTTGTGTTTACAGCTGATCCACCATGAGGATCCTTTATTCTAGATAGATAAATTAAAATTTCTATGACAATACAATGTAACTAGATAATGAAAGGAGAATGATAAGACATGAATCAAGGCTTGTTTTCTTCGCCATGTTTTTTGATCAATTCTGAAATAAATACTTTCGGAGCTGTATGCTGATTAGGGGAATTTAAACGGTCAAGAAAACCGTGTGTCTCAGGAGATAAGAAAATTTGTTGACATTAGGGCCCTTTTAATTTTCCACAATTGTCGTTATAAGGTACTATAAACCTTGGGTTAATTTAAGTCAGAGATAAAAAGTCCAGAATAAAAGTAAGTACGTAATTTTAGTACGTTCCCTATAATTCTGGAGGGTTTTATGAAACTTAGAATAAAACGATACTAGCACTTTCGAAACATCAAATACCGTTTCTTCCAACTGAAATGGCCCTTTCGAATTCAACTAAGACGTTGCAGCCGTTTTGGAGGTATTTTTAAGAAATTCCAAAAGTGCTAACTTCTGTAGATAATACATCTCTTTGGTACTTCATCTACTCCAGATGAAACCTAAAGGTATATATCTTATTGAATTTATTTTTGGTGCATCTACTGCTAAGGTCATTAGCACCTCTTATTCTAATTAATACAAACTTGTGAAAACGTTTGTTCAATCCTTCGCTTTGTATTTCGAGAAACCAGAAGTCCTTTTTTTCCACATTTCGAAAACGATTAGATAAAGGGTGGTTTTACTCTACTTCTTAGGCCAAAGTACCTTTAATACCTATAGAACCTAAATAGTCCATATCATCCGGATTTCTAATGGGGTCGAATTCATAAGCGGGTTTCCTATCTGCAGCTAGGGAGCAAATACACTTAATATAAATCATACAAAAACATTTATAACCAATTCATTTTACTTTTTGCTATATTTTAGCACTTTCCTCCGAAGGAAAGTAGCTATTGAGGTTGGACTCATGACGGAATTTTTGAAAAATTTCTTCAAATCTTTATCGATCCTACCTAGTAGACACCGAAAATGACCCCCGTTAAAATTTATATATATATATATATATATATATATATATATATATATATATATATATATATATATATATATATATGTGTGTGTGTGTGTGTCTGTTAACACGATAGCGGCCAGAGTTTTTGTTTTTTCGTCACGAAACTTGGTATATAGCATTCAATTAGCAAACGATTGAACGAGTTCGTTAACCACCAAAGTCGGTCCACCGGAAGGGGGGGGTTTACCCCGAACCCAAAACACTTATTTGACTATGTCAGCCGTAATATTTGTTATATTTCAACGAAACTTGGTATTCGTAGTGGTAATATAGAGAGAAAAGTGAGATTTAAAAATGAACTAAATCGGTTCATTAGAAGGGGGGGGGTTTACTCCGGACCCACAATACCAATTCGCCACTACCAGCCGTGATTTTTGGTATATTTCGACACGAAACTCGGTATTCGTAGTGCTAATCCACAGGTAAATATGTGTTGTAAAAATAAACGAAATCGGTTCATTAGGAGGGGGGGTTTACTCCGGACCCACAATACCAATTCGCCACTACCAGCCGCGATTTTTGGTATATTTCGACGAAACTCGGTATTCGTAGTAGTAATCTACAGGTAAATATGTGTTGTAAAAATAAACTAAATCGGTTCATTAGAAGGGGAGGTTTACTCCGGACCCAAATTCCTAATATACTCATACCGGTCGTAATTTCTGCTGTATTGTAACGAAACACGGTATACGTCGTGGGTAACTCATGAGAAAGAAGTGTTGTAAAAATGAGCTGAATCGGTCAATCGGAAAGCGGGGGTTTAATTTGTAATATATTTGAATAGAAAAGCCGGCAGACGTAGGTTCACAAAGCCGCCGCAAGGAGCGCTTTCTACCACTAGAGTGACTGTATCCTGTTCCTGCGTTAGATCAAAAAACGATAATATGAGGATTTTTGTATTTATTACGTAGTGTAGTAGGTACCATGTGTAAACATAACTCTGGATGCAAATTAATAATTGATCAGTTACTCTTTACAAAATGAGAACTATTCACGTTTTTATTTTATTTATGTAGGATATTTTAAGCAAATTGTTCTGGAAAGCAGTCTACACTACCCAAATTCTGAGGAAAGTGCTTAGTTACGCAGCTCCTGCGTGACGAACTTTTTTTTTATTTTGTCACTTTGAGAAATATAAAGAACTTCTTTAAATAATTTTAAACTATAAACTTCAAAAGAGTGGATGGAATATGACCTTTTTTAAATCGCGTCCGACTTCAAATATTACACTAAATTGAGCCACTTGGTAAAAATTATTGTATTTCCTGTCACTTGTAAGTCACGGAGGTGGGCGTGAGAGTTGCGTTATGATAACCCTGGTGGCGATATCTAAACTAACTAAAGCCTAAATTAAAAAGTATATTCCAAAAAAACTATATCAATTGCCGGATTTTCGATTATTGTCTGTACATATTAACACTTTCATTGTATATTATGTTTAATTAATTTTTTTGTTGTGAATTTTAAGGGAAAAAAAAGTTTTTATGATTTAATATTTCTTTTTTTTTTTTTTTTATATTTCCACCGGTATAGATTATTTTCCGAGTACCACCATGGTTTAGATACGCTAACTTAGGATCTAGCGATTTTTGTAGGATTCAAAAATATGGGGGGAGAAGACTTGATATATTTCATAAATTGACTTACTATTACTTTATGGAATAATGACTTTATCTCATGATATGTAGTAATAGAGCGAGTGTGAAGAAGTGAAAAATGGTTAGTTTTTAGAACCGTTGTTTAATCTTTCCAGAGTTTTCCTATTTGAATCCCTCAGCAAAACACATAAATTGATTGATTGATATTTTTAATGTATTGGCCGTAAAAGTTAAGGCGTGAGAACTTAACTCTCTGTGCCAAGGGTCGTGGGTTCAATCGAACCCACGACCCTTGGCACAGAGAGGCCAGAGAGTGGTTTCTGGTGGGTGGTGGCACAGAGAGTGGTGGTGGAGTGGTGGCTTTAGAAAAAAGAAAAGGCATCAGCCCTATCCTGGCTAGAAAAGGGTGGTAACCTATAGATTCCCCGTCCTAAAATTCTTAGTTAATAAAAGTGTACGTTAAAATTTAAATAAAAATAATGCAATTGCAGTTTGAAATTAGAAATACAACAGGTTATTATTAATGTAACGGAGCAAATCTATTCATGTATATTATGTATTCATATGGGTTAATTTAAGCAAATTATTCCAGAATCTGGCATGAAATTCCTATCCCCAAAAAAACATAAATGTGAAATAGAGGCCAAGTTCCTGCCCCCACAAAGAAACACTCCCTTGCTCAAAAATATCCCCTCCTAAAACCCCGCAAAAACGCCTTACCATTCTCCACTTCAAAAAAGTAGTATGAGTTAGTGTCTTAATTCTACCTAAAATATTTGCCAATACAAGAGATGATACAAGAAAGAAATGTCCAAGTTCATTACTTGGAAGACCTCATAGTTACTTACTAAGAACAGTAAAGACACTTCAACTGACCTTTAAAAACAACAATAAAAACACTTGTATCCAGTTACTAAAATATCACTTTCCTCAACCAGGTATATTCTTAAACTTGGCGATGTTTTTTTTGTGCCGAAATTATCTTTAGAGAAAAACTAAACATTGCCAAGTTTAAGAATATACCTGGTTGAGGAAAGTGATATTTTAGTAACTGGATATAAGTGTTTTTATTGTTGTTTTTAAAGGTCAGTTGAAGTGTCTTTACTGTTCTTAGTAAGTAACTATGAGGTCTTCCAAGTAATGAACTTGGACATTTCTTTCTTGTATCATCTCTTGTATTGGCAAATATTTTAGGTAGAATTAAGACACTAACTCATACTACTTTTTTGAAGTGGAGAATGGTAAGGCGTTTTTGCGGGGTTTTAGGAGGGGATATTTTTGAGCAAGGGAGTGTTTCTTTGTGGGGGCAGGAACTTGGCCTCTATTTCACATTTATGTTTTTTTGGGGATCTCATTCCTTTTTTCTAAGTATTAAATAGAATTTAGTTGCCGCATACCTACTGGCTTTTGTACTTCATATAAAACCAGGGTCTTTGGATTCTGCATAAGGTTCTCCTTACTGCTTGATATTTGATACCAATAATCAACCTACATACATCTAATCACTAGACTAGAAAAGTTAGAAGCTGTTCCAGATGACATTACTCTAGAGGACAAATTGATTGCTGTCTTAACTAAACTATTACACTGTAAAACACAGGAACCTTATCCCGAGGATAAAGATCACAATAGGGAAAGTGTAGAAGACCTTCAAGAAAAATATCAGAAACAAAGACGATACATTTTGGGTTTGTAATCCTAAACTTTGTAATTTAGATGGCTCGACTTTGAAAAACTTAGTATCTGCTTTGAAGTATATTATGCAGCGAACCCCTACGACTTTATTTACTACATTTAAGAAAGAAGTCACAACTGTTTTTGTTAAGATATGTCAAAATGTTTTTTAAAACATCAAATATAGGTTCTCCTTACCAAGACGATTCATTTGATACCCCACATGATGGGTTTCAGAAGGAATGATGGCATTTCGGTGGAACAAAAAGTAGAAAACGTCATAGGTAATATGAAACTCCCGTATCAAGACCTACCTGCGTGCCAAGATTGGTCAAAATAGGCCAAACGGTGTGAATTTGTATAAGGAACGAACATACAGACAGACAGCTGAAAGACCTTTTTTACCGAGCCTAGTGCATTTCCCGGACCAAGGCCTGCCTGTGTGCCAAGTTTGGTCAAAATCGGTCAATTGGTGTGAATTTGTGTAAGGAATAAACATGCAGACAGACAGCTGATAGACGATTTTGATTAGCCTATGATACTACCCGGAGAAAGACCGACATGTGTGCCAAATTTTGTCATAATCGGTCAAACGGTGTGTATTTGTATAAGGAACAAACAGACAGACAGACAGCTGATAGACAATTTAACCTAGCCTATGATTCTCCCCGTATCAAGACCCATCTGTGTCCCAAGTTTGGTCAAAATCGGTCAAACGGTACGGATTTGTATAAGGAACAAACATACAGACAGACAGCTGGTATAAGATTTTTACCGAGCCTATATGCGTCTAATTGTTTCTTAAAACATCAAATATAGGTTCTTCATACCGAGACAATTCATTTGATACCCCACATCATGGGTTTCGGACGGAATTATGGGTTTCCGAAGGAAGTACAAAACTGGCACGCCCCCGCCCCGGAAGCGGAGTCAAACACAACTTTTCGCGATTTTTCGATTTTTTCCTTTAATAACGTCTTCATATATATCTTCATGCGAAATTTCAAGTCTCTAGCATCATGGGAAGTACCCAATAATTTTGATGAGTCAGTGAGTGAGTGAGTGAGTGAGTGAGTCCTATAAATCCCAATTTTTGATCGCTTATATCTCAGAAACTATTTGATGTAGAATTATGAAATTTTCCAGTTTTACTCACATCTAGTAGTATAATACCTGTGTAAAATTTCATAACTTTATCTTTACCTGGTTGAAAGTTATGAGAGGGTAAAAATCGGCTCTAAGACCGCCTGTAATATACACACAGTATGCTTAGGCCGGAACTTGGCCTGACGCACTACCGTGCGCCTAGATCTTGCTGAGGAATGTTATGCTCACTATTTTTTTTTTAAATTGTCATTGAGATGACTTTGAATTGAAGCTTTCCTTACATAAGCAAGCTTTGAAGGAATCCACTGCCCTAGATCAGACTCCACCGATACTCTGTTCACCTGATAGAAGGTTGTATATTTATTTCCTATCTGGTGTAGGTAGTATTAACACGGATGGCTGCAGGTGTGAATCACATTGGTAGCATGCTGTGCAGAGACGTCAATATGGAGGACAAGCACCCTGCAGATAGGAGGGTCTTTGTCTCAGCACAATACCACCACAGCTACCTCACCGGTGTTTCGCTTCACTCATGCCATCACTCAGGTGGACGACCACGAAATTGCTTTTGCCTTAACAACTCAGATCATTTGTAGAAGACAAATGTTGTTAGATTGATGTCACATACCGGTAAAGCATAGATTTAAGGAGTTAACATAAATAATAATAATTACATATATGTGTCACACTTTCAAGTTCATTTTCTCCAGGGTCCTCAGATTTTGTATTGATCTGTTTGTATTAATAGGTATTTGTTTTGTTTTTTTAGAAACCTTTTACTGTAAGCGCCACAATTTTTAGAGGACATCTTACCTCAACTAGTAAAATTTTTGTCATCCTCATTAAAAAGGATGATTCTGCAAAAATCTTCCAGGATAACGCAAAATTCTCAACCCTCTCAACAGCGCTTTGCTAGTCAACTCCAATGATTCTTTTTAAGTTTCTATAATCTTTCGGATTTCAACATGAAGTCTCATCTGCAGAGAAATTCATGAACTTTCAAATGATCCAAGACGGTTCTTTTAATTAGCAATTCTCTGAAAAAGAGGCCAACGCGTCTTTAGTATGATTCAAATCCGCGACACCCAGGGTCTACCAGTTGCCTACTTTATACCACCAACCACTAAGCGATGAGTTTTTATTTTGCGAGATCAAGATTAATGTCTATTACGTCATGTTAACTTGATAAAACATTGTGGAAGTTCATTGGGGGAAAAAAAAACAAAACAAAAAAACTACAGTTGCACTTATCTTATTGCACTTAAACTGACCTATTGGAGTGCATAAACGGAATTGATTCCGAGCAGAACCATGACACCACCGGATGTTGCAAACACGATACTCTTGCATCTCACGAAGTCCGGTTAAATCTGCAACAAGAAATGTCATATGACTTCCAGTCATGCATGACCTTCTCGGCATTTGCACCGATTGCAGTTCGGCCTTCACCTACGGGAGTTGCATTACTCAGGGTAAAAGGGTAATTCGTGACACTTTTGAAACACTGCCTTTCAGAAACTGGAAAATATTCTTTAACATATACGCCAACAATAGAAGCGTAAAATTAGTAAATTCCATTCAGTGGAGAGCGAGGAAAACGAAATTGCTGTAGAACGTTTTTCAAGGAAATTCAAAAAATTAAGGTCACGCATAGATATTTATTTTATATGATAGTTTTACTATATTTAATATGAATTTAGCGTACAGTAGAATATTTTACGTACACAATGAAGATTTGTAGGGGTTGACGTAGCTTAATACAGTTTGATAAAGATTTTGGTTCGAGGTATCACTGTATTTAGGTCTTCTTTGTTCTCTTATGATGACCTTTATAAGCAATTAGAATGTCTCGTTCTTCCTCCGTTCTCCTCCCTATGGGGTTTGCGGTGTTGCGTTAAAAGACGTTCAGATACACTTACATAGGTTTTAGAGGTGGACGGGTAAAAGAAAAAAATCACATTCAGGGCGAGATCATTATCTGTTTTCGGCAAAAATTTAAAATAATAGAATTTGGGAATTGAGTACTCAAAAAAGATTTCGTCAAATTGTTGTCACCTGTTCAACATTTACATAAACCAAACTAACATAAATAGGTTTTTGCCACGTTCGGACAATCCGAACTGAAATTTGGACGTTTTGGACTTCTCGTACGGTTGGTTATATATTTCTAAAGCCATTGGGAAGTTTTGCTTATTTTTACTTGAACAATGGTTCAAAAGATCAATAAATTTCGTACAGATAAATTCTAAATGTAAATTTCGATAGGGTCATTTACGACGAAGAAAACCAAGCTTGAATTTGCAAACTTATCGTTTCATGGACGGCTATTATCAATAGTTCTGTTAAATGTTTTTAGCAGTGAATTTTTTTTTTTTTTTTTTTTTTTTTTTCACAAGTCGAGAAGCAAATGAATTTGGCTATTTCCAACTCCTGTGAATTATGGACATTTTAGGTCAAATAAATTTCCTACAAAGCTGTTGAAGAGGGAAATTACGAAAGGGCCGCTGCAGCAAAACTGATGCCACAACATATGAAATTGTAGCACCACGAAAGTAAACTGACTGACAACACCGTAACCTGACTGTCAACAATGGGAAGGTTACGTAGGGTTAGTCAGTGTTGCCGGTGCCACAATAATTTATGAATATTTAAATTTCTTACCGCGGCTTTGAGATAACCCGAAAATTACCTAGCCAAATTTAAGTTTTGTGTGTATAAAAAGTGCGACAACGTGGTGCTGATTTTCTGTGTGATTTTTTTGGACTTTCTATAAATTATCTGGCAGTGGACCGTTATTTATTATTTAATTTATTATCAGAAGTTAATTATTATTATTTTTCAATTGCCAAGTGTTTTATTTTTTTTATTATATAGACATTTATTTTTTTAACCGGCTTATTTTATTTTTTACCTGATACTCCTCTAAAGTGGTGACCCCGACGTGATGAGTGAAGACGACAAGAAAGAAGAAATGCAGACAGAGGAAACTCAGGTTAGTGCAACTGGGCCTGGGGCTAATATCAGAATTCCCCCATTCTGGAGAGCAGACCCAGAATTATGGTTTTGCCAGGCCGACGCCGTATTTGCGACCTCCAAAATTTTGAGTTCGCGAATAAAATTTCAAATGGTGGTGGCCAACTTGGAGTTCGAAGTGTTGAGACAGGTTTCGGACTTGGTTAAAAATCCTCCCGCAGATCCTTACGAAGCACTCAAGTGTCGACTAATTTCGACGTACGCCGAGTCGGAAAACCTCCGCATAAGACGGCTTTTAGAAGATAAGCGTCTCGCAGAGGGAGAGCGCCCTTCCCAGTTTTTGAACGAATTGAAAAGGCTCGCAGGAGCTTCAGTTTCCACAGAATTGCTGCGTACCATGTGGCTTAAGGCCCTGCCAGAACGAATGCAGGCTACACTAGCGGTGACAACAGAGCAGTCCGTAGACAAGCTAGCCGAGATCGCCGACCGAATCGCCGAGATCTACGAGCCCAGTGTTAGCCAGGTGACCTCTCAGTCCACACAACCACACACACGTTCCTCTACCTCCGTTTCCCAGCTCGAGGAGAGGATGCAGAAGTTGACCCTGGAGATCAGCGAGCTCAAAAACCAAATAGCTCGCGATCGAGGAAGCAGATCACGAGGCCGGGAGCGCAGCCGCTCGAGAAGCAAAGGTAGAACTTTGTGCTACTACCACCACCGCTTCAAAGAAAACGCCCGTAAATGCCGACAACCGTGCAGCTGGAAGAGTACGTCGCAGAAGGGAAACTAATCTCAGCGACTGAGAAGGCGGACTCCGTCGCTGATATCAATCACCGCCGATTATTCGTCACAGACAAGGATTCTGGGGAAAGATATTTGGTTGACACCGGTGCAGCCGTATCCGTCTTCCCAGCACGGCGACGAGAGCGAAACCACCCCGCCAACTTCACCCTTTTTGCAGCCAACGGCACCACAATAAAGACTTACGGGGAAGTCAAGAAGACCCTCAACGTCGGACTTCGACGCCTACTTCGTTGGTCCTTCATCTTGGCCGACGTCAGCAACCCGATCATCGGAGCGGACTTCCTCTTCCACCATCACATCCTTAATCGACCTTAAGGGACGACAGCTAGTGGACTCGCAGACCGGTCTAACTTCCAGAGGCAGCCTCAAACATAACACCACACCTTCCATATTCACAGTACCTTGCGGTGAGTGGTATTACGAGCTCTTACGGAAATACCCGTCCATCACACGCCCATCTGCTGTACCGCAGGAGCCGAAGCATCCCATCAAGCACTTCATTGAGACAAAGGGACCACCGGTAACATCGAAAGCTAGACGTCTTCCACCTGATCGTTACAACGCTGCCAGGGAAGAATTCCTGAAGATGGTCGATGAGGGTATCTGCAGACCATCCAGCAGTCCTTGGGCAAGCTCTCTCCACATCGTTTCGAAGAAAGACGGCACGTTGCGTTTCTGTGGGGACTACCGCCGACTCAATGCCCAGACTTTGCCTGACAGGTACAGTGTACCCAACATACAAGCCCTCAACACCAATCTTTTTGGGAAGACAATCTTCAGTAAGATCGACCTCAACCGTGCTTACTACCAAGTGCCGGTGGCGGAAGAAGACATCCCAAAAACTGCAGTGATCACCCCTTTCGGTCTCTTCGAATTCTTGGTGATGTGCTTCGGACTAAGAAATGCTGCGCAAACATTCCAGCGCCTAATGGACAGCATCCTCGCTCTGCCGTAGGTTTTTGTCTACCTCGACGACATACTGGTAGCGTCAACCACAGAGGAAGAGCATCGCACACACCTGGAAGAAGTTTTCAGGCGGCTAAATCAGCATGGATTAACCATCAACCCGCTCAAGTCGGAGTTTTGCAAGTCCGAAGTCGAGTTTTTAGGCTTCCTTGTAAACTCCCAAGGCATTAAACCTCTTCCGAGCAAGGCGGACCAAATCGCTGAATTCCCTCGTCCTACCACCAAGGGTCATCTCCGACGATTTTTAGGGATGGTAAACTTTTATCGAAGATGCCTCCCTAAAGCAGCAGAAGTACAGCGCATTCTTCATGCCCTAATCGGCAACAGCAAGAAGAACGACAGCACCCCCGTCCCATGGACCCCGGAAGCAGAGGAAGCCTTCGCCCGATGCCAACGAGACATTAAGGATGCTGTAACGTTAGCACACCCCTCTTCAGACGCCGAATTGACCCTAGCTTGCGATGCATCTAACTCCGCGGTTGGGGCTGTCCTCCAACAGCGTGAGGGAGACCACTGGCGACCTCTTGGTTTCTTCTCGAGGGCCCTAACATCAGCACAGCAGCGATACTCTGCCTACGACCGCGAGCTCACTGCCATCTACAGCGCCGTCAAGCACTTCAGGCCATGCATCGAAGGTCGCATGTTCAGCATACTGACGGACCACAAGCCGCTCGTGTATGCCCTATACCAGAAGCCCGAGACTGCAACACCCATGAGAATTCGCTACACGAACTTCATTAGCCAGTTCACTAGCGACATTCGTCATGTCTCTGGGGCTGAAAACAAGGTAGCGGATACACTTTCACGGTTGGAGGCAATAGACAGTCCTGACGATATGGGGAGCATCATCCAGGCTCAGCAGGAAGACCCGTCGATTCCAGAGCTTCTTCAGAACCCGAATCTGCAGTTAAAGCTGATCGAGCACCCGCATTTCGACAAGCCACTTCTATGTGACGTATCTACAGCTAAAGCCCGACCGTATGTACCACCAACACTCCGTCAGGAAGTTTTTAAAAAGCTTCATAGCCTCAGCCACCCTGGCGTTCGTGGGACTCGCCGACTGGTGTCGCAAAGGTATTTCTGGCCAAGTATGCAAGCGGACCTTGCGATCTGGACTAGGAGCTGCATCGCCTGCCAGCGCTCAAAGATACACGGGCACACCGTAACACCTCCAGGTACCTTCGCTCCAGCCGGCAGATTCGAGCATGTCCACGTGGATATAGTCGGACCCTTGCCGCCATCGGATGGAAAGCGCTATTGCCTTACCATGGCGGATAGGTATTCACGCTGGCCCGAAGCAGAACCCCTCGAGGACATCTCCGCAACAACAGTTGCTTCAGCTTTCTACAGGACATGGATCTGTAGATTCGGGGTCCCTGCACGGATCACAACTGACCAAGGGCGCCAGTTTGAAAGCGAACTAT
The DNA here is from genome assembly GCA_946811695.1 of Gonocerus acuteangulatus. Classification (NCBI taxonomy): domain Eukaryota; kingdom Metazoa; phylum Arthropoda; class Insecta; order Hemiptera; family Coreidae; genus Gonocerus; species Gonocerus acuteangulatus. The sequence goes on from OX328125.1 coordinate 50,951,411, forward strand.
TCAACAGGCTCCTAAATTTACTTGGTTCGCGTCGCTGTAGAACTACAGCATACCACACACAGTCCAACGGTGTTGTGGAGAGATGGCACAGGACCCTGAAGACTGCCCTCACCGCACACCTTATCGACTCAAACTCTTGGACAGAACTGCTACCCACAGTCCTCCTAGGCTTGAGAGCAGCACTAAGGGAGGACAACTCCACAAGTGCTGCCGAGTTGACGTATGGGCAGCCCTTACGACTACCCGGAGAGCTATTAGAGTCAACCCCTCATCCCGAAGAGCCGCAGGGCTTCCTTTTCAAACTTCGTGAGAACTTCAAGCGCCTGCAGCCCTCCCCACACAGGGCGAGTCAAGCACAAGCCTTTGTTCCCAAGGACTTAAAGACCTGCTCACATGTCTTCCTGCGGGACGACGCCATCAGGAAGCCCCTCACACCGCCATACACTGGACCGCATCCTGTTCTCCAGAGAGGAGATAAGACTTTTGTCATCGGTCTTGGCACAGGGCAGAAGACTGTCACAATAGACCGACTGAAACCAGCCCACATCCTGGAAGACCTCACCAGCACTACCACCACAACACCAACCCACCCACCTATACCAACACCTCAAGCAGAACCTTGTGACAATACCACCGCCACAGAAGCTGACAAGCCTTCATCAGTGAAGATGTCACGACGTGGACGCCTCATCAGACTTCCTGTCCGCTTCTGTGACGCTGCCATTGGGGGGAAGTGATGTAGCACCACGAAAGTAAACTGACTGACAACACCGTAACCTGACTGTCAACAATGGGAAGGTTACGTAGGGTTAGTTAGTGTTGCCGGTGCCACAATAATTTATGAATATTTAAATTTCTTACCGCGGCTTTGAGATAACCCGAAAATTACCTAGCCAAATTTAAGTTTTGTGTGTATAAAAAGTGCGACAACGTGGTGCTGATTTTCTGTGTGATTTTTTTGGACTTTCTTTAAATTATCTGGCAGTGGACCGTTATTTATTATTTAATTTATTATCAGAAGTTAATTATTATTATTTTTCAATTGCCAAGTGTTTTATTTTTTTTATTATATAGACATTTATTTTTTTAACCGGCTTATTTTATTTTTTACCTGATACTCCTCTAAAAAATTATTGGTTTTGGCTCTATTGAAGACGAAATATTATTTTGTTAAATGTGATTTGTTGTCGAAGTTTGACTCCAAAAATGTGTTAATTTAAATATACACACAATTCAAGATTGTTTTACATTCACTCCCGACCCCCTGACATTCACTACATTTCCCTTTGAAATATATCTAATTACTATTCTACCTACCAGTTCCAGACATCGAAATGTAGAATTAATTAAAACTCAAATTAGGTCTCGTGCCAGGTGTCGATGAATGGTTTGTTGAGCACGAAATGAGCTTATTAGCATTATATGGTGCTCCGTGAGACTATATATATATATGAGACCAATTAGTAATAACTTGTTCCATATTCGTAACTAGTAGTGCGTTGGGTTCTTGGAGCGTAAACATGACACATATATGCAAACAGAATAAATATTACAGCAGACAGAATAGAATTGGGCCCTTTTTCTTTGGACCCAAATTATAAATATGCCTCTAACAGTTAACAGCATTTATAATGCGTTACAAGTAGCTTGCCGTTCAGGTGTTAAGAAATTAAGGAATATTTGGGATTCTGCAAAGAGAAAACGTCAGCTTTTCAGAATAATCTATATTTCGAACGTTTCGGCGTGCTCTTTGGCAGCCTTCCTCAGCAATAAATATTTAGGGAATGGAGGAAGTTATCGTGGTCTTCGTCTATTCCTTAAGCCAGGTTTTTATGGGGCAATAATACGAACGCGTGCTCGCTTTTAATCTCGCTATGCCCCAACAAAATCCAGGTGGAGATGAAGCGTTTGATCGCATGTCCGTCCAAATGGCCGCGAATCACGGTTTGCTTGGAAATCACAGCTGTTTACAAGACACGGATTATTTTCTTACAAGAAAGTTGGGATGTTGTCGGTACGGTTTATAGTAGTACTTTGGCTCATAAGTTAAGGGAATGTCAAGCAAATGTTCATCAACGTCAAGCAAAAACGGAAGAAAAAGCGTTTGTGGGTGAGAGAGTAAATCCAAAAAAGGAGGACAGCAAATGTATTAGATTTGGAACTGCAATATGATTACCCTGAAGCTCCTGGCAATATGAACTTCATAAATTCTTGAATTTGACGTTGATTTGGTCCAAATCCTACAATTTTATTCCTTGCAAGATGGATCGTATAAAATCCTCAGGTTCTGAAAATGTGAATGATTCAAGTCGACCCTATGGAGGGAAGGAGGAACCTTTCTAAATATTAAATCATAAATTAATAATTGGGACACCTATTCCTAACAAATGTACAATATAAAAAATGTTAATTTTTTATTTCTATAAGGTATTTTAATCACATTCTTTAGCAATAAGTATCTCGAAGAAGAAAAAAAAATATTATTAAGAAAGAAGGCGACCTGTTTACAGGAAATATAAATAGCCCAAGGCTGTGGGTGCAGTGAAACCAGCTGTTTCACCGTGTAGACTGTTCAACGCGTCAGCTGCTATGCAAACATACTACAGCTGGGGAAAATAGCGTAATCTCTCAACGCCCAGCTGGAAATACATATGTTTTTCTCCCTTCCGAGAAATTCAAAAATGGATTTATAATGATTGCTGTGTTGAATCTCATTGGTTTTATATAGTTTTACTTAATCATTTTATCTTAATCTTATAAGGATTAAAGTGCCGATACTGATTATAATTAATTTGTGAAGAATAAACTAGAAGGTTATGAAATATAAAATATGTTTTATGAAAAACGTAAAAGGGATTTCAATCTCAACTCTTATGACGCGAATGTTTTTTTTTTTAATTACTTGAAGGATTATTTATTTACTTGAGGAACCCCACAGCAAGGGTTATCTGCTCAAAAGAATAACAAAAAAAAAAAAAAAAAAAAGAAAACAAATATAATAAAGTATTTGTTTATACATTATTATTTAAATTTTAACGTCCATTTATTATTGACACAGAATTTTAGGACGGGTTATCTATAGGTTACCACGCAGTGTAACCTTAATTAACTAATTGTAGTAAAAACGCTATAATGTTTGAACATTTTGTTATAAAATAGACAGTTCAATTAAGGGGTAATACTACCTTGTACGATCAAAATCAAAGTTATTTTCTTGAAATTATAAATAGCAAAGGAATCAATATTTTTTAAATATTTGTATCAAACGTTGTATATGGGATGTTGATTGGGATTTGAAGTATCCAAAAAAATACGTTTCAATTCTGCGAAAAAAAAAGAATGGCGGCGCTGTGTCTGACAAACGAAAACCCTCTTTTTTCTCGGGCGATAGTCTGCAGACGACAATTTTTAAACTAGAACGAAAAACTAAAATTATTTTGAAAGAAGAAGGTTAAATCCAGTAAAGTACGTAGGATTTTTAAGAAATATTAATTTTTTCGATAATGGTGAACATTTATTCATTTTCTATTAAAAAGTGTGTCTTAAAATCGTTATAATTCAATGAATCGATAAAATCCTACATACTTTACTAGCAAATATCATAAGGAAGCTTCAGTTAAAAATTTGAAGTTGATCGGGCAAAAATTGAAGACGCCAGAGTATCGCCCGATTTACAAAACATAGTTTCGTGAAAAGTACTTTAAGGTTTAATGTTCTGAAGTGTTCATTTCTTTCCTATTTATATATTTTTTTCATACTTTCTTGTAATAAAGATTAAAAAATGGGTTATAATTTTGTCATGTATTAAAGGAGGACCAAAAAAAACTTAACAATTAAAAAGGGGCCAATCGACTCTCGCTCAAAAAAGTATATTCAAATCAGCACCGCGTTCATTCGGCATCGGGATTTCACTCGGAAAATCGTATTTTCTGCCCATTTAAAAATGTTTTTTTTTTTACATAAACACACTTGGATATCATTTTTTAATAGTTAAGGAAGAATTATAGCCATAAAAAAGGCAGTATTACTCCCTAACTATCATGACTGAACCCTGAATATTTCCACAATCGTTACTGACCACAGTCAACGATCTCTTCACAATATCTATTAATCAAAACAAACTTGTTTCAAAAATCATAAAAGCAATCTTTCTAGCATATGTTAAGTCCTCTTGGCCTTGTTTACGAAATTAGTAATAGCAATAAATTCAAATGAGAAGTGAGCGGAGAAGGTTCAGGGCTGCTAAGTCGTGCTTTAGAAAGGATAACCTTTGCAGCCAAGGTTCCTTGCAGTCATGACTTGACTGGCATATACAGCAACAGCATTGTACAGCATTGTGTCTGATAGGGGCTTTACAATCAACAGTTATACTATCATTAATATAGGACTGAAACGTTTTTGTCTATTTCTCCCTTGAGTCGATATCATCAAAAGTCATACAAATTGCAACCAGGCTTTAATAGTTAATGAAGAAAGTATTTTTTAAAAGTGTTATTATTTAATGACCTTCCTGCTTGAAATAAAATAACAGCAGGCAAACATGTTAAGTGTAAAGGTGGATACACACTATAAGTCTGTCACTGGCATGCCACCGTCCAGCAGCCGACCGGACAAATATTCTTCAATGTATTTCCAAAAAGGCAGTTGCCACAAGAGTGGATCGTCACCAGCAGGCAACCTTCAGGATTCTTAGAGAGAATATTTTGACGTGCCGGTGCCGGACGGTGCCTGCAGGGATTATGTGTGTCAACCGATATGTCCAGTTGGACTCTTACCTTTCTGTCTAAAGTTTCTTCTTTTTACTTCATTTAATTCTATGCGTATTTCATTGATTTGCGAACATGGACGATGAAAAACTCATGCAACGAGTGCGACTACACGAAGAACTTTATAATATGGCTCATAATGAATACAAACATAAAATAAGGGACCACGTTGTAAAAAAATTGAACACAACAGTATTCCTCTTCTTCAGCCAACATTAAAGCAATAATTGCTAATTTTGTATTTAATTTAGGCCAGGTAATTAACTAAGTCACCCCGGACAGACAACTGACTGAGAGATGTTTTCTCGAGGTTGATGGATGGTGTGAATTGACTTCCATTTTGCCGCTTGGCTGCTGGGCAGTGGCCTGTCGATGACGTTACGTACAGTGTGAATCCAACTTACATCGTGTAGTTAAAATAACATCTAATAGAACTAAATCTTATCAATGAGCAGATAACAAGCACTAGCAGACAGATATACCACAAATTCTGTAACAAACAATATTTTCAATACACTCCACTCACTTAACTAGTACATGCCTATTAACTGAACGCCCGAACATGAAGAATTAGGAAAACGCTCCCGAGCAGAAACGTCTGCAAAACCTGCTGTAAGAAAACATGAGCTCGACCGATCAATCATCGTCCAACAAGACTTGATAAATACAATTTAACTATTGGCAAGAAAGCTGGAATTTACCAAATGACAATAAAATACGAAAATCTAAAATATTACTAGTGGAAATCCAGCTACCGAGACAGAAGAAATAATAATAGCTCGACTGAGAATTGGTTACGCTAGACTAACAGACAGGTATCTTACAAAAATACATTATAAACCAACATGTAACATATGCAATATACACTTTAGAGTAATATATATATATATATATATATATATATATATATATATATATATATATATATATGGGGGCGAGGTTAGCTCAGTGGTAGAGCACTGGAGGTAATAAGTTGGAGGACCTGAATTCAAATCCCGAGCAAGCACTAAAGATTTTTTCTTCTAGTGTCTTCGTTCATGGGTTGAATTCGGCCTCCCTGACCGTCCCTAGGTCAACCCAGCCTTTAATAAATTTATCAATGGGTACCTTGGGTGCTAATGACTCTAGCAGTCGAAGCAGCCAAGGGGAAAATCAGGCGGCCGAAGCATAGTTCTGACCACACTATCTCCCTAGTGTGCCGTATGGTCGTGAATCAGATTCCTCTATAGTATCTGCCCCTCAGGGCCCTCGTGGCCTGTTACGGGACTGATTATATATATATATATATATATATATATATATATATATATATATATATATATATTGGATGGAACGGCATTTCTCTCTAGCAGTGGTACTCCTCCTCACTTCTTCCTGGAATATTTCGATGGGTTCATCTCCATCTTCTTCAGCCAGGTGTTTGTTGTTTCTTCCTCGGTGGTAGCCAAGGGAATGACATTTTTCTCGATCTGGGCGCCTAAGATCGAGAAAAATGTCATTCCCTTGACTACCACCGAGGAAGAAACAACAAACACCTGGCTGAAGAAGATGGAGATGAACCCATCGAAATATTCCAGGAAGAAGTGAGGAGGAGTACCACCGCTGGAGAGAAATGCCGTTCCACCCAAAAATACTATCCCAGCGACGAAAAATAACATCAAACATATGTATATGTGTGTGTGAGAGAGAGAGAGAGAGAGAGAGAGAGAGAGAGAGAGAGAGAGAGAGAGAGAGAGAGATAGAGAGAGAGAGAGAGAGAGAGAGAGAGGGAGAGGGAGGGAGGGGAGTCGGATTTATCCTGGTCTGCCGTCTAATTATACTCTTTTAAGTGAGAGATATTGAATATTCACTAAGCATTAACAAAATTTACAAAATGTATAGACATGGATGTAGCAAATTAAAATTAGAATTTATGTTTTCATTTAAACAATAATGAGTGCAACCCAAATATCTGCACCAGAAAATGCTTCCGGCTCAAGAGAAACTGCAGCAGCATCGTTTGAAGTTAAATTTTATTTTAATATTACATATTTCATTATGTGTAGTTTATTATAATCAAAATTCAAATATAATCAAACTCGCACTCAATCAATTGGTTTTTTATAAATATCTGATCAATATTCCTATTTTAATATAATATATTTATCTTATTAACATAGTCACTATATGGAGGGTTCAGAGCACAACTAGTCCATGTTATACAGTTTTCAGAAAATGAGTATTACGCATTTTAATTGAAGAGACGTTGTATAAATTCTATTCACCAGTATAAGTCTTAAAAATATTTGAACTTGAACACTGATCTTGATTTTAAATATTACGGACATTATTTATGGATAGTTTCGTTCATAAAACAGTTAGACTTTGCTTACTTGTGCTCTGAAAACAAATAAGAATGACTTCCATATGTTTAGCAAGGGACTTAGTCTCCTGTAGCACTGAAAAGAGCCATTGTAGTATTACTCTTCAATGCCATTACTACATAAAATGTCAAAATTGGACTTGGTCTAGCTGTGCTCTGAACCCTCCATTTGTAGTATGCCAAGTACGACAATCGAGCATGTGTCCAAAATTTATGCGCTCTTCATAGGTTTACTATGATGAGAAATCACTTACTAGAAAGGAAGCACTTGACACCTTCTTTTTCCTTACCTTTCTGTCAGTTAAACAGAAGGTCTATGCTAACCCAAAGCCTCACACGTTCACTGTAGAACATTCAGCAAACGTATTATGCAATGCACCTTGCTATTGAGTAATCACAGATCATTTTCTGCAGATCCTATCTCCGTCGAAGCTTCGTCCTCATTGATTCCATCTTGGAACTCCACCATCCTGTATTATAGGTATAATTGCGCACAATCCAAGCCTTAATCATTGACCGATAAGGGATAATGATATCGCGGAATGATGATTAGCTGCCTGCATCCTAATCATCTGCTCCAATCGTGTTGATCTGCATACATCCAAGCCTATCCAACCTGTCCGACCAGCTCTTATCCAATGGTTTGTGTCTGCCTCATTCCCAAATCCCCAAAGGATTGATGTATCGTTTCAATGTCACCTTAAAAACCACAACGCTTTTAAACATCTATAGGAGGCCAGGTAGCCGTGAGTGTTAAGGTGTGAGCACTTAACACTCCGTGCCGAAGGTCGTGGGTTCGATTCCCACTTTGGGGTGGTGGCTTTTCTTTAGAAAAAAGAAAAGGCATCAGCCCTGTCCTGTCTAGAAAAGGGTGGTAACCTATAGATAACCCGTTCCAAAATTCGTAGTTACTAATAATGGACGTTAAAATTTAAATAAATAAGCATCTATACATTTTCGTTTGTTGGATTTTAATTTTTAACTATTGGTGATTTCATCTTTAATATTTATTTTTATGGCCCATGTTTCTGATCTTATGTTTATTAGCGGTGATCCGTATTTTTTTTTTCTTCCCAAAATGAAGTATTTTTTTTTAGTTCGAACAAAAGCGAAGACTTAGGAGTTTTTAATCTTAGTTTTCCAAATAACGCCAGAGATATGCATAATAATGAAGGACAATAACTAAGATGACGCAGTTCCTGGAAGTAGAACGTTTTTTAGTTTTCTTCCAAAAAAAAAAAAAACAAAAAAAAAAAAATGCTGTTTACCATCTGAAATAAGATAAAACAAGATAAAACACACACCATTTCCAAGGGACTAGAACACTTACATCGTTTTAAGCGGTCATCACTATATACTTAAAAAGATAAAATGTACACCCTCACTTTCCGCCCGCTCAATTACGTTAATTTTTTCCGGTATCGAAAAACCCCGACGTTTTGCTATTTCGATTCGAGTGTAGCGATTGTTAACAACAAACTGATTGTTTTAATAGGAAAATGTCTATAAGTGGAGAGAGAGATGGAAAAATTGATTTTGAGAAATTAATAAATTCTGTGAGACAGTCAACGAAAAAAAAAATCAAAAAAGTCGTTGGAAACTTGTGAAATTTTAGTGAATTTAGTTTATTGTTGGTCTTTAATATGTATAGTTTCAAAGATTAAACATAAAGATATGATAATTTGCTTTATATTTTAACTTTTTCACAGTAAATGAAGTAAACAGTTTTGAATTAAAAGTGAAAAAAGTTTTAACACCAACAGTAGAACCTTTTATAATGGTAAGTGATTTTAAAACTTTAAAATATTAACAGTTATAAATTTATAACATTCAATTTCAAGGAAACGTAAGACAATTCACAGAGGTCCTCACCTCCCTCCCTCATGCCTACTTTACCTTCATCAGCTGATATTTATTTCTGTATTCTAACATTTATTACTAAACACGGAGAACCAATAGAAACTAAACATTCTTTTGGACATAAATCATTAAATCCTGCATCCTTATAAACATAATTGACTGTGTTTTTATATAGTCAGACATACATGGTCATATTTTTCACTCTAAATATATGTATAAACATTACGGGGATTATCAGAGTCATCTTATAAAGAGAAAAACATTGAACAGAGATTGTTCATAAAGAATGTATCGCTCCCTTTAAGAAGTTCAGTATTTTCTTATTCCTCGACACTATTTGCCAAAATGAAAGTCATGAAAGATGAATGAAAGAAAGTATAAAAGTAGATCATGCTTTTAGTGTGAGTTCTCATTGAGCGCTTCCCAATGGAATTTCCCATCATACCGACCATTCAATGATGCTGCAAAACAGAATGGAATCCTACACTAACCTATTCTTCAAAATGGAAAATTCGCAAAGAAATGTGAAAGAATGAAAAATGAACCCGGTTTAAGACTAGTTTTTGAGATACGATCTCATTCTAATTCCAAGAGGACATTTTCTTAACAAGTGGGAGGAAAGGTGGTAAGAAAGTGGAAGTCGCCGTCAGGACAGCACGTAGCAGTCTACGAACATGTTCCGTTTATCTGGAACGGCAAGGAAAGCAGAACTTACAAGTAGAAAGTACTGAGTAGGAAATATAAGATGGGCCTGAAAAACGTTTCTTGTTTATTTCTGAAAAATATTAGAAAGGGCTCAGGTTTAAGGAACCAGATATATTGAAATGATACTAAAATTTGATATTAATACACCATTAATCTTCCTCGAATGTGTAAATCGCTGACAACTTTAACATTAAAGTAACAATGTTTGATTATTTTTATTTTTTTTTAAAGAATCAACAAAAAGTTCGCCATAACTGGAAATGTTAGTAGATATAATTGAATACTAGTTAACTATGCGAGTATGCTACGGGAAATGAATAATAATTAGAAATTAAAAAAAAAAAGAATAAGTAAATGAAATTACAAACATGAACCACAAAAAAATACATTAACACATATTCACTGCATGACTGCTATGAAGTTGGTTTTTAAATCATAAGTTTCCTTCCTCAAAATAGCAAGGTGATTTGCTCGCATAATTAGTGATCTTTTAAATCTTTGAGAAAAAAATGTTCCTCTCAGGCCTACGTTATTTATAATGCTATTTTTACATACACGCAGATACAAATATTTAAGTAGGAACGTTATGATTTAAGTACGTCAGGTACTTATGGTAAGTGGTATGGTAAGGTAGTATGGTAAGTGATCTCAAATATAATTCCTAAACGATGAATAAAAAACAAAATATAAATATCAGTTATTTACTTCATAAATATCATAACTGCTCTTGAGTGCCAAGAGGGTAAAATACTGCAGAGATCCCAGCAAATTTTAACAAATAAATTGTCTATATACTTATATAATACATTTTTATATTCAATTAAATATATTATAGAATAAGTTGATTTTCATTACTTCTTACTAGTTTTGTTGAATTATATAATGAGGTGTCGTAGAAGTTTCCATAAGTTCCTTTTTTTTGCGCGCGCGCTTCTCAATTACCTGAAACAGAGAAGCATTGGATTAATTTTTTTTTTTTTTTTAAACACATAATGATAGACTTAAAAAAATAAAACAATACTAAATAGTAATAAAAAAGGCCGCTGATGCAGAGAGTTTTAATGTAGTGCAAATTCTTCCAGAACAGCCGTCATATATATATATATATATATATATATATATATATATATATATATATATATATATATATATATATATACGTGAATCGCCAAAACAGAAGAATCATCAGAAATAAAGTATCCACAGATTCTGAATTAGCACCAATGAAATTTAACAGGCATGCACCACTTTTACTGTACTCCTCATACATTCCTTAATTATAGAAGAAAATTACATTACATTGATTACATCAAAGTTTAAATATTATTACTGTTGTTTAAATTCAGTCCCTGTTCAATGTTTGCCTAATCCCTAATGTTGTGGAGCACGATTTGAGCACGGTTCGTGAAATGCTTTCACTGGATAAGAAGGGAAGAAAACCATTGGTTGCAATTACTAGAAGCGGCTTCCTTTCACCGCTGGTGGCTTTTTTACAAGCTTTTCAACAATTTACATACTTTATAGATTTTTATTTAAAAACAAAAATTAATATACGTGTATATAAAATTCTGGCAAAGCTTAATTATTTTTGTTATGGACCCCAAATTAGTCCCCATTTTATCCGGCTTTTGTTTTACTTATAAAAAATGTTTACTATCAATTTTAATCTTATAAGAGAAATAACACTGGAGTTATTTTGTAGCTAATTTCAAATATCAATGTTTGTAACGAAACTTATATTTGGAGGGATATCTGGCCTTCTAGATGGGAGAACATATTTATGGTATAAATATATTGTCCCGCCTAAAATGGAGTATAAATTTTATAGTCCATCAATGCCTCATAAGCAGTTGTTTAGGTACATTATATCAGGTCATCCCATAAGTAATGTCGGTTTTTAATATTCTGTCTGTTTATGTTCCCTCATTTTTAATTTATTCTTGTTTGAATGTTTTGTTTATTATGTCATTAAATACACTTCTATGAATCACGTTTAGGTTGGTGAAAATTATTTGTTCAGTGCCGAAATTTCATTGAAAAGGATCTCCCAAGACACCACTTACGCTGCTCGAACTTATCGAAAGTGAGTGTCAAGTGCAGCGGTCATTTGAACGATTTTTACCGGGAAACCGCTACCTTAAAGACGAGCCTCGGACAGGTCGACCAACAAAGCTTGACGACGAACTCCTGCAGGCGACATTTCTTATTGGATGACCTGATATTTCAGCGCGACCTCTCCATCCCTCCATAAGGAGTAAAAACCCCTTTGACGCCGTCCCGATGACGCAAACTGGAAGTACCGTCCAGAAAAGTTCACGTTCCGTATAATGAAAAATATTGATTGGCCATTTCCCCCACAAGATTGGTGAAGAAATTTTGACATTTCTTGCCAGCAATTCTGGATTGCATCATCGGGTTGACGATATAAGAAGAAAAGCGTTCCTATTGGCCTGAAACCGGGCTCTAATATTGTAGATGAAAATATTTCGTCAATTATAGCCTTACTTCTATAATCACTAGTTGTAGTGGGGTAAATATTGCTCAATTAAAGTGTATTACCATTACACTGTTTACGATTACTATGTAAATATTTTGAAGGTGTCCACCCTGACAAGAAAAACAACTTGGAATGTTCCTGGAGTTTAGGGAAAGTTTTTTTTATAAATAGAAAACTTCAGACACATCATATCAGCTATAAAAACTTTAAAAAATGGCCTCTTTTGCTCGGAGATAAAGTTGTTTTATGTTTGCGAGAAACTTACGAGACCTTCTAGTTTTTAAAAGTTCCCCCGTTTCTCAAATCCGATATTTGTCTTACATTTTTGTTGCTCTAGAAATATTAATGAAATGCGGATTCGTGATTTTGTAAACGTAAAAGGACACCTGTTGAACATAGGAATATTCATGTCAAGAAATGGATTTGTTATGCAAAACGTTATGTAAACAAAGGCTGTTATCTCACGAGAGTTATTCCATTCCCGTCTTATTCGAGTGTCATCTTCCTTACCTGCCATTTCTAAAAGAAAAAAAAAAAAAAAAAAAAGAGAATCATATAAACGTAAAAAGAGCCTGAAGAAAGACTAGGTTATATAACCCTCTTACAAGGAAAAAAACATAATCCGAAAAAAATAGTTGCATATTATGAAACACGACCATAAAAGGGCCTGATTAACGCAATGTAAAAAGTCTTATTCAACAAATACATTTTGAAATCATGGGAATTGGCGTTGAAGCTTTAAGAGATTGAATTTTAGCACGTTACTAGACCAAAATGAATGTCATTCCTTTTTTGCAGATGATAGAACGCCAAGAGACTCATTCGTACAAACGCCTACATGTGTGTACAAATGCGGGGTTGCCCCAAAGTAGTGTTTAAGCTTCGAGGTACTAATAGGAAACTCGATTCTGAGCACAAAGGTTTCTATCAACATGGGTCTGAAAATGCTTTCAGTAGGCGCTGGAGCTAAAAAACCTGCTAAAATCACGTTTTTCTGACTCAAACTCCCGGGAACTTCTCATCATTTGGTGTTAGAAGTATAAGCTACAGATAAATGTTGTAGGCCACTAAAGTCTGCACATTTTGGTACCAATCAAAGTACCTTGATCAACGTTGGGAAAAACGCTAAATATTACAGAAAGACCAAACGAATCTTGAGTTTCCGTGATGAAAAACTAGATTCCTTTGTACCAAAATGTGCAGAACTTAGTGGTCTACACGATTTATTTGTAATTTTTCCACTAACACCAGGAAGTTACCGGGATTTTGAATCTGAAAAACGTGGCAAGTTTTATAGCTTCAGTGCCTACGGAAAGCATTTCCGGAACCATGTTATAGGAACTTTTTTGCACAGAATAGATTTTCCTATAAGTACCTTGAAGCTTAAACACTACTTGATTCCGACATCGGGTGTCAAAATACAACTTTTAGTTTTCACCTTCTAAATGTCGAAAACCAGTTTGAATCTTATACTGCTTGCAATGTACGTCTTAGGTGCCAAGAAAGAGAAAGATATAGTTTGCCCTAACACTATTATCTTATCCTGAGATGAACACCATTAAAATGGAAGTTTGTATAGAAGACTGCCTGCAGATAGAATTTGAGTAAAATAAAAGCGAGTATCATTGAAAATATATTCTTTCTACCAGAATGAATTGAGCTAAAGCACATAGGAATTGTTCTGGTCCAAACACTAGCTGAAAATGATACCATAGTCAAGTATAAAAAAGTCAGACTCGTAGGAACTGCATCATCTTAGCGCGGTTCCGTTCTTATCTCTAGACTCATTTAAAATGATTAAAATAGAAGCTGTTATTATTTTGGGTCCACATTTCTAGAAAGCATGAAGATTAGATAGTTAGCCGTCGAGGTGATAAGTAAAGATGGAATGGTTGGGATTCGGCTAAAGAAACCTCAATACGATTTTTGTTAAAAAAATCTATATTTAGGACGTTTCAGCTACTCATTGGTAGCCTTCGTCAGCATTGAAAGTGCCGGGAGGCAGAGGAGGACCAAAGTTGACAGTTCCATCATTAATTTCAAGAAAGGTCTTATTTACGATCTTACCTGGATAGGCCAACCCGCCCTAGGAAGGACCCCGCTAGGCAGTTGAAAAGCTATATCTTGGAAATCCATATCTCTAAGATTAAATTGTTTTTCTTATTTTTCTCAACCTGATTTATTATCAAATACATTATCCAGCTATAAGCAGTTAAAAAATAACAAGGAATAAAAGCAGACAAAAAGAACAGTTCGAATAAGCGAAATCAATTACTTTAAAGTTTTAAGCACTTATTTCTCCGATTGACATCGTCTAATCAAAACTTTCATCAGAACCTTTTTTGTAGAGCATTTAGTAAGCTTTCTAATGATATTCTTCCGTTTACCAAGATTCTCAACCTTTTTCGAGATATTAAGGAAGGTATACAAAGTTACCAAAACTTTTTATGTCTGTTAATAAAATATTTTATTCTAACCCTTCCTTAACTCCAAACGTAACACAAGTTTCATTCGTTTTCCTAGCCCAAGAAGCCTATAAAACGAGTGCTTACAAGATCATGAACTCAAAAACGTAAGCGTTACGATTTTTTTTGCGCGAATTTCGCCCCAAACGCCATCTTCCAGTGGACGGATTTTGCTGGTTAACGAACTTGACCTGTCAAATTGGACGACGGATTTTTGTTACAAATTTCATCAAAATAGAACCATTCGTCTTCTACCTAGAGAGCGAACAGACAAATATATATATATATATATATACACACACACATATATATATATATATATATATATATATATATATAAAAATATACACACACATATATATATATATATATATATATAAATACACACACACATATATATATATATATATACAAATTTGAACCACCATCATTTTCGGTCTCTAGGGGTTCTGAAACGCAAAATTTTCTAGTCGGCACTTCTGGATTGCGTCATGAGATCAACCTTATAAGCGGGGTTCCTCCCTAAGGGGGAGGGAGGAACCGCGCTAATAATAGATGGTGCTCCAGCGAGAGTAGAAAGCAAGATTAGCCAAATATATAATAAAGAAAACAAGATAAAGAATCTTTATGTGATGTAGATTTACTATTTTTTTTTTCTTTTTTTGAATAAGAAAAAATATTTGAGTTATGCCATTTATAAGGCATAAGAAAGCTCTTTGACCATTAAAGTATTTAAAATATATGTTTCTGTATGTTTTATCATGAAAAACTCATAATGGAGGTAGTTTCTTTTGTAATTTTTCGTTTTATTTATTTTTTATTCATTTAATTTGCAGTCTATTAAAATACCAGAATTCCCTGCACCATCAGGTGCAGGATCAATACAGGATTCGGGGGAGAGAAAGGGGAATTTTCTCATAATTTATAATAATTTTAATCTTACCTGAACACAAGATATTATTCTCTTTTATTACTGTTCGAATATAAACATTTTAATGATGACCGGAATAATTATGAGCGTCCAAATATTATTTTGAAAAATTGTTTATCTAAATGATATTTTATTTTGAACAAGAATTACCATTTTTTCTGCTTTCAGCCAATTTTCAATATAGTTATTCGCAGATTTAATATAAAAGAGTATTAAATAATTTCTTTTTTGGGGAATTTAACCATTTACAGACTTCCATGAATATACGAACATTCATAATTAATTGTTTATTATTTTTTTCCGTTTCTGTTTTCCTTCATGATTAAAGAATTTGAATGAATTAGAAGTTATGTATGGAAGGAGGAAACGTGCTGACATATTGCTCTACTTGAATGAATGTCATGCGCCAAATATAATTCAATCCTCCAGTTTGCAGATTCGAAGGAAGGGGCCCCTCCAAGACGGCTCGGCAATACAATCAGTACCAAGGACCTGGATCTAGGTGGCGATGGCAGTCCTCTACAACTCCATTCATTGGACGGGAAACGTGGCTCAATTGATGAATGACTCAATTACTAGCACTCGTCCTCCTTATATCCTCTGCTCCTGGACACCCCATCACCTTAGGTCTAATCCATCATCTCCCAAGATCATTCAGTCTTACCAATAATCCTTGCAAAAACCAAAGAATATGCGTTTTTTTCCGAGCATAGTGTTTTTTTCTCACTATAGAAAAACTAGAGTTCTTCAGAAGCTGAAAGAACTTATTTTCAATTCTAGATTAAATAGACAAACAAACTCTAGATTAGACTGACAAACAGTCCTTGAAGGACTCGTGAAAAGTTCAATTGCTGATTATCGCGCAAAAAATGGTGTAAACATGAGACTTCAGACGTACAACTAATAACTGATAAAGCCTAGACAGAAACTAGAAAAATGATAAAACAACACATGGGCACAGCTAGTTGATAATTACCTTCGGACATTAAAAGACACAGTCGAGAAGTGGCCAACCAGTCATCGAGATGACACAGACGTGAACAAAAAATTCTTGCTGGACTAAGGATTGTACATACTCGACAAACTCACGAATACCTCATGAAAAGACAACATAAACCTATATGTAGTATATTAAACGCAGAACGCAGGAACAAATTTACAGAATTAGTGCCAGAGACGACACAATTTTAACACCCCAAACGATGTGCAGGAACTTTTAGGGAATAATAGCCAGTACATAAACACTATACTGATCTACCTCAAGAATACACGACTATAATATAGTCCTGGATATAAAATTGTGGTTGGATATAGAATTTAGGAATGCTTTGTGTAAAGAGTTGAGCGATAAATTTGATTTGCTCTCATTAGAAGTATAATATTCCTATTAAGTCAACAGTGCTTATAGTCCTCAAAAGAGGTTACATTATAAAATAATCTCTTTTGAGGACTATAAGCACTGTTGACTTAAAAGGAATATTATAATTCTAATGAGAGCAAATCAAATTTATCGCTCAACTCTTCAATGCCTTCCACAATTTTATATACGACGACTTTAGCGCTACTGATTTCCTACCATAAGAGGTTGAGAAAATACTGTTTTCTGTGTGAATCGCTAATTAATTTAATGTGTTAATTACCATACAATAATACTAATAATAAATTGTTCACAAAATGTTTACGCCTAATTAAAGAAAAATGAGAGTGTTGGGTCTTGTTCCTCAATATTCCTCATACAGCCTTCCCTGTTTTACAGTCTACTTAGGAAGTGAACCAATTTGTCGATCCGATGACGAATGTCTGTGGCGACGACTAGAAATTTCGATATTTCAGTTCACAAAGATCACGACAATACATTGATAATAAATAACCATCCGATCAACCAAATAAAAAAACGGTCAATCAACCACTTTCATATTAAATGATAACATATATTACAGGATGCCGCCAGATGAATTTAAACGTGTTTCTTAAACACATTGTTCTAAGAATTCGTATTGACACCTTTACAGGCATTTAATTTTGATGAAAGTCCGTCAATCGCGAAGGGGGACGTTTAGCAGTGCCACACTAAAGTAGAATAAAAAAAATTGCTATAAAAATTAAAATTGGTTAACAGAAAAGTATTCAATAGGATTAGAGAAATGCCCATAGTCAGTGAAAAACCAATACCCGGTATAAGATTCTTCATGGAGAGACTATTTGAGGTCAGCATGATTCAACATGAGTCACTTTTACTTTTTCTCCCCGGCAGATTTGGCTATCCCTAGGCTTTTGAATGGGTGATGTAGACAGGTATTTGGCTATCCCCAGGCTTTTGAATGAGTGATGTAGACAGGTATTTGGCTATCCCCAGGCTTTTGAATGAGTGATGTAGACAGGTATTTGGCTATCCCCAGGCTTTTGAATGAGTTAAGAGATGAGTTGAATGAGTTAAGATGATTTAAGAAGTTTTAACTCTTTAATTTATTTATTTATTTTCTTTAAACACTTCAAATTTTATCCGGTGATAATAACTACATGATATGAACTGCACTAACACATTTATACTACTAGACGTAGAAGGAAGACTTAAATGCAAACAACATTAACTGGTAAACACGTACATCTAAATACTCCTTACACATTTAACTTCAAAAAACCTTTTCAACTTCAAAACGAAATATAACTATAAGCTATATGTTATTTTTTTCAGGTGTTACTGTGAATCATTTTTTTAATACATTTTTTTTATACTGACCTGGAATTAAAATTATTTATATTTCGTCATTGCTATGAGTTTATAGCCATGATCGCGGAACTCATAATAAATTTAAAAGTAAACAAGAAGAATAGGAATGCCTTGAAGTACAAATTGCTGTAATAGGTCCATGTTTAGTTGTTCCTTTAAAAAAATGAAAAAGGTCGATGTGTCAAAGGGATCTGGGAAGTTTAACCCAGATGGAATATTAAACCCACTGAATATATTTATGAATTGCAATGACAAGTGAATAAAACACAGAATAGCAATTGAAGAATATATTTTCTGGGCTTTCCTTCGAAAGTAGTTTTATCTGCCCAAAAGAAACAGATGTCTACTTTCTTAGATCTAATGTCTACTCACTGAGAAGACAAACCTTTTGAATACATTTCATTTTAGGCTATGAAACAGTAGAATGAATCGACTTATAGCTTGTGCTGCTTCATTATAATTGTTCAAATTTAATTTAGGCTCACTAGTAGCTATTTCGGAATATATATGTATACATTGCGTATTATCATATTAATTGAATTGTAATTTAAACGATTGAACCTACTTCAAGGCCTATGTATATCTCAATTTTCAAATTGAGACTTGTTTTTAAATATTTGAGCATATTTTTGAATACATACTCAATTTATTTTTATTTTTTTTCTGAGTTCCGCAACAGTAGCGATGAAATCATTGGGACGACAGAAGAAAGGCCCGTTTAAATTTTAGTCAGTTTGTTATATATCAAAAAAAATAAAAATAAAAGTAGGAGAAAAGAAATCAAAGAGAAAAACAACATGGTTATATTTATTAAAACCAAAATAAAATATGACAAATATTTATACCTTAGAATATAAATTTTGCTTTTAAGTGTGTTAGGAGTATATGGATGTACGGGCTACATTCGGTAAGTCGTGTAAGTTGTAAGGGATTGTCAAGTCCCTAAAAAATATTTAATTTGCCTTAAAAAAAATGTTTATTTTAAAAAATATAGAAATAATTCCACTGAGCTATGATAGCCTATTTATGTCCCAGACGATTTGATAAAAAATTATGTTATGTTATCATACTATAAACTGAATTTATGCAAAGTTTTTTAAATTTCTTTTATGTACATGTAATTCTATTTGAAATTTTTATTTGCAAGTTTAAGGTCAATAATTGCAACTATAATAATCTTACAATAATAAAATATGTAGATTGCAATCTAACACATTACAGGGAAAGGTCTATAGCTTACCACCCTTCCTAAACAACCATGGTACAGCAGGGAATTTTTTCAGCGCGGCCATCGCTAAACAGAGTCAATCTCCCATAGGTGGGACTCGAACCCACATCTCCCACATAAAAAATCCATCGTTACCATGAAAAGAGCCTTGGCGGCGTACTGTTAACAATTTTCTCTCGGGTTATTGTATTCACTTTTAATACTTGGATAAATGTGAAAGATGTCCTAGAAATGCAGCGGACAGCACAGGCATGCTCCCTTGAGTGGTTAACCCAACGTGACCCTATTAAAAGTTAGCAGGACCAGGGACAGCTAATGTAATAGCATCTACCACTCGAGATGGTTTTTTTAGACACAAGATGGAGTAAAAATCTACTTTTTTAAATACCATCTGATATTGTAGGATTGTTTAACTGAAAAAAGTAATGTGGGGAAAACTCGCAACTTAATTCCTCTAGAATATATGGAGTACTAAAGAACATATTATATTACTTAGTTGTACAAAAATATTTCAGATTTCCCGACATGGAATGTAATATCAAAACTCTGAACATCTTGCCAGTTCACTTTACAAAATCATTCATAGGAAATTCGATTTATCTTCATCGCATTGGTTATTATAAAGTATTATATGGTATAATCTTTATGGAACTAAGAGAAGAGTGATTCGCCTAACAACAACCTCCGGGTCTCCCCGTGGTCTAGCGGCTAACGCATTAGATTCCCATGTGGGAGATAGTGGGTTCGATTCCCAACGGCGCAAAGTGTAACGTCCAATGGACAAAAACCTAAATTTTTGTTTTCTTATATTTATTTTTTTTATTTTATTTTAATTGTCTGCCTCTACTCATGAAGAGTCATTGGCAGGTCAATGAGTGTTATTTACAATTGTAATTTTATTTCTTTGATGAAGTTGATTACATTTTGAGTGTCTTGAAAATTATCCTTCAGAGCTTCTTTAAGGCTATTCGGGATTCCATGGGCTTCTCTTTCCTTTCTAAATGTAGGACAGTAGAGTATAATGTGTTCCACAGTCAGTATTTCATGGCAGGCATCGCATGTCGGTGGGTGTAAGCCTCGTAGCAAGTATGTATGCGTCAATTTCGTGTGGCCAATGCGTAGTCTGCTGAGTATCACTTGATGTGTCCTATTCTGTAGCTCTGACGTAGTCCATGGCTTTACATCCTCTTTTATCTGCCTGAGATGGTTGTTAACTTTTAGCCAATCCTCATTCCAAAAGTGGAGTATTGTCTTCTTGACAAAATGCTTCAAATCTGGAGCTGAGGCTTCCTCAATGACTGTAACCCCTTCAATCTGTTCTCTAGCTGAATTCGCCTCCTCACCTGCTTTCTGGTTTAAACCAATATTACGGTGAGAAGGGACCCAGATTAGAGCAATAGTTTTATCTTGCATGTGTAGACAGGCTTCCTCAATTCTTATATTTAATTTTTAATCCTCTAGCTAAGTTTAGAAACTATTCAAGGAATTAAAATCGTATAAAACTAATAAATATTAGTTTTATTTTGATCAACAAACACATTAGTAATATTATAAACAAGGCAAAGTCTTTAAAACCTGTTTCATACCGACAATCAGTTTGACCCTCTCTCGTTGAAGATAGGACAGTGTTTTTAAATAGATATTGGTTTCGATATAAGTTTACGTTCTGAAGAATCCAAAAACGATTCAGACTCGGAATTAAAAAAATTATTTCATAATTTCACAGAAAATGGTAAAATGTTATTATTCTATGGCAATATTACTATAAGTATAATTTACTACTATACTATTACTACATTATATGCTACTGTTATAATATATTTTATAATATTGTTATTAATAATATTATTGCCTGCTATATTATTTCTATTAATATTACAAATATTGCAATTAATATTATTATAGCCGTATAGTATGCATTACTATACTATTGTTACCATGTTTTGAGTTGATTTCAATTGATAAAAATGTTTATTTGAAAATAACTAGTGTTTAATGATTTTTGTCCATAATCCTCACTATTTCGTTACACTGTGCGGCGGCAGGAATTTTCTCATCTCACGGCTCGTTGAGAAAATTCCTCGCTGCACTAGGATGTCGGCGCTAATGGTCGATGCGCTGTAAGAAAAAAAAACTCCCTGTCACTAATTTGAAGTATGGGTGGACTTCATCATAACCTGTGGAAATATCGATAATTTTAACGTCGTACTTTACGGAGGCAGTGAATGTGTTAATACCAATTCGATAATAGGGATTCATGAAATCTACAGTAGAAGCAGTTCCTCTCTGCCTTGTTCCATTCAAAAATTCATAGATAAAGAGAATGAATGTGCATAGTTACTCGAGTGAATGTGTTAATACCAATTCGATAATAGGGATTCATGAAATCTACAGTAGAAGCAGTTCCTCTCTGCCTTGTTCCATTCAAAAATTCATAGATAAAGAGAATGAATGTGCATAGTTACTCGAGTGAATGTGTTAATACCAATTCGATAATAGGGATTCATGAAATCTACAGTAGAAGCAGTTCCTCTCTGCCTTGTTCCATTCAAAAATTCATAGATAAAGAGAATGAATGTGCATAGTTACTCGAGTGAATGTGTTAATACCAATTCGATAATAGGGATTCATGAAATCTACAGTAGAAGCAGTTCCTCTCTGCCCTGCTCCATTCAAAAATTCATAGATAAAGAGAATGAATGTGCATAGTTACTCGAGTGAAACCGAAGTCAGCTGTTGGGGATCGTGGGAAGCTTCCTACCTGTTTGCATTCACATCACACCTAGCAAAGAATTATTTCATGATACGTAATTATTGCAAGCCACAAGAGAGTGAAAGCTGCATGTTCCCATCGCTCGCCCTATACAGACCGTTCAAGAACAACTTGCTTCACATCAAGGCCTGCACAATATTTGACTCCATTGACCATGTAGAATATATGTCATGACTACATTTCATGGTTTAGACCTGCAACTCTCAAACTGCAGCCCGCCGGCCGCTTGCGGTTGGCCTTTTGGTATTACTTTATTTTAAACCAACTTGTATTTCGCACCCATTAGAAATATTGAGAGCGCAATGAGTAATAAGGTCCTATAAAACAAAACCACGCCGGAGTGTGCAGGGCTAAGAAGCTTGAATCCGTGGTCAACTGCTTATGACCACAAACACTGCAGCTTTCTTAAAAGGTCAGGAAATGACAGAACAAATTTTAAAATGTGCGCAATGAATGTGTTCGTAGTTGTTAAATTCAATTTGTAACAATTGCGTATTTTTTAATTATTATTTTGCGGCCAGCGACACCATGGCTAACACTTTTCGTGGCCCCTTTGGAAAAAAGGTTGTGCATTTGTTTTTATATGTTTCTTTTCACTAAAAAGAATATTACTTCATAGAATTAGACCGACTTGGAAGAAATGAGTTATTTCAGCGTGTTTCTATATAATGTTTAAATCTTCTGTCATTTAGAAATTGTAGAGTACATATATCGAACCCACCTATTTCGGAAATTCAAGCACTCTTTCCTCCCACTGAGGTGGACCTATCGAAATTTACGACTTCCTTTTTTTTGTAGAATGTTTATTAAGCTTTGAAATAATTTTATGCCACCATTGACCGCACGTCTCGCAAATAGAAAAGACACCTCATTAAAGAAAAATTTGATTTCAGACAAAATATTATTCCTTCTTTCAGATACAAACAAACAAAGAAATGATAAAGTGTCGTGGAGTATTATCTGAATGATTTCTTCACATGAAATGTCTGCTTCTGGACGTAATAGACGTCAGGAAGCTACGTAATCCTTATGGAATGACCAATCATCCGTATAGCAGCCCTCAATCAATGCGAGAGATTGCCAGCCAGTATTGTCATCTAGTTTCTATAGATGTGTCTCACTTCTAGAGAAGCTATTGAGGTGAAAATCTCAATATCCCGACTCCAGCTGCTTTCAACACATTCCAAGGGAATGTAGCAATAGAGGTTGAACTCATGACAGAATGTTTGAAACATTTCTCATGTCTCCATCGATCATAACTAGTAGGTACCACAAATTAAAATTTATATGCATAAATGTAATTTATGTACAAAAAGATAGTGGGGACAAGTTTGTCTCTTTCGCCCCGAAGCTTGGCATAAAACATTTTCATAATAAAAAATTGGAAGACTTCGTTAACCGTCAGTTTTAAGTGGAGGTTTTCCAAAAACCCACCATTCAAGACTATCAACAACATAATATTCAGAGCAAATGGGATACAAGCAAAATCGATCCATAAGAAGGGGTAGTTCACTCCGTCACCATATAAATAATTGGCCTGAACCACCCGTAATTCTTGCTTACATACTACGAACTTCTCTTATCCTTAGATGTAAATCCTATCCGATGAGGATAGGCCGCATAAGTCCTGACTCGTAACTGGCCATAAAGAAATATCTCTTAGTCAGGACTTAACAAACCAAGTAGTTACATATCGACCAACCGTCAAACTATCGAAACTATCAAAATATCGTCAAACTATCGAATATGCAAATCGGAGCAAACTAGGGAACAAACTTATTCAATCTATTGACGAATTAATATGTTAAAAAATGTTCTTATTCGATACGCTATTTAAGGCATTAAAGGCTATTCAAAAGAGGTTAGAGTTCTGAGAATTTTCGACAAGCCGTGTCGTCCACAATTCAAGAGCAAAGTCATGAATCTGAAAAATTAGATTTTGCATATTCGATAGTTTGACATGGTAAGGACTATATGCAATAGAGACTTTACAGTAAAACACCTACTTACGGAATAAATAAGGTAAAGTAAACTAAATATCCAACATGACATGAACGAACTGCTGAAAGACAACATTCAGTACATAAATAAATTAATCTCTTACTTTCAGAACAGAAAACCATACAATCTCATTTATTGACATCTGTCGAATAACCAGTGCCATGCAAGCCTCTTATAGACATTTTCAAATATTTATTTATGTGAATTAAGGAATCAAATTTTGATCACATTGATGGTTGATTACGAGCAAACAGGTACTATGCGGGTAACACCTCGAAGGAGTGAAATCGCAGTAGAAGAGGAACACTTATAAATAATAAACACAAAGAATAAGAATGATGTTTTGCGAAAACAAGCAATATCTGTCAATTATAAGTGATTATAATCCGCAACCGAATAACCTATTTGCCAGTATAAGGTTTCGCAAAGACACACAGAATTTATTTAACGTTGTGTCTGTAAAAATAGATAATGCGGCCCATAGAATGTTCCGGAGGTACAAAAACGCCACCAGTTCTTGTCAGAATAAGATAAAGCATACATATTCATCATTTTGTAAATAAAATGGCAGTAATTTCCACTAAGAAGGAAGTCAATATTAAAAAATATTTGTTGATATATAAGTCCTCGGATGTTGTTCTAAATGTCGCTGTTGCAACGTAAGCGGGCTACAACCGAGTATTAGAGGAAAACTAGGAGCCTGAGACGTGAGAAGATGAGGTCGGTGACATCTTGCACCGTTACTATCTTCTTAGAAGAGTGATTAAACTATGATTCGCCTCTAGACACCAAGCCCTTCATTTCATTTGAGGTTTTATAGGCGTTTGTTAGGATCCTATTTACTAACTGTTAGTTATATTAGTCTGTATGTATATGTCCCCAAAAGCTAAAAAGGTTATGATCGTACCTTGTACGTAAGTACATTTGTTAATATTATGCCTTCAAATTATTTAAATTCTACCATATTGTATGAATTTCTTTAAAAAATTAAAGGTATTTTCCATGTATATTGTCTGCCGTCACTCTGAAAGCCTGAAAAAAGCCTGAATAAAGTTTTGTTTAAGTAGTTATTCAGTTAGTTTTTTTTAAACATGGAGCCAAAAATTTTAAAAATACCAGAAGAAATTACAGTTCATATTTATAAAAGGACCTGTGAGGAATATTGCAAGCATGCTAAGTCTATTTAATTTCATTTATAAGGTGTAGATAATTTGAGTTCGGTCATATCTATCTATATATATATATATATAGGGTTGGCAAATAAGTCCTTTCGGTTTTTTAAGTTGAAAGAAAACTATTGTATATTTTGAACATAATTTTTATTTTAATCTACAATGTAATGTCCATTATTTTCTATTACTTTACCCCATCTCTCCATCAGCTGAATAATCCCATGCTCATAGAATGTCTGTGGCTTATTAGCGAAAAAATGATCAAGGTGCTCCCTGACACCGTGTTCGTTTTCAAACCGTTTTCCACCTAAGGAATTTTGTAGAGACCGGAATAAGTGGTAGTCACTAGGAGCAAGGTCCGGTGAATAGGGAGGGTGGGGCAAAAGATCCCATCCAAGGGCTAACAATTTGTTGCGGGTGACTAACGAAGTGTGGGGCCTGGCATTATCATGATGGAAGACGACACCCTTTCGATTTGCCAGTTCTGGGCGTTTTCGTCGAATTGATTCATTCAATTTTGTTAATTGTGAGCAGTATAGAGTGGAATCGATTGATTTACCTTTTGGCAGCAGGTCATAAAAAATCACACCCTTGAAATCCCACCATACAGAAAGCATTATCTTCTTTGGGTGCAATCCCGCTTTAGATGTGGTTCCAGGTGGTTCGTTGCTAGGTCTCCAAGATTTTTTTCGCACCACATTATCGTAGACAATCCACTTTTCATCCCCTGTCACAAGTCTTTTAAGAAATGGATAGTTTTCTTGACGTTTTGCGCAGGGAATCGCAAATGGAATTGCGTTTTGCCAAGTTGGCTTCGGTCAGAGAGTGGGGGACCCAAACATCCAGCCTAGAAACGTAGCCGAGCTTCCGCAAATGATTTTCTACGCTTGCATGTGATATATCTAGGGCCTCAGCAATGTCTCGCACTGATTGGGAAGGATTTTGATCGACTATAGCCTTAACATCAATGCTTTCAATTTCTTGTGGACGACCAGGTCGTGGTGGGTCGTTTATGTCAAAATTCCCTGCCCTAAATTGGCAAACCAATTTTGGCACGTGCGCTCTGTTAAGGCTTTATCCCCATAGACCCCGCATATTTTTTTATGAGCCTCTGCAGCTCGCTTTCCTTTTTTGAAATAATACAGGAAAATATGCCTATAATGCAATAAATTACCGTCCATCTTCTCAGCTGGATCACAAACGCAATACTGACCTAATCTTAACAAGTGTCGACAGACATAACTGTTTACATATTACAAATAGGATAAACAATCCTCTGTTGGGATTAATTGCATCAGATAAATGTGACATATTGTAAACAAAACATGAATACAAAAACCGAAAGGACTTATTTGCCAACACTATATAAATCACTTGTCTGTCTGTTTGTTTATTTATTTGTTTGTTTGTTCCTTATACAAATCTACTCCTTATACTAATATGAGAATATGAGAAATCTCCTAGGCTAGGTCAAAATAGTCAAATTTCAAAATTTGCTCAAAAGGTCAAAAGTTTTGTTCAAGGAAAATTGGCTACACTGAACCATTCAGATTGTGACGGCCATTTTTAATCGACTACTACTGGCCTCTGTCGGCTGTTAGATGAAGTGCTGTTGTGCTGGCCTCTGCCGGTAACATTATGAACTAAAACAAATTCACATCGTTTGACAGATTTTCGTAACTGGGTATAGACAAAGGTGTAGCATGGCACACTGGGTAACAGCTAGTGTTGAATAAAGCAACATTTTATAACTAAAATGACTTATATTTTGGCTTGTGATGCTTGCCTTCTTCGGGGCTTTTTTAGGAGAGAAGCACGGTACAGTTCCTGGGGACTAAATTTCTTAGAACATGTAGTATCTGAGAACAATGTACCCTCCACGAAACGGAACAGTTCTCCTCCCTAGCCCTGAAGAAGGGTATCATGTCAAGCCGAAATGTTAGCAGAAATATAAGTCATTTTAGTTATAAATTGTAGCTTTATTCAACATATGACCGAACACCAATTATATCGTCGATAATAATGCAAACTAACGAATATGAAAAAATGCATCTTTCATTGTCAATCTTTAATAATTTCTGCTGGACTTATTTACGGCAAATTCTTCAATCTGACTTCACTCTATTAACCCTTTCCGTACGCAATGAGCCGCAAGAGATGTGTTCTATACGGGATACTAGCACCCGACGTTGGTCCCCCTGTACGGGATACTTTTCCCACTCTCGGTCACAGCGCTTCGACTTCCAGTGATTCCCTCGCCGTACTTAAACTCGTCTTTTATCATTTTCATTTTTATTTTGCTTACAATGATTATTAATTTTTATTTAGGTTGAATTAGTTTGGCGTTTAAATAATTACTTTGTGTTGAAAAACTTAACAATAAAATAAAACAGTTTTTTCTAAGTTTAAAAAACACGATTATAAGATCTTAATACTTTAGGACTAAAAGTGAACTGATTTTGCAAATAAATACTGTTAGGAATGTACAGAAGTATAAAAACAAACGGTAATTTGACGTGGGTTTGACCGGGTAACTGGGCAGAGAAGGCAACGAGTTGTAATTCGACATAAAACGACCAAAAACTTCATTCAACTGCCATCTAGTAATAGGCAGGAATACTAGAAGTACAATATGGTAACGCTAGATAGCTCTAAAGTCGAGAAATGAGAAGATAAAGAATGCGAGAGATACGCCGAACTCTCGACTGCTGTACAAGTCACGTACGTGGGTCCCGTCTTCCTTCGACTTCTACACAAGTCCACGGTATTTGGGTCCCGGCAGCTCTCGACTGCTGGAGCAGTCCACGGTACGGAAAGGGTTAAAGGGAAAGTATTCCTCTATCAAAAGGTCAAATCTGCCGAATATTTGACTGTCCAAAAAAAAAATTATGAATAAATACTTTTCCACTCTGAAAAGTGGTGATTTTCATATTCGTTAGTTGGCTTTTGTATCGACGATATCTATCTTGATAATCTCAAAGATCGACTATCTCTTCCCAATCATTCTTTTAAAATTTCGTTTTATTTATTTATTGTAAAGAATGTTCAAAAATTTAAATCAATGTGCATGTTTAAGGACACCTTGACTTTTGCTCAGCAGACATCTCAATTACTTAAATAATCCCACGATCAAGGACATCCTTACTGAGAGAAGGAAGTAAAACTTACATCGACTCACTACTGAAATTCCTAAAACACACACACTTAGTCAAAAATGTAAATAATTTAATGCCATTAGTCACCTCAAACGAAAATTTATTCATTTTTTTTTTTTTTTTTTTTTTTTTGTATGGCCACTATTAAACACAATAAAAACAAATCATTAATGCGTTTTGCGACACATATGTCCAGCAGATGACTAGTAAATAAATAAAAAGTAGCTGTGACACAGATCTAGTAATGTGACTTTTCCCTTTCCTGTTTTGACGACATGATGAAAGAAGAAAGTGGGAGAGAAACCTCGCCAAATGGTAGATGAGGCTCAATTAGGGGAATCACACACCACCAGCTCGGCCTCAATTCTAGCCTCACCTCCAGCCTCCAGCCTCATTCCAGAGTCCAGCCTCTTCTCTAGTCTGAACATCAATTCCAGTGACTCCTCCAGCCTCATTCCAGTCACCAGCCTCTTCTCTAGTCTGAGCGTCAATTCCAGAGACTCCTCCAGCCTCTTCTGCAGCCCGAGCATCAATTCCTCTGATTCCTCCAGTCTGAACATCAATTCCAGTGACTCCTCCAGCCTCATTCCAGTCACCTGCCTCTTCTCTAGTCTGAGCGTCAATTCCGGAGACTCCTCCAGCCTTTTCTGCAGCCCGAGCATCGATTCCTGTTATTCCTCCAGTCTGAACATCAAATCCAGTGACTCCTCCAGCCTCATTCCAGTCTACAGCATCTTCTCTAGTCTGATAGTCAATTCCAGAGACTCTCCAGCCTCTTCAGCAACCCGAGCATCCATTCCAGTGACTCCTTAAGTTTCCAGCCTCATTCCAGTCTACAGCCGCTTCTGCAGCCCGAGCATCAATTCCAGTGACTCCTCTAGTCCGAACATCAATTCAAGTGACTCATCTAGTCCGAGCATCAATTCCAGTGACTCCTTCAGTCTCCAGCCTCATTCCAGTCTCCAGCCTAGCCTCTAGTCTGGGCACAATTCCTGCTACTCCTCAAGTCTCCAGCCTCTTCTGCTTTCCGTGCATCAATTCCAGCCAATTCTCCAAACTCCAGCCTATAAATCCTTCAGTTCGAAGCTTCTATTACAACCTTTGCTCCAGTCACCAGTCACACATTCAGTATCCATCCTCGCTTGCTGTCACCAGTCTCGGACTTAATATTCGATGAGTAAAATGTTCATTCGGAGTGAATTACTGAAATAGTTTTTATTTTATTTTTTTTTTGTTATTAGCGCATTTTAAAGAGACATAGCATGCATTGGATGACCTACGGTGAGATGACCGTCTGAATATTCAAATCTTTTTCAATAGATGTGTAAGAATTGTTGAAAATGTGCAACTGACGGCTGACCATATACGGCGAAGGCATTCTTATTCCAGGGACAAGTTTTCATTTGATGCTATTTACAATAGTGAAATCAAAATTCCCCCAGAGCACATAATGGAGATATAATAACAACTTTATTTATGAGAAATCAAAAATCACCATGAAATCATAAAATGATCCACTTCGTCAAAAAGGTGAGAAATCAGATCTTGGTCCAGAAAAACTTGTTTCTGTTGTAAATGAGGTGTAGATTCATCTGTTATCGGATGGTCCTTCAATCCAAACTTTCCCTGACCAAGACATACGTATGTGTTATAAAGTAATTAATTAATTTCTTGTATTGTCCCGATAAAATAACATAAACCAGGGGATTTAAGTCGTAGGCCATGAACAGTGTGTGTTTATATTTTCAAAAAAGGACAGATTGTACTGTTGGCCTTCACAGCCGTTGTACCGTAAACGAAATTAAGAACAAAGTAAAATAAAACAAGATACGAATCCTTAAATTGGATTGTTTAAGTTGGGGAAAAGAATTCAACGAAAACCAATAAACAACGATTCTGTTTACAAAAATATTTGTAAAAAAAGAATTGAAGCGTCTTCTCCGAGCATTGATCCTTTGTATGTTTTTTATTCTTTGTTTCGTTTTAGAAGGTCTATTGAACGATATAAAACACTTTAATGTTTAATGTTTTCACTTTTAGCTTGTTCATTTATTGTAATCGTAACTTCGGCGTTTGTAATCATGTATTTATTTATAAGCGATTGGCTACTAATTTCCTTCCTTCAAGATGATACATGTATGGTCCAATGAACCAGCATTGTGATCTTAATAAATAAAATCTTTCTTTATTTTGGATTTTTTAGAACATTAATAAAATCCATTTCCAGTACCTAATAATTTTATTGGAAAATGTGGTAAAAGTAGGCGCATTTTAGCTCTACGTTTAAAGAAGCCAGTATCAATATTTCAAACGACAGAAACCATTGTGCTTTAATAAATTGAACTCCCATTTGATGTGGAACCTACTCTGAGACTTATATGGTAATAACATTGTCTGGCTTAGTGGAGCATAGGCTCGTATGGATAAATTTGAATATTGGATTTGGATGTTTCAACACACAGAAATTTTATGATAACAGAATAGCGGGCCGATGGTCAAGAAAAATGTCCAAACATATGTAATTATGCCCTTGTATTTTACTTCAATAATAACTGTTAAATCATTCTTAAAAAAGAATCACCATAGGTCATGTCTATGGGAGGCGCAGAAACCAAATTAAATATCAGGAATTAAAATAAGAAATAAATATAAATACAACTGATTGAGAAACTTGAGCCAACCTCTACAAGCATGTTCTCTTCCTCTATTATTTTGTAATGTGAATTATTGGTTCGTTTAATGTCATACATTTGGAATATTAGACCACTGTTGTTGAATCGCCATAGTTGCCAGAAATAAATACATAACCTACATTTTCATAACCTACAATGGCATCGAAATCAGCTAACAATAATTACAATCGCCCGAAAATGCCACGAAAAGAAAGTTTATCACGGACGCGAGAAAATGTTAAACAAAAGACACATTATCGGCACAAAGCTACTTCATTTCTCAACATCTTTGGGAGAGCACTTTCGACATACACACATAATTCTATTCTTTTTGTACGCAATATAAAGAAACAATTAACATACAAAGACCCCTTCTGGCGTAAACAGCTTATCCCTCCTTATTAATAAATAATTTTATTTATTTATTTATTCTTTTAAGGAGCTACGTAACGTAGGCGATTGGCTGGAAATGTTTATTTGTTACGGAGCACGACAACAGCAAGGTGATATGCTCGCATACTGCGTGAAAATTAATTCAATAAAATTAAGCAAATAGCTAAAAATAAATATTTAAAAAAAAATTATAAAGTATAAACACAAAGAGACAAAGCATAGAAAATCATTAGAAAAAAAAGGGATAAAGAAAATAAAAGAAAAAATAAATAAATAAAAACATCAAACAAAACAATAACCGAAATATTGTAGGAACAAATAAATAATAGAGTGTCTGATAGATTGTTACAATATAAAAATTATTATTCTATGTCTTGAGGGATTTAATGTAAGGACATTGTATACAGAAGCCGCTCTTATGGACACACATACACACACACACACACACACACACACACACACACACACACACACACACACACACACACACACACACACAGACAAATAAATAATTTGATCCCACAAAGTAGACTCAGTTTTACATTGGGCTTGAGAATGGAAACCCCTTTTGTTGAAACCCCTCTGCCGCAGTACTACAATCCACCTCAAGATGTGCCAACAGTATTTTTACTACAGGGCCTAGCAATTTATTCAAATACAATATTATTTTCAATGAGGTTTGATCCAACTTCTATTGAAACCTGAGCAACCACATAAAATCCTTATTTTTTTTTTATTTTTTTTTTAAGGCGTGTCAACCTTAGGGTCGTGAACGCCATTGAATGAAACTTTCATTATATTTGGAGGTGACATTTTTACCTCATTTCTTTTGAATTTAATAATTTATGAGCCAGCTTTTGGATTTTATTGAATTACTAATCATTGTCATTATTTATCATTGATCCTGGCATTTTTTGCTTACTTATATTACTTGCAGTATATTTTCCATGCAATATTTATATGCGTACCTGTACACCAAACAAATGTAAATAAACGCACTCACACACACACACATACATATGCACTCACCTCTACACATATACCAACCCATATCCATGCAACCTTACTCACATATTCTCTAACACAGACAACATACACACACACACACACCATGCTCTATCCTGCTTATTTAATTAATCTTATGTCTTTAGATTTTATTTATTAATTCCGTCTATGAAGTTTAATACCTTTCTGACGTTATCAGCATCATCTCCAAGTATTTCATCAATAATGTCTGATAACATTAGCTCTTCTCTAATTGACTGATATATTTGGCATTCTATAAGTAAATGTTTCACTGTTACTTGAACGTTGAATGATTCACAGATTGGGGGTGGTTCTTTAGAAAAAAGGAATGAATGAGTTAATCTTGTTTGCCCAACCCGCAATCGACTTGGGAATCCTTGTGACTAAAAACGCTGAGAAGGGCACTGGAGCAATTAGCAAAAATACTGACATCATTTGACTACAGTCTGTCAGGCTTGGCTGATCACCGGATTACGTATACGGTCAATTCATACTCAGTCCGCGTATAACCTTGGAACCAAAAATGTTAATCTGAAAATCCATTGACTTTTACATTTATACATAAATGTAAAATTATAAATGTATAATACACATAAAGAAAATTATTTTAATTTTTGACTAAAATTAAATGAATTTCATAAGAAAAACATTACAAATGGAGTTGGTTGGCTTTTCAAATATATACATACTAGAGAACTGCACGGATAAGTAAAAAGTAATCGGATAAATAATCGCCGAGTATAAAACGGACGATGCGAGTACATACTCGGCATCGTTTCGAATTGGCATCGCCGAGTATAAACTGGACGATGCGAGTACATACTCGGCATCGTCCGGAATTGGCATCGTCGATTACTTTACATACACGAGTAATACTCGTGAGTACTGCATCGTAATCATCGTAAATAACTGTCGACTTCTCGACATGTCGATACAGGAGGCAAGATAAGCAACAGATGAATTAGGTAGTAAATAAGGGGATTATAGAGTATTTTTTTTTCTTTCTGAAAATAATTTCTGAGATATAAGCGATCCCTAATTAGTAATTGAAGCGATTGATTGAAAGCTTTAAAAGGCCAAGAGCTCTTGATTAGCTTCTAGAATAACCTCATGAAGGCATTCCTGTCTATTGTAAAATATGAGTTATAGTTGTCCAATTAATACCTCTGAGAGGCAAGTCTTTCAAAATACTTATAATTTTTTTATAAGATCTAGAAGATGCTTTTAAAAAAATTCAAACGAGGTATTTTTGTGTAAGGCAATGCTCGTGGAACATGTAAAAGATAAAAAATGATCAAAATCAGCCACCATTTGTCGATTGGAATGGAATGGCCAACTTAAACGCTGTTAATGGTCATTATGAGCTTAAGGAGTCATTTCTGACCTATATTACCGTTGACTTTTTCCTTCTTTATGACTATTAGATTCGAAATATGCAATTAAAAAATTCACCTTGAATAAAATTTCAAGGTCAATTTTGCGGCGGTTAATATGGGGGTTATTTTCCCCGATTTCGCATTGGAGAATATTATGGTTAAGTTTTGTATGGTCCTGTTTAAAAAAAAAAATCGTAATTGAAAGTGATGGTGCGTAAGACGAGCTACCATTTGTAATGTGTAGTAAATGTTAACATATTTTGTATACGGTGCTAGTCCACGTATTTAAAGGAAACATAATATATTTTTAAAACAACAGCGTTTCCACATATTATGTGGATTAGAGTAGAGCTGGAAAACTCTACATCTTAAATGCTGATATTAGAAACAGGAAAAACGCGCGTGAATGTGAATGACAAATTAAAAAAAAACAAAAAAAAAAAAAAAAACGTTACCAGGAACGTCTTTTTACATTCGGCAGGACAGGATTAACGGTTATATCTGCCTTTATTTATGTTTTTTTTTTCTTTTATCAACTTAAAAAAATGTTTATTTCTTATAATACCTTTATTACTTATTCTTCTTGATTTTACTATAGACTGTCTTACATTGTTTTTGTTTACGTTACAATTGTATAGTCACTGTAGTTTCGTTGAGTTGTAAGGAATACAGTGGACTTCATTACACATGGCGAGGCGAACCAGTGTATAACGTAGTTATTCACGGCGATACCGATACCAAACCTGCAATACTCCACGATGCCGATGCCAAACCCCTCTGTACTCGGCGATGCCGATGCCAAATATTATTTTACTCGGCGATGCCGATGCGGCACGATGCCGATGCCGGTGTTCGGAATGAGTATGAGTACACATAAAGTAATCGAGGTACTCGTCCCATGAGTATACCTACTCGTGATTACGCGATGCCATACTTACTCGTGCAGGTCTCTAATACATACACAAACCACTTTGAACCACCGTTGTTTTCGTTGGTACTGAACAGAGTTGGGCATCAATCAATTAATTTTTCAATCGTATGACCAAACAATTAACTTTTTAATCGTGATTGAATCAATCGCGATTAAATCAATTGCGATTGATTTAATCGCGATTTATTTTTTAATCGCCAAATACAATTAATTTAATCGCGATTAATTTCTTTAATTGCCATTTGCGATTAATTTCATCGCGATTAAACATTTTAATTGCAATTGATTTAATTGCAAATCTGCAATTGATTTAATCGCGATTGATTAATTGCAATTGATTTAATCGCGATTGATTAATTGCAATTGATTTAATTGCGATTGATTTAATTGCAATTAAATTCATTTTAAATTTTTGTAAAACAATATTTTGATAAAAATTACCGCGGAAATTCAACAAAAATACCACTCCAAAGTTCATTTCCGGCCCACATTTGATCCTCCTCCGGTCCTATTTTAGTCGACCCCGGCTACTTCCGGTCAACTCTGGCCATTTCCAGTATATCCCAAACTACGTATGATCTACTCTGGTCCACTTCCGGTCGGCTCTGGGCAACATCCAATGGCATTCCTGTCCACTCCTGGTCCACTTCCGTTTTACTCTAGTTAAAATTTTATCACAACTGGGTTACCCAGGCCTACTTCCAGTCAGATCCACCAGTGTTCACTTCCGGGTCTCTAAGGGCTCGCTTCCGGCACTTACTGTGTGCAGATTTTAGTGCTATTTTTTACCTTTTTTTTACGTATATCCGGAAATTAAAACGTTAACTGCGGTGCATGTCCCCGGGGCTTGCACCGCGTATAACTTTAGGTAAAACTGCAGTTAAGTTTCCTCATAACCGATTTCTTTCAAATTTGGTACAATAACGTATTTTGATGCACTAAATTCGAATCCGTTAAAAAAAAAGTTCGCATACTTAAAGTTAGGTAAAACTGTAGTTAAGTGTACTCATAACCGATTTCTTTCAAATTTTGTACAATAACGTATTTTGATGCACTATATACGAATCCGTTAAAAAAAATTGTTCGCATACTTAAAGTTAGGTAATACTGCAGTTAAGTGTACTCATAACCGATTTCTTTCAAATTTTGTACAATAACGTATTTTGATGCACTAAATACGAATCCGTTAAAAAAAATGTTCGCTTTTAACTAGGAAAGAAGTTATTAAGCA
Organism: Gonocerus acuteangulatus; assembly: GCA_946811695.1. NCBI lineage: Eukaryota > Metazoa > Arthropoda > Insecta > Hemiptera > Coreidae > Gonocerus > Gonocerus acuteangulatus. The sequence continues at coordinate 50,987,686 of OX328125.1, forward strand.
CTAACGTTCACTGTTAGTAAGGTTCTAAAAGTAGGCGTAAACAGCGTATTTGTAACATTGGAAAACAGAGAACTCTCATTTGAAATGTTCATAAAACATTTGTTCAAAAATATTGTCAATTTTAAGGGTATCCTCACCCGTCGTCACCTGTCACTTATAGGCATACGTACTAAGCGTTTCCGCTCGCTACGCTCGTTCAAGAAGGTATCAAAACCCTAGTCAATCCAACTCGCTAAAATAAATAAAGTTCTATTAATTTTAGCGAGTTGGATTGGCTAGGGTTTTGATATCTTCTTGAGCGAGCGTAGCGAGAGAAAACGCATAGCATGTATGCCTAAAAGTCGTCCTAAACATTCTTCTTATCTTCCTAGACATCCTTTTTAGCTTTCTTCTTCTTCTTGAGATGCAATGTTCGGTGGATACAAATCCCCTGTCGCACAGAAAAATGCCTTTAAGCGCTCTTCATATTTAAGTATGCGAACTTTTTTTTTAACGGATTCGTATTTAGTGCATCAAAATACGTTATTGTACAAAATTTGAAAGAAATCGGTTAGGAGGACGCTAAACTGCACTTTTACCTAACTTTAAGTATGGCTAAACAGCAGCCGCACTTGACATTTTAATTGCAGAATAAATTGTTAATTGCGAACTGCGCAATTACAATTGATTAATCGTTAATTGCGAAATCCGCGATTAACAATTGATTAATCGTAATTGCGGATTCACACAGTAACGATTGATTGGAATCGCGAAATCCACTATTACGATTAATATTTAATTGTTAATCGCGAACTCCGCGATTAACAATTGATTAATCGTAATTGGGAGTTGATGCGATTGAATTTTTAATTGTCAATCGTCAATCGCCTCTGCGATTAAAGTTTGCCCAACTCTGGTACTGAAAAGTGATATTCAAATTAAGTCGGCTCTTCCGGTATTCAAAAGCGGGTTTCCTCCCTATGGAGGGAGAAGGTAAACGCCATAAAATAAAGAGTTTCTCAAATTTGAATATTCACGTTAAGTTGCTAGGTAAAAATTTAATATTTTATGCAATGAAATTTTTTTTTGTAATAAAAGATTTTAACAGAGTAGAAGGGAACTTTTTCCTGATAGAGGTTTTTTTATGCCCTGTCCATAATGTTGTGAAGATGAAACGAGCCGATATATCGCAAGGAGGCTACGACAGAAGAAAGGGACTGTCTTCTCCCGTTACAACGGTACAGGGTTTATAGACTCCATTCTCCTAACAAAACCTCTCTACAATTATGGTAGTTATATCTAATCATATACATATGAGTGAAATTCAAAATAATGGTAAGTGATCTAAGGGGTTAGGTCCGCCAGTCATACTGCTGTCATACCTGTTGGTGGAGACCGTCGTCACTGGCATCGATAAAAAAATAATGATTTAATTGAATGATTCCAATGCAAAGAACGACTTGCATTAAAATGTAACACGGAATCTAATATTAAAAACTCCGACTCGCAAGAGCCGCGTCATCTTAGCGCGTTTCCGTTTTTATCACTAGTGTCATTTGGAAAACTCGGAATAGAAGCAGTCATTATTTTGTTTTGATCTTTCTTTAAAGAGAAAGAAACTAACAGCAGACGTCGTTGTGTTGTCTACCAACAAAAAATTGTTTCACATTTTACGTATCCTGATTTACTGACACTTTGCCAAGAAAAAAAAAATAAATAAATAAAAATCGAAAATTCCTTTAGAAACGTTTTTTGTAGGACATATATTAGGCTTTGGAATGGTTTCTGTCGATTTACCACGATTTCCCAACCTTTTAGAGATATTCATGGAAACATACGAAAATCCTTAAACTGCTCATTCCTGTTAACAAAATTCGAGTTCTTCCTTAACTCCAAATGTAGCCCAAATTCAAATATCTTAGTTTGGATAAATGTCAAACAAGTAGTAAATAATAAAACGAAATCCAACGATTCTTAAAACTTATTTCATTCGTTTCCCTACGTTACAGAGTATCTATTCAAATCACTTGGAAGCCTAGGAACGAAAAACCGTAAGTGCAATGATTTTTTTTCGGGCGAATTTTACCCATAAGTGTGTTTCGATAGGCGGATTCTGCTGGTTGACGAAAATGACCTTTTAAATTAGACAAAGTATTTTTGTTATGTTTGTGTACATATATATATATATATATATATATATATATATATATATATATATATATATATATATATATAAGTATACAAACATATACGTACACAAATTTGAACCACCGTTGTTTTCGTGATCTAAAGGTTCTGAAACGTGAAATTTTAGCTGGGCACTTCCGGAGTCAACGTCATAAGCGGGTACCTTCCATATGGAGACAGGGAGAAAACGCGCTAAAAATACAATTAAAACAATTTTCGGATTGATTTTTCTCAGTGAAGATACATTTGTTTAGAGTTATTACATTTAAATATTATTCTTACAGGCATCTGATCATAAATTCCAGACCAGAAACGTTATTATTAAAAAATTAAAATTTCGTATATTATTTCTTTCAAATAAATAAGGCGTAACAAATACCAAGGATTTTTATTTAAGCGCATTCCTCAGGAATACAGTGCACACTACCCTCCGGCTGAAGAATGTGCATAGTATTAATGGACATTCTATTATAAATTTAAACTCCTATTAATGTAGAAAGACTTCCGCGCAGTTGGTCCTGTGGTTTACCTTCAGAAGCAAGGCGATGAAAAGGTGGGGATGAGGCAGGGCAGTAACGCAAGGTCGTAGTTTATGCGCCATTTTAATCGTGATCACAATATTAATTTAAGCTATCGCAATATTCTCTTGCTCTTTCTAGGGTCGAGCTGAGAAGGCTTTCATCAGATTGTTTCTTAAGACAACCGCATGTCAGAAAACCAGTTAGCGCGTTTCCTCTCTAAGGGAGAAAATCCGCTAATGGCGTCGACCTGATGACGCTATCTGGAAGTGCCGACTACAGAAATCAACATTTCAGAAACCATAGATCACGAAAACGACGTTTTTCACATTTTTTATGATACACAAAAGTCTCTTCGCACTCTAGCTGCATCACAAATTCCGATTTTCATAAAGTTCGTTAACCAGAACCTGCCTACCGAAAAATGTTTTTGTGTGTGAAAATCAGGCGAAAATAATTGTAGGGGGTACGTTACGACGGTAATAGGCCTAAGGGTACACTTTTTACAGGTTTTCAAGCGTATGGAATGACGTGGTACCATTTTTAATGCAATGACTACATGTAGCCGTTTTCGAGGCAAGCGGGCTAGTTTTCTTGTAATTTTCGGTACGCTACTCAGGAACGATAGATGCAGTTGTATAAAATCATCTTAACTTAGATGTTAAAATTTTGGTTATATTTAGGGTTAGGCATCCCTGCATTCAGGCCCAGATTTGTGTTTAAGTAAGTAAGCATGAGTAAGATTGGTCCCTCCGTTTATTGCTTTGTGTCTTGAGACGACGTTTTCCATGCGGAGGTAGTGGGGTTTATCTCCCTTAACTTACCATCTATGTTGAAGCCACTCCAGAAGATGAGGTAGGTACTTAAGATCTCATACAGAATATGGCCTTAGAGAGAGGAGAACGTTTAGGTTCAAGGGATCGAAGAACTTTCAAATCAATTAAGAAAATGAGATTATAAATATCCATGCACAATGGCAAATACACTCGGTACCAAAATCTAAATGGGACACTTTTAATATTTTTTAGTTCGCTTGCCGATTTGATTCTTTGTGAATGTTGTTTTCGTTTTTAGCACTTTCCTCCGAAGGAAAGTAGCTATTGAGGTTGGACTCATGACGGAATTTTTGAAAAATTTCTTCAAATCTTTATCGATCCTACCTAGTAGACACCGAAAATGACCCCCGTTAAAATTATATATATATATATATATATATATATATATATATATATATATATATATATGTCTGTTAACACGATAGCGGCCAGAGTTTTTGTTTTTTCGTCACGAAACTTTTTCGTATATAGCATTCAATTAGCAAACGATTGAACGAGTTCGTTAACCACCAAAGTCGGTCCACCGGAAGGGGGGGTTTACCCCGAACCCAAAACACTTATTTGACTATGTCAGCCGTAATATTTGTTATATTTCAACGAAACTTGGTATTCGTAGTGGTAATATAGAGAGAAAAGTGAGATATAAAAATGAACTAAATCGGTTCATTAGAAGGGGGGGTTTACTCCGGACCCACAATACCAATTCGCCACTACCAGCCGTGATTTTTGGTATATTTCGACGAAACTCGGTATTCGTAGTGGTAATCCACAGGTAAATATGTGTTGTAAAACTAAACTAAATCGGTTCATTAGGAGGGGGGGTTTACTCCGGACCCACAATACCAATTCGCCACTACCAGCCGTGATTTTTGGTATATTTCGACGAAACTCGGTATTCGTAGTGGTAATCTACAGGTAAATATGTGTTGTAAAAATAAACTAAATCGGTTCATTAGAAGGGGGGGTTTACTCCGGACCCAAATTCCTAATATACTCATACCGGTCGTAATTTCTGCTGTATTGTAGCGAAACGCGGTATACGTCGTGGGTATCTCATGAGAAAGAAGTGTTGTAAAAATGAGCTGAATCGGTCAATCGGGAAGAGGGGGTTTAATTTGTAATATATTTCAATAGAAAAGCCCGTCAGACGTAGGTTCACAAAGCCGCCGCAAGGAGCGCTTTCTACCACTAGAGTGACTGTATCCTGTTCCTGCGTTAGATCAAAATACGATAATATGAGGTTTTTTGTATTTATTACGTAGTGTAATAGGTACCATGTGTAAACATAACTCTGGAAGCAAATTAATAATTGATCAGTTACTCATTACAAATTTAAAAGAGAACTATTCATGTTTTTATTTTATTTATGTAGGATATTTTAAGCAAATTGTTCTGGAAAGCAGTCTAAACTACCCAAATTCTGAGGAAAGTGCTTAGTTATGCAGCTCCTGCGTGACGGACTTTTTTCTTCTGCTGAGTGCGTGTTATGAACCTAAGAAGATCTACGGTACAATGGTAATTGAACTTTGTAGGCATTTTATTCTATGAATGTTACTGGGAAGAAAGACACACCACCTGTTGACTCGTCCATTCTTGAGATCAGGAAGGGACAATGGCTCGATCATGAAACTCCCCAAGAACAGTCCATATGGCAGTGTAGTTTGTCTATTGTCTAACCAAGTCTATTCTAACCACACTCAATGATAACTTAAGTAGCCGTTCCTTTTTCTTTCTCTTTCTTTTAATTAATAATAGGAGTCCATTCTTCTTAGCCTAAAAATAGTCGTCCTTGATGGAGTAAAGCCCTTAAATAAGGAAATCATTTGAAGAGAGTCGGTGGGGTGAAAGATAGTAGTAAGGATGGCTAAGCTCCAAACTCAAATTTTGAATTAAAAGAAAAATATAATGGCGTTACTATATTAGTGTATAATATTGGTATTTTGCACTAATAACAAATATATATATATACAGAAATTTGAACCACCATTATTATGGGCTCTATGGGTTCTGAAACGTGAAATCTTGTAGTCGCCACTTCAAGATAGGGAGGAAACGTTGCTCCCTAATTGTGGCAACTATTCTGTTAACAAACATATATGATGAAGATGTAAAAAAAAAAAAAAAAAAAAAAAAAAATTGAATAACCATTGATGAATGCAGCCTTAATAACTTCACTCCTCTCATAAGGGCTAAATGGTGAAGAGGATTTATTATTTAATTGGATTGTAATTTACCTGAGTATATATTATTAAGGATCATTATTGGCACGTGAAAAAGTGGAATATTTATTTATTTTTCCTTATTACTTCAAGGAAAGATATATTAAGGAAGTCTAGTCTCATTTACTGCCTCGACAGGAACATAAGCATTTTCTTAGAAGAAATTAAATTTGTTTTTCACCTTGATAATGACGCTTAAGAAGATGCATAACCTTTAGGCGAAATTATTCTGCTTCAGCTTAATGGCACAAATAAAAATAAATAAACCACATAATTAGATGTAAATGAGCTTTAAATGATATATCTCACATATATTTCTTATCTAGGTAGTAGGTAACAGCTTATAAAGTCTTCAATAGTTATGTATTTTACTACATTTTTCTCGTGGAAACGTTTCGCTATATGCCATTTTCAATCCAATTTGTCTGTATATTTTTGCATTATTTTGTTATATATACATTATATCTTCAGGTTATGTGCTTGTGAATTTAATAGTATTTAATTTGAGGAGGAAATTGTATGGTTCATGTCTATTATTTCATGAATCATGTTATTATTACCTCAATAATTACATATTATTTTATATTTGAGTCCGCTTCTGTAATGGAGGACTAGATGCGCAAGACTGAGTCCTTTCAGTCTTGACTGAAAATACTGAAAATAATGCAAAAATATACAGACAAATTGGATTGAAAATGGCACATAGCGAAACGTTTCCACGACAAAAATGTAATAAAATACATAAATGTTGAAGACTTTATAAGCTGTTACCTACTACCTAGAACATCTCAGTTTTCAACTTAGGATCTACAACGTATATATTCCTTATATTATAAGTTACGTCAGAGCGGCACTATTTCCGAGAACTGTTATGCAGGAGAAACTTATTTTTATTTTATTTGCATAACTAACTATATTTATTTAATATACAATAGAAACAAACATTCCAATGAGCGAGGTGATCTGCCTAGTAACTTCTAAGAATCACAGTCGTTCATGTAGTATGTATATATATTTAGAAGAAGTCAAGAAATGGTTGGGATTCGGCTGAGCAAAAACCTCAAATTTTGAACATTTCAGAATGCTCCTTGACAGCCTTCCTCAGCTAAAAAAAAGAGTTACAATCAAGAATAATCACAACATTAAGCAAAATTTTACATCATGACAATAGATAATAAAACATTTTTTTTAAAAATGCATATTAAGTAGTCAAAAGATTTTTTATGAACGAATTGATCAGTAATTTTATACCTTGTTGCGGCAATTTTATACATTGTGAATTCTTTTTACATACTCTCAAGCAGAGATGGGCATAATTTTATTTATAAATAAAAATACAAATTTATTCGTACTTCATACATTTCTAAATACGAATATAAATAAATTCGTATTCATACGTGTGTATATTAAATATAAAAATACAATTTTATTCGCAATTTTTCCTGCGAATACAAATAAAATCCCAGGAAAAATTGTAAATATTCACAAAAAATCAAGTGATGACAAAAAAATTCCCATTAAAATATATGAATACAAATTTATTCATATTATAATTTGTGAATACAAATTTATTCACAAAAAAATAAATTTATTCATATTAACGATACGATGATATTACGAAAGTTATTAAAGATTTTTTGATTAAAGTTTTCTTTTCTTTTTTTTTTTTTTTTTTTTTTTTAAGGCGTCTAGGTTATCAAAGCCTAGATTCTAATTAATTAATTTATTTTTTTATATTTTTTTTTAATTTTGAAAATTAATTTGAAACAAAATAAGGAATCTGGCGTTATATTTAGGAGAGAGGTAGGTGGGAAAAGAAAAAAAAAATTGAATCTAGGCGCTGATAAATTCATAATTTATTTGCGAATTTTTTGGTGAATAAATTTGTATTCACAAATGATAACATTTGTTTACATAATATGCACCTAAAATAATTGCTTCATGACCTATTGTTATGATTTAAAATTTTGCTTACTGTTGTGACCATTCTCGTTTGTAACTTTGAATATTTATTTTTTACCTGAAGAAAGCTGCCAAGGGGGGCTGACTCTTCTGAAACTTTTACGTTTCCTCTTAGCTGAATGCTAACAATTATATATAAAATGTATGAGCGTGTCTGTCAACACGACAGCTTCCAATTTTTTTTTTAGCGACGTTAGGCTGTAACCAAGAATCCGCAATTATTTTTTAATAAAGTTGCCTGATCCTACCTGGCAAGTAACCAACTTGACTTCTATCAAGTTCGTAAATCAGCAGAATCTTCCGACCCGGACGTTAACAAGTTTGCAATTACGCTTAAAACGATATTTAAACTCTTGTAAAAACCCTTTCAAGGTGTTTTTTTTTCTTCTCACATTTGGCATTCATCCAAACTAAGATGTGGAAATATTGGTTAAGTTTTGAGTACAGGAAGTATGTCATAGTAAAATATTTTATCGACAGTCATAAGCTATTTTCGTAAATTTTCTTAGATACCTCAAAATCTAATAATACATTTCCTACAAAACAAATACATTCGTACGTTTCAGTTTCACCAAGTCTTACGAAGAAAATGGTGCTTAAATTTTCGGAAGTGTTGTTCAATTCTAAGTTTTCCGCATACACCAGATATCTAGGCGCACGGTAGTGCGCCAGGCCAAGTTCCGGCCTAAGCATACTGTGTGTATATTACAGGAGGTCTTAGAGCCGATTTTTACCCTCTCATAACTTTCAACCAGGTAAAGATAAAGTTAAGAAATTTTACACAGGTATTATACTACTAGATGTGAGTAAAACTGGAAATTTTCATAATTCTACCTCGAATAGTTTCTGAGATATAAGCGATCGAAAATCGGGATTTATAGGACTCACTCACTCACTCACTGACTCATCAAAATTATTAGGCACTTCCCATGATGATAGAGACTTGACATTTTGCATGATGATAGATATTAAGGTGTTATTAAAGGAAAAAATCGAAAAATCCTGAAAAGTTGTGTTTGACTCCGCTTCCGGGGCGGGGGCGTGCCAGTTTTGTACTTCCTTCGGAAACCCGTCATTCCGTCCGAAACCCATGATGTGCGGTATCAAATGAATCGTCTCGGTATGAAGAACCTATATTTGATTTTTTAAGAAACAATTAGACGCATAACGGCTCGGTCAAAATCTTATACCTGCTGTCTGTCTGTATGTTTGTTCCTTACACAAATCCGTACCGTTTGACCAAACTTGGGACACAGATGGGTCTTAATACGGGGAGAATCATAGGCTAAGTTAAAGGGTCTATCAGCTGTCTCTCTATCTGTCTGTTCCTTATACAAATACACACCGATTGACCGATTTTGACAAAATTTGACACACATGTCGGTCTTGATCCGGGGAGTGTCATAGGATAGTTCAAAATATTCTATCACCTGTCTGCCTAACTGTTTATTCCTTATACAAATCCACACGATTTGATCGATTTTGACCAAACATGGTACATAGGTAGGTCTTTATCCGGGTAGTGTCATAGGCTAGGTCAAAATCGTCTATCAGCTGTCTGTCTGTATGTTTGTTCCTTATACAAATTCACACCGTTTGGCCTATTTTGACTAAACTTGGCGCGCAGCTAGGTCTTGATACGGGAGTGTCATTTTACCTATGACGTTTTGTTCCATCGGAAAGCCATCATTCCTTCTGAAACCCATCAAGTGGGGTATCAAATGAATCTTCTTGGTAAGGAGAACCTATATTTGATGTTTTCGACGCATCTTAACAACAACAGTTATGACTTCTTTCTTAAATGTAGTAAATAAAATCATAGGGGTTAACTGCATAATATACTTGAAAGCAGATACTAAGTTTTTCATAGTCGAGCCATCTAAATTACTAAGTTTAGGATCACAAACCCAAAATGTATCGTCTTTGTTCTTATCTTTTTCTTGAAGGCCTTCTACACTTTCCCTATTGTGATCTTTATCCTCGGGATAAGGTTCCTGTGTTTTACAGTGTAATAGTTTAGTTAAGAGAGCAATCAATTTGTCCTCTAGAGTAATGTCATCTGGATGAGCTTCTAACTTTTCTAGTCTATTGATTAGAAGTATGTAGGTTGATTATTGGTATCAAATATCAAGCAGTAAGGAGAACTTTATGCGGCAACTAAATTTTAATTAATACTTAGAAAAAAGTAATGAGATCCCAAAAAAAACATAAATGTGAAATAGAGGCCAAGTTCCTCCCCCCACAAAGAAACACTCCCTTCCCCAAAAATATCCCCTCCTAAAACCCCCCAAAAACGCCTTACCATCTTACACTCCAAAACAGTAGTATGAGTTAGTTTATTATGTGCACCAAATTTTCAACCAAAAATATTTGCCAATACAAGATATGATACAAGAAAGAAATGTCCAAGTTCATTACTTGGAAGACCTCATAGTTACTTACTGAGAACAGTAAAGACACTTCAACTGACCTTTAAAAACAACAATAAAAATACTTATATCCAGTTACTAAAACATCACTTTCCTCAACCAGGTATATTCTTAAACTTGGCAATGTTTAGTTTTCTCTCTAAAGATAATTTCGGCACAAATAAAACATTGCCAAGTTTTTTTTTTTTGGTTAAATTTAAGGCGTGTCAACCGTTGGGGTCATTATAAACCAATTGCCAAGTTTAAGAATATACCTGTTTGAGGAAAGTGATATTTTACTAACTGGATATAAGTATTTTTATTGTTGTTTTTAAAGGTCAGTTGAAGTGTCTTTACTGTTCTCAGTAAGTAACTATGAGGTCTTCCAAGTAATGAACTTGGACATTTCTTTCTTGTATCATATCTTGTATTGGCAAATATTTTTGGTTGAAAATTTGGTGCACATAATAAACTAACTCATACTACTGTTTTGGAGTGTAAGATGGTAAGGCGTTTTTGGGGGGTTTTAGGAGGGGATATTTTTGGGGAAGGGAGTGTTTCTTTGTGGGGGGAGGAACTTGGCCTCTATTTCACATTTGTGTTTTTTTTTTGGGATAAATATTAAAATGGTAACAAGCTAGGAACACAAAAGAATCTCCCTCATAGAAACCAATTAGTGTGAGATTCTTTTGAAATACTTTGATAAATTTGATATACTTTTTGGTTTAATACACTATGAAGAACTGCAATAGTTTTTCAAAGCTGGAATATTTCATAACTTCATACTTTTTATTTATAACCTACAAAATTTGTATTCTATTCATCTACGTTATCTATAATTTATTCTCGCAAAAATTGTATCAATTTCTATTGCATTTATTAGTTTTTAATATTATTTTATAGTTTTATATTTAACTTTCCATGTAGAAAGGAAATTTCTGCATTGCGGGATTACTTAAATGTAGAACAAAAAAAAAAGAAAAGAAAAACTTATTTCCTGTTAGTCAAACTTTTTTCAGGTAATTCTTATTTTATTATTCAAATATGAAATCTTTAATTAAATTTACTGTAGTAACCGCGCGTTTTTTTTTCTAGCCTCAGAATTAATGATTGTTTTAATAGAAAACAAAAAAAAAAAAAGTAATGCTACATCCTTCATAACATTCCCCGCAAAATATACAGCGTCTTACTAGAGATATCAGTTTGATCAGTTTAATGGAGCAACAGGACTAACAAAACCAATTAGCAGTACGAAGAGCCGTTTAACCGGAAGCGATTGTGGTTACGTCACAAACTAGAAGTTCTACTTCCGCTCCTCGCTATCTTCGGCCACATACCTCCAGCAGGCTTATCTCGCATTTAAATGAACACATGATTATCTTGCTGCCCGTATTTCTGCAATGCAATCGGTCCTCCGTGCACCAAGCAGAACGAACGGAGAGTGGAAATGTACAATCCGAAAAATGTTTACATAAGTGATGTCGATATTATTGTTGTCGGTGACCATGAGTTGCCCGTGTATAAGTAGGAGAGTTCCCATAGCTGTCACCCAGGAATGGCGAAATTCATGGAAAAATGTGACACACACAGCTCTCGAAATCTTTGGGAAAACTTTGCTGTCAGAAAATGGTATACAATTATTTTTAGTGACATTTCTTATGAGGTTGTAAGCCAATGGTTGGGACATTGCCAATAATGTGTGTAATAAGAATTTCTAAATTCCTCTTGAGGGTTTTATTTGCCAATTTCGAAGTTTTACATGACTTCTTTAGGACTAGATTCTTCGTGCGTCGTCTCGCCCTGGGCGCAGTACAGACACAGTGAGAGGGCAAAGGGTCTTTTTATTTTTTCTATTTTTTTTTTTTTTTTTTAACTCTCCACAGTTATGGCGTTAGGAGCTTTACATCTGGTAAAATTTGACATAAGTAGATGGTAGGTCACTTTACATGGTTTTATTTAATAATTTTACATAGATGCAAAATAGGCTAGTAAAAAGCCGACATCAAGCTATCCAAATTAAAGATTTAAAATAATTGAGAAATTACTTATTAACCTCACTATTGACACCTTTCTATTGGGAATACATAAGAATAGGTATGTATCAACCGGTTTCCGTTGATCACCTTAGTTAAGCAACGTCGGGCTTGGTCGGTACCTGCATGGGTAACCGAATACGTGTAAAAGGGTGGTAATCTGTAGATAGCCCGACGTCAATAGCCCGTTTGTTGATACGCCGTTAAACGCAATATTAAAAAAAAAGACAGAGAGATATAGGGGGGGGGGACGAGTTCTCTTTCAAACGAATATTTAAATCGGTTCCATTAAATATTTATAAATTTACAAAACCTGACGGTTGACAATGTAAAAAAGTACGAACAAATAAAAACTTATAAAGGTATTGAAAATGTTGTTTTGCTCAGTTGGCATCGTTTACGCAGTCTTGTTTTTCTTTTTTAATTTTGTTATATCATAAAAACAATAATATCAATGGCTATAATGCCACAATTTTTATTATTATAAAATGTATATGCGATTTTGATAGCCGATTATAAGATTTTATTTCAAGTAGATATTTCATAATTTCTAAATGTCTTCGTGCAATTTCATGGTCAACAAATCGTACAAGGGAATTTAAAGCTTACCTCAAAGAAAAAGTATTTACGTAGGAGTCGTAAAAAAATATTTTAAATTTTGTAACCAATCCGATGAAAGATTGAGATTCGATGTTTGTAGAAAAATATTACAGAAAGCATGAGGCAAAGTACAAAATAATAAATCAGGTATCCAGACACAGATAAAGTTCGGTTCGTAACATTCCAATGCAAAGTATCTCCGTGAGCGATTTCTCAAGAACAGGTATCAATTCACTACAGCGAAGGGAGGACTTTTATTATTTTCATATTTAATCTCCCTCGTAATCGCTGGACTTCACTGTACACATCTATTTATTTCTAAATATAGCTATCGAAGACATTTTCAAATAATACCTATGTCTTCGTAGTTATTTTGAAATCCTTATATTTTCTGTACGTTAATACACCAGTAATTATAAAATTTTAGTGAAATAAAAAACAATAGAATTTAAAATATCTTGATTATTTACTAGGAAATTCTAAGCAATGAAGCACACTTACGTACTGATTGCTAATTTTTTCTGAGCACCAACCTGAAAAATTAAGAACAAAATCATTATTTCTCCTACAAACACAAATACAAATTAATTAGTGTGTAAGATATTATATAAATATATATCATAAATTTATATGTAAAGTTCCTTCACTCTAGGACTACTCTTATATAACAAAGACATGTGATCATGCAGGCGGTGGGTCTATTTAGATAGGCAGAGCCCATATGTTCAGAACAGTAGAAGAGAGTTATTGTATTGTAATGCTTCAATGTATGGGTTATAAACTTTGTAATTTAATTATTCTTTACAGGTATGTAATTTGGCTACCGCTAATGATTGTTATTATTGTTGTTTTGTTTATTATAATGTATTTATGTATTCTTTACAGAATAATAAGATCTAGTTTATAAAAGAGAAGGAGTTTTTAATATCCTTACAAATTAAATTACAAAGAGGATATGGCGAAACGTGAAGAGAAGTTATTTGTTCACATAATCAAAAGGAGTGAAATTGAATTTGAGCTGGCAGGTTTATCTGAAGACAAGGTATTATGGTTAACCTTACCAGAAGAATACAAGGGGTTGGAAGACCATCAGGTATTATTGTCTAATTCTACAATTAAATGGGCGATGTTAGCCATAAAGCCTATTAATGGCTATAGAAAAGTGGGGACAAAGATAGATGATAATATAAGAAATGAGTATTTTGACGAAGACGGCAATCTCTGTTATAAAGATATTCCTTTAGAGGAAGTAGATATTATGGGAAAAACAGCTGAGGATTTGAGCAAGTCAGGAGTCAATTTTTTTTTACTTGAAAAATTAAAAGAATTAGAAACTAAATTAAACGCTAAGGAAGTAAACTTGCACGAAATAGAGAAACATTTTGTATTAAATACTTTTGATAAAATGCAAAACCCAGCTGATTGGTTAGAACAATTTGAATCTGAATGTTGCAGGCATAATGTAAATAATGATAAGAAAGCAGAAATACTAAGATTCTTTATGTCTGGTTCATCTAAAGATTGGTATGAAGCAAATTTAAAGAAGATAGGTCTAGCTAATTGGTTAATTTGGAGAAATTCCTTCTTGAATGTATTTATAGATAAAGGATGGTCAAAGGTTAGGAGAGCATACAGCTTTAGATATATTGGTGGATCTTTAATTGATTATGCATTGATGAAAGAAAGGTTATGTTTGGAGATTGAAAATAATGGCACCATTTTATCTCGGATTAATATGATAGTAGTTGGTTTACCACTGGATATCCAAGATAAATTAGATAGAGAAAAAATTACTAGTATTGAAAAACTTTTTACTGAACTGAGAAAATTAGATGATTCATATGGTAAAGTTAGGGAGGTTTCCATGAAATCGAATATAAATAAATCTTTCGAAAAAACAAAAGGTAACTACAATAATGAGAAGAGAAAATTTGGAGAATCAGCTAAGAAACCATGTTATATGTGTGAAAGTTTAGAGTGGGAAAATCGCTTTCATCCTGTGCATGAATGTGTTTTAGGGCTCATAGCTTTAGAAGCGAAGCCCTTAAAAATAAATAAATTTAAATTTTTATGTATATATAAATTTTTATGTGTACTAGGGCTCATAGCTTTAGAAGCGAAGCCCTTAAAATTTAATAAATGACAACTTATGATTAATATAAAATTTGTGCTTAATGTTTTGCATCAAAGTGGTAAAATATACACCGTCAACTTATGAAAAGAAGACATCAAATTAAACTTCTGTTTTTTTCTTTTTTTTTACAAGTTTTATAAGCTTCTCACGGCATGACCCCCTAAAGTTCGAATAATATGAACAAAGAAGAACACAGTTCTTGCAAATAAAAATAAAAAATAAAATTGTCTAATTACGGTGGTATGAATTGTTTTTAAACGTCTCCATAATAGAGTGGGTAGCCACTCCAATCCACAATAAAGAGATGCAGGTTCATAGCAGGCTGTAAGAATTTTTTTTTATAAACGGCTGAAAAAACTCCCAGGACTACCACAGATGTCTAAAAAGGATGGCAACCTTTATAAATCCCGGCGTTAATGTCGCAGATGCAGATGCGCAGTGAAATAAAAAAAAGTGTCACGTCTGGTTAACACAGCTAACGTATTTACTGTCATAGAACGGAGTGTCGGAAGCACGTATATGCCATTATACTAACGAGGATAGAAGAATAAAATTTGGATATCTCAGAAGAAAGAATTCTCTCAACAACTACTCCACGTCTTCCAGGACGCACCAAGCAGTGGTCAAATTCTTATAAGAAACCGCTGCATTTCTTCTCAAGTAATCGGTTTTTCCGCGGAAAGCGCCCTTTATTTCAAACCACAAACTGAAAAAAGAAGACATGGGAGCAGGAGGTTGGAGAATATAATAGATTTTACACGGTTTGATGTCATCACAGAATCATTAGTTTCTTTTTACTTTCACTTGCAAATCGCATTTATAAGAAAAATCTCACTTAGATGCTATTACGCATCAAAGATTCTCTTTTATTTCTTCATAAGCGCGTTTCTTCCCTCCTTATAGGGAGAAGACCTATCTCGAGAGGACGATCCCATGACTCAATCCGAAGGCGCAGAAAATGCCGAGAAATGTCGATGTTATGTGTACTATATTTGTCGGAATCAAAAATAAAACATATTTAAAGACTAGTATTAAGGTATAGGTAGTGAACCTTCCAAATTATTTTTTACCATCCAATTGAATGCAACGTTCCGAAATTCATTCTTCTTCTTCAGGCGTATTACTGTCATTATACAATTTTAAGTAATAATAGTTATGAATTATCACAAATTATAATTTGTGATAATTATTGTATTAAATTAATAGACAATATCAATGTCAATCATACCAATATTTACCTATAATGGCTTGAAAGTATCACTTCATATTCACATTGTCTAATGATATAATACTATAATTTGTGATAGTTCATAACAAATATTACTTCAAATTGTGTAATTACAGTATTATGCGTGAAGAAGGGAATTGAAGTTCGAAACGTTGCATTAAATTGGATGATAAAAAATAATTAGGAAGATTCTCTACCCATAGTTAATTCTACCCAACTCATATGAATATTCCCTTCTACCATCTCTATGAATTTATTTATTTAAAAACGATATTTTGTTAACAGACGATTTCCTTGGTAATTTATTGCGAAAACTGTTGGGAATTTTTGATGAGTGGGAAATAACAAGTCCCTACCAGTAAATCGTGTTTTCCCCAAATAATTTAATTTAATCTAAAAAATAGAGGAACTATTTAATAAACTCAAAGTCAGTTAAAACATGGCCTGTCAAAATTGGTAATTATAAAAGAGAACAAAACAACACATGGCTGGTGTAAATAGATTTTCATGATAAAGCACAACCTGAATTTATTTTCTTACGTTTGCTTCATATTGGATCATATTATACACAAATATAACACAATATTCATTGCATATGTTAGGCTGGAACTACAGGATTTATACTTGAACCATCCCATCTGGAGGCCAAGTCCTTTTGACCAATGGAACGATAGTCCGGCGTACAAAGAGTGCAGTAAATTGGCATTGTGAGGAGGAATTGCTTGCACATGATAGCATCAATGGGAAGTCAATTTGTTGACAGCTATTTAAATCATTCTTTGACGCCCATTTTCCAATTTAAATTATTTATTTATTATTTATTATTATTTATTTAATCATAGCTCCCCAAGTTAGGCGATTAGCAGATACGACAGCACTGTGTTCTACAATTTAAATTATTTATTTATTATTTATTATTATTTATTTAATCATAGCTCCCCAAGTTAGGCGATTAGCAGATACGACAGCACTGTGTTCTACAATTTAAATTATATATTTATTATTATTTATTTAATCATAGCTCCCCAAGTTAGGCGATTAGCAGATACGACAGCACTGTGTACTACAATTTAAATTATATATTTATTATTATTTATTTAATCATAGCTCCCCAAGTTAGGCGATTAGCAGATACGACAGCACTGTGTTCTACAATTTAAATTATTTATTTATTATTTATTATTATTTATTTAATCATAGCTCCCCAAGTTAGGCGATTAGCAGATACGACAGCACTGTGTTCTACAATTTAAATTATATATTTATTATTATTTATTTAATCATAGCTCCCCAAGTTAGGCGATTAGCAGATACGACAGCACTGTGTTCTACAATTTAAATTATTTATTTATTATTATTTATTTAATCATAGCTCCCCAAGTTAGGCGATTAGCAGATACGACAGCACTGTGTTCTACAATTTAAATTATTTATTTATTATTATTTATTTAATCATAGCTCCCCAAGTTAGGCGATTAGCAGATACGACAGCACTGTGTTCTACAATTTAAATTATATATTTATTATTATTTATTTAATCATAGCTCCCCAAGTTAGGCGATTAGCAGATACGACAGCACTGTGTTCTACAATTTAAATTATATATTTATTATTATTTATTTAATCATAGCTCCCCAAGTTAGGCGATTAGCAGATACGACAGCACTGTGTTCTACAATTTAAATTATATATTTATTATTATTTATTTAATCATAGCTCCCCAAGTTAGGCGATTAGCAGATACGACAGCACTGTGTTCTACAATTTAAATTATATATTTATTATTATTTATTTAATCATAGCTCCCCAAGTTAGGCGATTAGCAGATACGACAGCACTGTGTTCTACAATTTAAATTATTTATTTATTATTTATTATTATTTATTTAATCATAGCTCCCCAAGTTAGGCGATTAGCAGATACGACAGCACTGTGTTCTACAATTTAAATTATTTATTTATTATTTATTATTATTTATTTAATCATAGCTCCCGAAGTTAGGCGATTAGCAGATACGACAGCACTGTGTTCTACAATTTAAATTATATATTTATTATTATTTATTTAATCATAGCTCCCCAAGTTAGGCGATTAGCAGATACGACAGCACTGTGTTCTACAATTTAAATTATATATTTATTATTATTTATTTAATCATAGCTCCCCAAGTTAGGCGATTAGCAGATACGACAGCACTGTGTTCTACAATTTAAATTATATATTTATTATTATTTATTTAATCATAGCTCCCCAAGTTAGGCGATTAGCAGATACGACAGCACTGTGTTCTACAATTTAAATTATTTATTTATTATTTATTATTATTTATTTAATCATAGCTCCCCAAGTTAGGCGATTAGCAGATACGACAGCACTGTGTTCTACAATTTAAATTATATATTTATTATTATTTATTTAATCATAGCTCCCCAAGTTAGGCGATTAGCAGATACGACAGCACTGTGTTCTACAATTTAAATTATTTATTTATTATTATTTATTTAATCATAGCTCCCCAAGTTAGGCGATTAGCAGATACGACAGCACTGTGTTCTACAATTTAAATTATTTATTTATTATTATTTATTTAATCATAGCTCCCC
Source organism: Gonocerus acuteangulatus (assembly GCA_946811695.1). NCBI lineage: Eukaryota > Metazoa > Arthropoda > Insecta > Hemiptera > Coreidae > Gonocerus > Gonocerus acuteangulatus. The sequence continues at coordinate 51,006,393 of OX328125.1, forward strand.
AAGTTAGGCGATTAGCAGATACGACAGCACTGTGTTCTACAATTTAAATTATATATTTATTATTATTTATTTAATCATAGCTCCCCAAGTTAGGCGATTAGCAGATACGACAGCACTGTGTTCTACAATTTAAATTATTTATTTATTATTTATTATTATTTATTTAATCATAGCTCCCCAAGTTAGGCGATTAGCAGATACGACAGCACTGTGTTCTACAATTTAAATTATATATTTATTATTATTTATTTAATCATAGCTCCCCAAGTTAGGCGATTAGCAGATACGACAGCACTGTGTTCTACAATTTAAATTAATTATTTAATCATAGCTCCCCAAGTTAGGCGATTAGCAGATACGACAGCACTGTGTTCTACAATTTAAATTATTTATTGATAGAGGAATCAGAACAACTATTGCAAAAACGAATTGTACAACATGCTAAAAGTATAGACACAAACGAGAACAGGACGACATTGACGGAACACGCAATAAATAATAAACATAATTTTAATTATACTGACGTTGATATTTTAAATAGAGAAAGGAACACGTTAAAAAGGAAGATCAAAGAAAACCTTTCCATAATTAAAAACAGCAATAATGAAAAAAATGATTTGAAAAATGTCCATCAACATAGAATTAAGGCAATCACAACAATTACACAAACTTTTCACTTCGACCCCTTTTTGAGTGCCGTTTGACTGGGCTAGTAGGCAAAAAGTCGCGGAGACATGTTTTGTTGCACCGGCCGGCCGGTGCGACATTTTTGTCGCAGCGACATGTGCTGCGACTTGTTGCAAAGTGTTTCCATTCTGCGACATGTCGTGCGACATGTTGCAAGGAGATTTGTAGTAATGGAAACGGAGCTTTAGGAACGAGTCTCTGCATCATGTATAATTAATTACACGGTCGACTGCGACATTTTTTGTCGCAGCGACATGTTGCAAAGTGTTTCCATTCTGCGACATGTCGTGCGACATGTTGCAAGGAGATTTGTAGTAATGGAAACGGAGCTTTAGGAACGAGTCTCTGCATCATGTATAATTAATTACACGGTCGACTGCGACATTTTTTGTCGCAGCGACATGTTGCAAAGTGTTTCCATTCTGCGACTTGTTGCGGCGACATGTCGCAGGGCAGTTTTGTAGTAATGGAAACGGGGCTTAAGCGATACACTAAACTGAGACAGTAGAAACTCTTTGTCTTTTATACTACAGACTAGTTTGTAGTTATGTTAAGAACAGTGTAAAAAAACAAAAATTACAATGCTAAAAGAATTTAGTACAAAAAGGCTGAGTTGCATTAGAAGCGTGGGCGAGGCTACTTTCACCTCCTCCCGAGACAATCCAAGGACAAGCCTGATCGCGGAGTTAGTTGGCAGTATGATGCCGTTGAATTCATACAAGTGTTGCAGAAACCTTCCTCGCAAACTACAGATCAATCATTATATTTTATAGGCTCAGCTTTCGACAGCTTCTTATTATCTTATACATTTCCATCATCACCAAACTAACCAAGAGATTTTACTAAAAAATAATGTGCAATATTATTGTAATGTAAGGAGAAGAAACAAAGAAAAGGATGAAAAGGAACGAACTGATTTGTTAATAGAATAGAAAGAGGTAATGTTTTCTTCAAATCCTTCCTGAAAAATGTAAAAACGTAAAATAAAATCTCAAAGTGAAACAAGATCTAGGTGCCTCAACAGGGAACTGACGTTTTCCTAAGCATCGAGTACTACGAATAAGATGACTATTAAAAATAGCTTATGAAATGTATGTGTAGGAAATATAATAAGGTTTCGAATGGTGTCTTTTCATGTATCTGAAAGCCTTGCAACCCAAAAATGTAAGTGTTCGATTGTTTTCTTACGAATTTCGCCCCAAAAACCATGTTTCGACGGACGAATTCTGCAGGTGGACGAACTTCACCTTAACGTTTAACGATCTCTTCTGATTACAGTTTTCTCTTTCATATTTGTAATGTGTAATATGTTTTGACGAGTCTTAAGGGAAGTCCAAGTCAGGTTGTAATCAATTTTTCATTATAAAATAATTGACTCCCTCTGAGCCTAGGGGTGGTATACTTTTAACTTTAGACTCAATTTACACGTAGTACCTGCTTGAAATAATCCCCTATGGAATATGTCACCAAAATATAGGTTGTTTCTATTTCTTAAACCTGCAATTAAATACTATCTGGCTTTATAATTGTCGCTTATCGCCAAGGATCCGACCAGGAAAAAGGACGATGTTTGACGGATAAAGGAAAAATGGTGTTCAACGTTTTCCTTGAACTTATTGATCCAAAAATTTCTAAAGAACACATTAAAGCAGAGCACAGTCCAAATAATAAAAATAAAGACATTATTCCTATCAACAAGGGCAACATATCCATGCTGTTTATCGCACATTAAACAGAAATCTAATCAATATACCAACAAAAAGTCCGACTCGCAGGAACTGCATCATCTTAGTGAGCTTCCGTTATTATCCCTATTGTCATAGTGAAGACTTAAAATAGAAACAGTTATTACTTTTGTTACAAGCAAATCAAAACAAATTTTTAAAGAGAACTAATCGACGTATAAAATATCCGGTTGCACAACTCTTCCTTGTTTTTTTTTAGTACTTCTAAAAACTGTTATCCAACATATGGGTAAAGAGGAACCCTTCGCTTCAAATGTCTTCTTCAACCCTTAGAAGGGGTATTTTCTTATTTTTTGAGTGCGCCATTTAATAGATCTCGACGAGAATTACAACATTGCTCCTTTGATTTTGATACCTCCAACCGTTTAAGATGTATTCCTTTTGTGCCCCACTTATCTGGGCCACCCTGCATATATATATTTGAACCTTCGTTATTTTCGTGATCTATGAGTTGTGTGACAAGACGTTTTTAGTCGCTACTTCCGGATTGCGTCATATGGTCAACCTCATAAGCGGCTTAAGCAGGTAGGGAGGAAACCCGCTAAAGTACACTCGTTTATTATTTTTGCTTTCCACTAAAGAACGATTCACATAATATAATGTTGTTAACGAGAAACTGCTTTAATCGAAGTATTCTTTATTCAGAAAAATATTAAAATATTGTAGTGCACCTGTGTTGTTTATCTTTGGCTTTATTAAATGTGAGCAATAAATTCTTGCGTTGACAGTACCTTTTAATAGAAGATAATGTTTACACGATAGCCTTATATACCTTTCTGATATATAATTAAAAAAAATGAATGAAAAAATGAATATTTTGATTCCATTAAACGCACCAGTTATACGAATTTTGGCAGAACTCCATTTCTCCACGGTGTATTTTATTCTGAGTTCCACTAAACAATTAAAGGCCACCTGCTGTTTTGGCGAATGTACGTTGTAACGGTTTTTATATGCACGACTTACCCGTTGAAAAGCTACAAGGTTATATGTATCAGTCACAGAGACTTATTAACGCACCGTGACTGTGATCAAGACGTAATAGACATTAACACGGATTTGGCCGCGAATAATTACTGTACGTGTCAGTATCCATGGATTAACTTAATTCTTCAGTCGTAACATGTTTATGAGTCATTATCAGTCGTAATAGATAAGAAATGAGCCAGTACATTTAGAGGTTATTGTCTTTATGTTTGCATAATTTTATAATCATCATATCAGGGCTCGCAGTGGCAGAGAGTTGAGTATATTTTGAGTCCGACAATTTCTACTCTTGGGCATAACAACCTCTTCAGCGCGGTTCCTTCCTCCCTCCATAGGAAGGAACACCTCTTATGAGGTTAACCTCATGAAGCAATCCGGAAGTGCCGCCTAGATTTATTATTTATAGGTTTATTTATTTATTATTACGCATTAAAAATCCCCACAACATTCGATTCAATTTTTACTATTACGCAAATCAAATATTTAACTATTCCTTTAAAAAAAACAGTAAAATATTATCGCATTAGAATATTTTTCAAGGTCAATCATAAATCGTTCATATTTAAAAAAAATACATGAATAGATAAATTGAATGATGTATATAAACACACACACACACACACACACACACACACACACACACACACACACACACACACACACACACACACACACACACACACACACATATATATATATATATATATACACACACACTGGAATTGCCGTAATCAGCTGACCTTCTGTGGCTACATTTGGCAATCCAGCTACTATAGGGAAACAACTACCGCAAGCAGAACTGTTATGTAATAATAACGTCCGTAACAACTTCCGGAAGTCTATTGTTATTATATATTTTTCGTGTAATAAAAAAAAATCATCAATGAAGCGAGAGCCACCAGACCATTTTCCTATATAACGCCCTTAACATTTCATACAATCGAATATGCAAATTGGAGCAAACCAGAGAACGAACATATTCTATAGATTGGCGAAGTAATATATTGAAAAATGATCATATTCGATGCTTTACTTAAGGCATTAATGCCTATTCTAAAGGGGTTAGAGTTGCGACAATTTACGACAAGCCGTATCGTCCACAATCTAAGATCAAAGTCCCGAAACTGAAAAAACGAGGTTTTGCACATTCCATAGTTAAATATGGTAAGGACGATATTATCTGCTTATTATTATAGGAGAATCTTCATACTGAAAACAATATGTAATTTGTTAGTAGTTCATATAGATGAACAAGAAAGGCTGCTATAATTATGAATCCATTAATTCCCAAAACGCATTCGTTCTTGAGTAAAAACTCCTTAGAACGCAATCTACACAAATAAAATAATTGTTTTGTCCGCACATTGCATAAAAAGAACCTGTTGCATACATAAAAAAGGACAAAGCGTTCCTTAAAAAATGTCTTTACGTCAGAAGACATTTTGTTGGCTATAGAAGTAGCCATGGCTAATGGTAATCCTTTAAAACTTGTTTAGCATTTTTAAGAATTCTGGACTTAAATTAGGTTTTAAATGAAGAAGAAAAAACTTGATATAAACCAAAGTTAGGAATGTTTTGAGTAATTTGAAACGAGCAGCGTGCAGAAGTATACCATGGACAATGGGTGTTAGCTCAATCTTTTGCATTCCTTGATTACAATTTACGCGATCCCTCTACATCTACTATAGGTACCCATACCACTTTCGACGATTTTATAAAGACAGTTATAAAATATGTTCCTGATTCCTTACTTTCTTTGTTTCTGAGTTCTAAAATTAGTTTTATTGTATTAGGCTTTTTCTTCTTTTGTTTTGTTTTTAATATCTGTGTTTACTATTATGTTTTGAAGTAAAATTTGTTTGTAAAACATTTCAAGGAGCCAGTCGTCTACGTTACGAAGCACCTCAAATAAATAAATAAAGACAGTTATTAATGAGTATATAAAGAGACTCGGAACAGGATACAGGTACTGAGGGAGATACTGCAGTGGTATCTGATTTTTGACTTTAGGGCACAATAGGTAGATAGTGTGTTCAGTACTATATCCAGCTGCGAAATTTAACCTTTTTCGGGTATCAATTAAATTAATTAACTGCTGGGTAGGCCTAGGGACCACTAATCCAACTGTGGAAGAACGAAACTAGAAAATAAAATCTTTAGTGAGCGGCCGAGTTTTAAACACCTTCATAACATAAATCGCGTGTTCATCAGCTACTCTCGAAAGAGTACATAATACATTAAATTATTTCAACGAATTGTGATATGGTAGCCAACAAAAGTGTTTATTACATTAGATAGGAACCCCTGAGTTAAATAGGTAAACACAGCTACCGAGAGAAGGTTGGTTGAAGAGTTATCAGCCAGGGGGCGGTTCCTCCATACTATCTATACAATGAGCAGACGGCCAGCCAGTTCTTTACAAAAGATAACATTCCACAAAAACAAGTTTGCAACAATATTTAAAATTCTGGAAAGCGCATGAAAAATGAAACGCTGAATCTTCTGACGTCTAAATGCCCGTCTACTGTTTTTCACTACAGAAGTATACCGTCGAAAGCGGGAACTAGTTAGAATTATGTAAATTATTTATAATATATATATATATATATATATATATATATATATATAAAGAGAGAGTGAGGTAAGCACGTTTTCATCCTAAAACGTCATCATTTCTATATTTGATGGCCTCCAAATTGGGTCATCGATGAGAACTGGATCATTAATAACAATTGTATTTAAATTACTTCTCAAAGTTTATCTTTCAGACTCCAAATTGGTCATTCTCTACTTACTCACGGACACCTCATGACTAAACAAGAGGCACCAATATGTGGACAGTGCCACGAACTACTGACCATAAGGCATTTACTAACAGAATGAAATGGAAGAGGTCATTTACACTTACCCACCGACCTTACAGTACTTTTGACGGATGATAGCCGTTACTTGGACACAATTTTTAAACACTTACATAATACAGGTAAATATCAGAAAATATAACTAAAAAAGTGGTTGTTTTTTATGTTTGTTGTCTTTTTCAATAGGGATTATATCTATATTTATTTTTTATTTTCAGTTTTCTTTTTATAAAAATGTATGTTGTACTTTTTCGAAATTATCATTATAAATGTTCTAATTTATTCGTTATTTTTTAAAAACTTGAGAGCTCGATTTAAGATCTGATGTTTCCATACACCCCTTTAAATTTGCATATCGCCATCGTTGCAGTGCAGCAAAGCTAATAATAAATAAATAAATAACCTTTGAGGTAAAAACACACTAGGTCCTACTCCAATTTGTCTGGCTTTAGAATACAACGTCAACGTAATGTTAGGTTTCTTGTATTCAGAGTATACTTGTAGTAATTATTTTATGAGTAAAACCTTAACAACTAAGATACTTCAGAATTTGGTAAAATGTCGCCGAGTAAACATGGGACCCATATTTTGTCAAACGCTTATAAGAAATATTGGTGTTATTTCAGCGCGTGTAAACAATGTAATAGTAAGTATTTGTTGGGTTAGTAAATTCTGAATACGCTTCTCTGAACTGTGTGTGTTGGTCTGTTGTTGGTTGTTAAGGTAATTCTGTGGTCAGTAGGTGCGGTAGACGGATCGCCTTTCAGCCGGTTTCAGTACACTTTGACCACCAATAATACCCGACCAATTCTCTTTATCCTAAGCCCACCTCATGGTGGACAACAAGTTTCTTAATACCCAACTAAATTTTTAGTAAATGTTAAGCAATTTATAATTTACTTTATACTGAAAATTAATAACATCCCTTGAAGCTATTGGTCTGTAGCCCTGTATGAAGAATTAAGAGTAAGATTCCACTGCTCAGAAACAACCTGGAGACGAGTGTCACGAGTTTTCCGCATGTTATTACCAACGATTATGTGCCTATATAATCCATTAAGTGCCTATACAGCCTAATTTATGTCACAAAATACCATAACCTCAAGTGTCTAAATATTACTCGTCGTCATAAAAACGTTGCAACATATAATCATAGAATAAAGCATTATTGAAAGGTGTACCTAATGTTCATGTACGATGAGTTTCAATTAGATAGTGATAACGCACTATTCAATTTTGGCGGAGAATTTGACACGTCATGTCGTTCTGTGTCAACATACTATAAAATTTATACATACGTGCTTCCCATTGAGATGGGGTTTAAATTTATTTAGTGAGACGACTGGTCGAAACGACAGTTGCACGCAGTGTGAATGTACCTCAATGAATTAAAAATATTTTTTGGTTAAAAAAAAATTACAGTCCCTGGTCTCCAATACAAATATTTCAATAATTCACATATTTTCCTAAATATTTGAAAACGTGTCGATCATTGGAAAGCCTAGGTTTTCTAACCAATAGATTATTGCGTAAAATTCGTTAGGAGAACCTTAGTCACAAAAAACGGCGCTTGAAGTTTCCGAAGAGCTGGTTGTACCCTTAAAGGACAAATACGCGTTTATAGTCTGAGCATTCCAAATCACACCAAGTATTTGCCTAAGGATCTGGTCGGTATGATCCGATAAAAATTTGTTAATAGTAGTATAGCGAGGTTTTTTTTTTCTCGTAAATTTTTCAATCAACCATCAGGTGGTTTATGGTGATTATTTTATTGCATTTGACGCAAAGTGGTAGAACCACTTATTAATAACTTATTCTGGTATGGCCAATCCTAAGGGTAGTGAGGACTCTTTCTACTTTTTTCGATGATTGGATTGATCTCTTCCAAAGCCTTACTTCCCTTTTTTTCTGTGGTATAATTTGTTCTCGAGGTTCTTTTGCTAGAAAACAAAAATAACAGCATTTTTGCAAATGGATTATTATCTAGTCAACAAACTGATTAGCCGTGAAATAATTATCGGGCATTGTTGTGAGAGGATTCCTCATACCAGCACACACCCCCGTATAAAGGACCTTCACTATAGACAGCCTCTGTGGCTGTGATTTGGCTGGCCGGGCGTCAGGAGGACAACAGGTAGAAAGTAGGTCTTATGGGCGGTCGCTGGAAACCAGCATGGCGGCAACTACTTGCTCCACAATACCAGCCATATTCTGCAAACTCTCAATAAGGCTTGCCAGCTTGATTGGCATTCCCAATAATGGAGATTCAACTTGAAAAGCTTTCAGATTGCGCTACTGTGGATATAGTTTGATAGAACATATTGATGAATGTTTAACTAAGATGACCTACATTCCATATGAGAACCGGCTGCAGTGACGCAGTAGACGCTTTGACGATGAGCCATGTCGAGAATTCCCAAAACTATTGTGGTAGATACCTACAGCTGTTTTACCTGTATTCATTTAAAAATATTTATATTCATTAATTTTGGATATAGTATATTTTTTATTCATGATATGTCTATTTTACTTATAAAACTAGTGATTTTCCCCATAACAAAGCAGGCAGTTAATTAAAAATTCATAGTTTAAACAAAATTACTTCATTATTGGGATAGAAATTAATATTATGTAATGTTGCATATAAGGAAAAAGTGTTCGAAATACTAAATTTTAGGTAACCTTTAAAACCGTAGCGAGCCCAGGGACGGCCTGGGGCCTCCATCTGAACCCCGAACGACGACACAAAAAGTTAATATCGTTCAGTGGGTCCCCGAGTTTAGAACACAACCCTTACAGAATATTATTCGAGCGCCGTACCATTCAGCCAAACTACCACCATATGGTAAGTATATATTACGATATTGTAGCACACCTGTTAAAGCACCATACAAAGTCGTATTTTATGAGTAAGAGTTAGACTTTTACCAAACATTGTGTAAAACAATAGTTTTTTATTCTTTATTTTAGTCAACTTTTGTTTGGTGTCAATAGCGCTAGTGTATAAACACTATCTTATCAATACAATATTGAAATGTAGTGTTCCTAAACATTTCAATCTCAAAGAAATTATTGTTTGTTTTTTTTTTGTTTTTTTGTTTTGTTTTTTGTTTTGTTTTTCTGTAAGACCTTATAAGACAAAGAAACAGAATATATATCTCAGGTTATAAACTTCACTCATAATTTGTGTTTTACATAATAACGGGGGCAGTTAATTAAAAAGTAAATTAAGATCACTAAAGATGATCATTGTTAGCGATGGGAGACTTCTTATAAAAATCTGAAAGCGGAAAGCTATTCTTTTCAGAGCTGGTTTATACGTGTTCACTATCGTCCACGATTTCTAGATGTTAGTATTAAAACACCTTGCAATTTTAGCGCACAAATTCGGTAAACGTTTTTTTGGTGAGCTGTTGATTTTAGTTGTGAGCTAATTAATTTTTTGTAGTTTTTTTAACAAAAATTTTTATAATTCTAACCTAAACTATAATTAATCGCCAGCGTTGGGGAATTCAATAAGTGTAATATAAATTTTTAATTTTCATCGTGGACAGTACGAAAATGCACTATCGTGATACAAGAAGTATTGTAAGTATATCGGTGATTAGATTTTTCACTAATAAATCCAAGTACAGTGAAAGACTAAATATATCCCTGTAACTATCTCCATCACATTTATAAATAAGAAAACGAAAAGTTCCCACTGTATAATGTAATACTGCTAACTCTCACTGTGGGAATTCTCAGCGCCGAATTCACTTTAGAAAATAAAAGGGAACTGAATAATTCATTAACAAAACTAAATGTAAAAATCATTCGATATACAATGATTTAATTTGTTTATATTTTAAATTACATTAAATGCAATATGACAGATTTAAAATATACTGTGTGATCAAATAGGCTTGTGAGAGTTCCTCCTAAAAATCGACCTTGGGTAGGTAAAGTTTAAATTATGAAGTTTACACTACGATGCATAGTTCAGGTTTCATGATGTTCAGCCAAAATAATTAGAATTATATCTCAGTTTTAGCACTTTCCTCCAAAGGAAAGCAGCTATTGAGGTTGCACTTATGAGTAACGTTAATTGATTTTACAAAGAAATAAGAAGCTACAAACCAATGACAAATATAGTAGCTAATAGTAACATTAATTAATTTTACAAAGGAATAAGATACTACATACCAATAGAAATGCCGAGCGGCAGAGGAAGACCAGGTTGGCAATTAAGTAACCATTGTAGAGTGTCTAAGGAGAAAAAGTCCAACTCGCAGGAACTGCATAATCTTAGCGCGGTTCCGTTCTTATCTCTAGACTCATTTAAAATTATTAAAATAGAAGCTGTTATTATTTTGGGTCCACATTTCTAGAAAGCATGAAGATTAGATAGTTACCCGTCGAGGTGATAAGTAAAGATGGAATGGCTGGGATTCGGCTAAAGAAACCTCAATACGATTTTTGTTAAAAAATCTATATTTAGGACGTTTTGGCTACTCATTGGTAGCCTTCGTCAGCAATGAAAGTGCCGGGAGGCAGAGGAGGACCAACGTTGACAGTTCCATCTTTACTTTCAAGAAAGGTCTTATTTACGATCTTACCTGGATACCCATCCAGGGTATCCAGCCCTAGGAAGGACCCCGCAAGGCATTTGAAAAGCTATCTTGGAAATCCATATCTCTAAGATTAAATTGTTTTTCTTATTTTTCTTAACCTGATTTATTATCAAATACATTATCCAACAACAAGCAGTTAAAAAATAACAAGGAATAAAAACAGACAAAAAGAAAAGTTCGAATAAGCGAAATCAATTACTTTAAAGTTTTAAGCACTTATTTCTCCGATTGACATCGTCTAATCAAAACTTTTATTAGAACCTTTTTTTTAGAGAATTTAGTAAGCTTTCTAATGGTATTCTTCCGTTTACAAAGATTCTCAACCTTTTTCGAGATATTAAGGAAAGTATACAAAGTTACCAAAACTTTTTATGTCTGTTAATAAAATATTTTATTCTGACCCTTCCTTCACTCCAAACGTAACGTAAATTTCAACATATTAGTTTTAATGAAAGTAGAACATGCAGAAAATTTTTCAACTGAATCCCATGATTCTAAGTACCTAAACCAAAAACGGTATTCAAAAACTATTTTTCCAATTTTCTCGAAAACGGTTAAAGCTATCGCCTTGAAAATGGTTTCATTCGTTTTACTAGCCCAAGAAGCCTATAAAACGAGTACTTACAAGCTTATGAACTCAAAAACGTAAGCGTTACGATTTTTTCTGCGCGAATTTCGCCCCAAACGCCATCTTCCAGTGGGCGGATTTTGCTGGTTAACGAACTTGACCTTTCAAATTGGACGGTGGATTTTTGTACCAAATTTCATCAAAATCGGACCATCAGGGAAGCCAGAAATGAGCGAACAGACAAATATATATATATATATATATATATATATATATATATATATATATATATATATATATATATAAATATATACATATATATATATATATATATATATATATATATATATATATATATACAAATTTGAACCACCGTTATTTTCGGTCTCTAGGGGTTCTGAAACGCGAAATTTTTTGGTCGGCACTTCCGGATTGTTTCATTGTATCAACCTTATAAGCGGGGTTCCTCCCTATGGGGGAGGGAGGAACCGCGCTAAAAGAAATCTACTGGGGTATAAGTAAGTGGGAACAGCAGGTGGTGGGGGAAATGTCGGTAAGGATCAAAAAGCATGTTTATGACATGTCGGTAAGGATCAAAAGGCATGTTTATGACCTTTATGACAGGAAAGGAGAAAAAGGTGTTAATGGAAGGATACCCAAGGGGCATGGTAAAAATCTAGGTGGGAGGTCGGGAGAGTATTTGGAAAATATTAGCGTACATAGGAGAAATGCCTTGTTGGTCAGTTTTGTAGTTTATATTGTTTTTGTTTAAGTTTATTTTTACGATAAACTTAAACAAAAACAATATAAACTACAAAACTGACCAACAAGGCATTTCTCCTATGTACGCTAATATTTTCCAAATACTCTCCCGACCTCCCACCTAGATTTTTACCATGCCCCTTGGGTATCCTTCCATTAACACCTTTTTCTCCTTTCCTGTCATAAATGTCATAAACATGCTTTTTGATCCTTACCGACATTTCCCCCACCACCTGCTGTTCCCACTTACTTATACCCCAGTGGATTTCTTTTTCTCCTTAGACACTCTACAATGGTTACTTAATTGCAAACCTGGTCTTCCTCTGCCGCTCGGCATTTCTATTGGTATGTAGTATCTTATTCCTTTGTAAAATTAATTAATGTTACTATTAGCTACTATATTTGTCATTGGTTTGTAGCTTCTTATTTCTTTGTAAAATCAATTAACGTTACTAATTACTATTAAAATCAATTATTGTACCTATTCACTTTTTCATTCTAAGAATTTTAGACGATATGTTCTTTTATAAGTTAATTGTATCTATAGCTCTGTTACCTATCACAATCATAATTTTTTTGTTTTTGTATTAATTTCTTCTTTTTTTGTCATTTTAGCTGACGAAGGCTACCAATGAGTAGCCGAAACGTCCGAAATATAGATTTTTTAAAGCAAAAATCATATTGAGGTTTATTTAGCCGAATCCCAACCATTCCATCTGTACTTATCACCTCGACGGCTAACTATCTAATCATCATGATATATATATATATATATATATATATATATATATATATATATATATATATATTAATTCAAAAAGTGTTCCACAAGAACGTATTTTTCAGTGGCTCAAAATTCTCAAAACCACCCCTTGAAGAATCGCCAGATAATTTTTTTTTTTTTTTTTTTTTTTGCCTTCGAAAGGTACATCTTTATGTTTACAGATTTATGTTACATTTCAACATACGTTGAAATACCTTTTAGAATCTAATTCCATCTCAATTTTTCAAAAAATGCAACGAACGAGTTTTTCACCTCAACTTTTCATATATATGTTATATATCAAATATTTTACATATAACATAGCCGTAATTTCTTGAATATGCAGTATTCCAATAGCAAACGATTGAACGAGTTCGTTCGTTAGACCAGCAGAATCGGTCAATCTGGAGTGGGGGAGTTACTCCGGACCCAAAGGAGTTATTTGCCAAAAAGAGCCGTAGTTTTTGTTATATTTTAATGAAACTCGATATTTGTTGTGGTCATCTAAAGATTCCCAGCCCCTCTTGATCCGAACCACAGTCCCTTTAAAATTAACTTTCTCTTGAAACTTCTCTTCGTAGAATGTCTTGCATTTCAAATATATATTTTTCTTTTCGGCGTCTACTGTTTCGTACTCTTTGGTACAATTAGTTGGGACCGAGGAGGTAGGCGTTTTTCTCGTTTTTAAGGAACGCTATGATGTTGGCATACCGTGGAGTACCTTCTTCGTCAACACCATACACCTCTTCAATAAACAATTAAGCAATAAATGAATGAATATAAATTTAATAAGAGTTTCTTCTTGATTTCCCTATTATGAGGTACTCCCAAGAAGGAAAGACAAGAAAGTGGTTGGATTTAAGTCGGTCGATGCAGTTTTCTCCTTTCGATTAATCAGACCTCCTCGAGCTTTACTCTGCTGCAGTTAGAAATCGCTTAAACTCATGGCGAGAAATTGACGATTATCAACAGGTATTTCACTCTCGTAAGGGAAAGTCCCTCAAGAATCAAAACAATCTTTTTCATTATTGTCACCTTCACGAAAAGAAATTCGTGGACGCGAAAGGCACCCTGAATTCCACGGGAAGCACTCAAGTTTAGATGCTCAAGTATGTTTCTTACCATATAATGTTTGAGCGTGATTCCTCCATAGAGAGGAAACCTGCTTATGACGCCGACCTCTTAGCGCCATCCGGAAGTGCCGACTAGAAAAATTTACAAATCGAAATTCGCGCGACAAAAATCGTAACTCTTGCGTTTTGCGTTGATAGGCTTGTAATTACATTTTTTATAGATTTTCTAACGTAGAAAAACGAAAGAACTCATTTTTGAGGCGATATCTGTAACCATCTTGGGGTTACATCGAATTTTCAGTGAAGGATATTTCTTTAATAGGAAATAAATTGTCAATAGAAAATAGATTTTAGAAGAATCATCTCTTCGGCCTTTGATCAATCAAGGTATTGCTATTTTTGTTTAACTAACTAAGTGATTAGTTATCAAATCAAAACCTCAGTCCTAATCTTTTTTATACTCAAATTGACCTCTACAAATTTTATAATCTGTATTAGGGCTCATGGATGCAATGCCCTTAAATATACAAATAATAACAAATAAATAAAAACTAACTAACTCCCTTAAGGCCTGAAGAATTCCGTATAAATCGAAATCGGAGTTCAAACTCACAAGTTGCCTTATAAGGCAGTAATTCGTATAAAACATAAAAAAAGGGTTTAAACTCACACACTTCTTAATAATCCCTAAGCAATGATAAACAAAGTTAAAATTTAAAGTGCAATTCGACACTACAACAAGTCAACAACATTTCTAGGCGTACCGAAGCATAAATATAAGTTTTCTTATGAGAATTTAAAATACTTCCTCTGATAGTGCAAGCTCCTCTGGCTAGGAGGGATTCGTCAATGTCGGAAAAAAATACTTTCTCTATCTACTGTTCTATGGACAATTTTATCTCGAGACCTTAACAACTCATAGCTACGAGGGAAAGTGAAATATTGCTCCCCATCTTTAGTATTTTACTATTTATAACATAAATTGAAGTAATAAATAACCTTACGAAACTGCATTGATGACGATTAACTGGCATTTTAAGTGGTGACTTCCGAAGTAGGAAGCAAGAAAGAACGAAGCTGAAATGTAAATGTCTGATGGCATCTCTTGATTTATACCCTACAATAAAAATGATGTATACGTATCAATGGAAATCAATCGATTTTGTAAGTAAGTTATTCTAAATGCCTACTCTCTCTCAGTGTCTTTCTAAGCATCAATCACTTCTTGTTCTGCCTCCTCAGAGTACCTACTCTAAAAGTACTCCGTGGCTAAGCGCACACAGGAAATTCATTACGAAAAACAAATGTCATAAAAACACACAGAAAACCAATTTGATTTTATACTAACAGAAAGGAGTTTATTCTGTTATCTATTTAAATAATAAACTAGGGATAATTCTTCCGTAGAATTGATGCTTCAGGGCAACAGAATGAAATAATCCAACATGTCTAACAACCTCAAGACTTAAAATTAAATGCATAATCCATCCAGAGTGATGTCCCACCCATGTATGCTAATGTCAAAAAATAAATAAACAAATAGGTATCAAAAATTAGGGTAACCTCTCTTCAAGTACTTAAACACCTTGCACAAGTAATGAAACACTGACAACACATACTGTAAGAATGTAGACTTCGCACTGGACTAGAAATTTCTCACCACATTTATCACATACTCACAAAAAGCAGTTCATATATCGACACAAAACTGAACCATATAAAGATACTAAACAAGAACCTATGAAAAATATATTATAAAATAAATTAATTTAACAGTGCGTGTTTTCCCGACGTTTATAACAAATGCCATAAAAATACATATATATTATATTATACATATAAACATATATGTGTATTTATATATATATATATATATATATACACATATATGTGTGTGAGTGTTGGAATTTATATGTTCAAAAACATGAAGGTATAATAATACAATTCAAGATAAGGAATAACCCTTTAGAATTCTCATATAACTTTATTACATGAGTTCAACATTTTGGAATACTATTCCGTTTTCAGGAATGCTAATCAAACTGACCGTGTCCTGTCAATAAAGACTGTCAAATTTAACAAGTCATAATTAAAATAAAATGATTTCTATAAGGAAACTAAACAGATATAAACAAAATCATTAAATTCTCATTATCTCACAGCCATATTACAAAATATAGTAATAACAATGGACTTGAAGTCCTAAACGTTGAATTCATACAATACATTTATATGAGAATTCTGAAGGGTTATGCCTCATTTTGAGCTGTATTATTAGTTAATACCCTTCACATTTTTATCAAAATGAAGGTCATGTTATGTTTGTTTCCCTCTGTTTTACTCGTTATATTTTTTTCCTTTGTCTTTCTTGATTCTACAACTGGTGGACGGACGACTTAACTTCTTCCTATTCATAACCTCACGGGCTAAGATTTGAAACTCACAATCCAATAAACAAGAAATCCGTTCAAGAACACTTCTTCTGGACTAAGAGCCACTTTCGGTAGTAACTGTATTGTGAAAGTACCCACTTACCGGAGAAAGGAAACAAGTCTACATTTAGGTTGAGTTTTAGCGCGGTTCCTCCCTCCCCCATAGGGAGGAACCCCGCTTATAAGGTTGATACAATGAAACAATCCGGAAGTGCCGACTAGAAAATTTCGCGTTTCAGAACCCCTAGAGACCGAAAATAACGGTGGTTCAAATTTGTATATATATATATATATATATATATATATATATATATATATATATATATTTGTCTGTTCGCTCATTTCTGGCTTCCCTAATGGTCCGATTGTGATGAAATTTGGTACAAAAATCCGTCTTCCAATTTGAAAGGTCAAGTTCGTTAACCAGCAGAATCCGCCCACTGGAAGATGGCGTTTGGGGCGAAATTCGCGCAAAAAAATCGTAACGCTTACGTTTTTGAGTTCATAAGCTTGTAAGTACTCGTTTTATAGGCTTCTTGGGCTATGAAAACGAATGAAACCATTTTCAAGGCGATAGCTTTAACCGTTTTCGAGAAAATTGGAAAAGTTGTTTTTGAATACCGTTTTTGGTTTGCTTACTTAGAATCATGGGATTCAGTTGAAACATTTTCTGCATGTCCTACTTTCATTAAAACTAATATGTTGAAATTTTTGTTACGTTTGGAGTTAAGGAAGGGTTAGAATAAAATATTTTATTAACAGACATAAAAAAATTTGGTAACTTTGTATACTTTCCTTAATATTTCGAAAAAGGTTGAGAATCTTGCGAAACGTAAGATTACCATTAGAAAGCTTACTAAATGCTCTACAAAAATGGTTCTAATGAAAGTTTTGATTAGGCGATGTCAATCGGAGAAATAAGTGCTTAAACCTTTAAAGTAATTGATTTCGCTCATTCGAACTGTTCTTTTTGTCTTTGATTTTGGTACTTAGAATTATGGGATTCAGTTGAAACATTTTCTACATGTTCGAATATTATCAACACTAATATGTTGAAATTTTGGTTACGTTTGGAGTAAAGGAAGGGTTAGAATAAAATATTTTATCAACAGACAAGAAAAGTTTTGGTAACTTTGTATACTTTCGTTAGTATCTCGAAAACCGTTGACAATCTTGGGAAGCAGAAGGTTACCATTCGAAAGCTTACTAAATGCTCTACAAAAAAGGTTCTAAAGAAAGTTTTAATTAGGCGATGTCAATCGGAGAAATAAGTGCTTAAAACTTTAAAGTAATTGATTTCGTTTATTCGAATGATTCTTTTTGTCTGTTTTATTCCTTGTTATTTTTAAATTGCTTATAGTCGGATAATGTATTTACAATAAAACAGATTATGTAAAATAAGAAGATCAATTTATTGTTAAAAATGTAGCGTTCAAAGAGAGAGATCCCAAGGCTTTCCAAATGCCTCTGTGCGGAGGCCTTTCTGCCCGACTTATGGGATAGCTGACCCATACAGGTAAGATTGTAAATCAAGACCTTTCAGGACTGGTTTGTTTGAGATTTCATTTGGATAGGTGTTTCGCTATTGATCTAAACAAAGTAATAACTGTTTCTATTCTATGCCTTCATAAACACTAGAGATAAGAAAGGAACCGCGCTAAGATGACGAAGTTCCTGCGAATCGGACTTTTTGTTACTTTCGGTTTGGGGTTATGTTTTCATCGTTATCAGTACTCTAAATGCTGTTTGTTTAAGGTTTATCGTCTGTTCTCAGACTTTCACTGTTTTGTTTGCATTCTTTCACTTGCCACAGAGCAGCGATTCTCTGCCACTTGGCCTTCCCCGCGTCACCGGGCACCGCTGGTGTCCGGTATGTTAATTATATTAAAACTTTTCTTTTGATCTGCTAAATCAAACAAATTTTATTTTTTCACTTCTTTTACCTAAATTTCCGGCTCAGGCCGTAATCACTAAAAGTAAAATCCGGACTGTAATATAACATTAAAAACTCTTAATTAACATTATTTAAACAAATAAAATTTAAAAACTACCGTCAATTCCTGACTTAGGACATTTTCTTCTCTGGCATTTGGCATTAAATAGAAAATCATGAATTTCAGGTAATGTTTAAATTTTATAATTTTGACAATTTTTTTAAAAATAATTTAAAGAAAGAAATAAGTATTTTATATGTTGTCCTTGTGATGCTACCTTTCATAAAGGTTTTTTTTTTCTGGAAAGTGTCCAATGAAGCTGAAGTGGAAACGGGCGAAATATACCGTTAAAGAAATGGACAACAATGCTAGTGAAAGATGCCATACATTAAGGAGAACAGAATCCTATTGAGGTAGTATAAAGTATGTATGTATGTATGTATATAAATATATATATACGTGTGTGTGTGTATATAGATTCAAATTTGAATCTATCATTAATTGAATCTTCATTAAGTATTAGAAATGACATCAGCGACATTTCTGGTCAGCATACTGAATTACGTCATGGGGTTGACGTTGTAAGCAAGATTTTCTTCTTTTACAGAAGTAAAAAACACAGCTAAAAATCAATCGTGCCTTAACTGTGCCTATTTGCCAAAAATAGGGTTAATCAACCGTACAATTAATAATCTGTGATTTGGAGGAACCTAGCTTTCTTCGAAGTTTCCTTAATTAATCCCTTGAATTTATTTTCATAATTAAGCAATTATCATTTGACTTATAATTTCTAAAGTAAGATCATTTGCTATTAACATAGCCACTGCCTATATCTGTTAATTGTCCACTAATGAGTGTAAATTATTGAAGCAAGTCTCATATTGTTCATAGCCGAGCGAAGAGGTAGGCCACTGCGTCTAGAAATGGGACCATTCCAACGCCTCATAACAGCGCTCAAAATAAGTGATACAATTAAAAACTTTGTTTCATATTCAGGCGCAAGGCCAATAAAACAGAATTAAAATTAACAAGATCGTCAATTTATTAAAATCGAAAATAATTTCGGGGGCTGGGAGGATTCGGGGGGAGAGGGCTGAGAGAATTTAGGGGGTATGGAATACTGACAATCTACAACTTGGAATAGTTAGTCAATAAAAACGCTATTACACCCAAAAAAAATTATAACTAATTGATCTTACCTATATATTTTAAAGGTTTTTATGAGAAATTTTAACCAATTTTTTGGGGGGGGGGGCTGCTGCCCCCTCCCCTCTTATATACGCCCATGACATGTTTCGCTTATGTAGATGCCTCTTCAGGAGCTTAATACTAAGTAGAGCCTATAGGAACGTCGGTGATTCTCCCGCCAAAATGGCCACGTCAACTGAAGATCACCAATCAGCTGTTAGTGATCATCCGTTTAAAATATCTAAAGAGCGTAAACATTAATCACCTAACATTAAGAAAGATTAGTCGCTGAATTAAAACTAATTATATCAGTGTGATCCGTAGATAAGTAGATTTTATTTATTATCCAATAAACGTAATAATAAACAAATTTAGATCAAGAAAAAAACGTAAAAGAAAATAGTATCATAAAAAATAATGAATACGTTTTAAATAAGTAAACTGATAAAATATTTGAAAAATATGTTTTTTAATTGGATTGGCAATAAATAAAACATTTTTTTTAAAAAAAGGTTACTCAAAAATGTGTTTATTTATTAAACTTTAACCAAAACAGGCATTAAACTCTCTTGGGTTTTTTTAACAAAGCTAAATAATCAAATCTAAAATTGTTTATTCCCGATTTCCAAAAATAATATTAGTGTTTTTGTTTATGAATGCACCGTCTTATAGTTCTTTAGAGTATCTCCATTTTTGGCCAAGGTGACATGAAGTCCGGTTTCCTTGACAATCCGGAACCGCGGTTTCGATCAAAAATTAGGGTTATCTTTAACCTTCAACCAATTTGAGACATCGACAATGTAATTATTCTGTGTAATATTTATGAGATTGTAATTCTGATCAGTAATTATAAATGCTATAAAACACAACATTTATTTTATTATCCACCGCTTTCTTCTTCGCCTCTTTTCCAACGTTTCGGCTAAAAACATGGTCATCTTAAGTCCATGTATTTACTGTTAACCATACTAAATGACAGGATGGCCAGGCTACTTAATGGTAAATGGACCAGCAAAAGTTTAACATGAATATATTCGAAAACATGTAAAATATTTAAAAAAATATAACCAATACGGAGATAGTCAATATATAATTACATGAATATACATTAATAGGTCATAATCGTTAAAATAAAATTACATTTTTAAGTAAAATTGAGCTTTATCTCCTAGATCAACGATATCTTGGGAATGAAGAAGAATGCTTATTTTGTTAGATTTGCATCAGGTAGCCCGCAGAAAACTTGAGTAGCTTGATAAAAGCCTCTTTGAATTGATTTCGGAATTCGAAATATATTCTAATCAAATCATTATAAAGAAAGCGAATTGTTGTTCAGAAACTCATTAACTGTTTTCTACGAGTATATCGTTGTTACAGTTAAGGCGTGAGATGTAATAACTCCTTTCGACATGAAATTAAATAATTTTCATGGTGTTCTTGATGCACCTTCTTATCTAGCCGTTGTTCAGACAGAGATTCAAATTCTGCTCCAAGTCGTGTACAATGTTTATAGCGTTTGGGATTGTTTTACAAGTTTGTAATAAGTTCATTCGCCAGGTAACACATAAGGAAAAATAGTTATTATTACCTGTTATTGTGTTGTGATGTAAAAAGATCCAGGAGATGACGCGAGGAGTTGTGTTTACACTGACTGTATAAGAAAGGAGCGCGAAGTTACACCGCTGACGGTAGGGGGCTGACTGAGGTTGCTTGTTGCTTGACCACGTGACACCACGTACTTCCCCCACCACGCCGCTCAGGTATTTCCCGTTTCCCCGCAGGTAGGGAGATTCTCCCACTAGCTTGTGGAAGATTGACACTGGAAGTCAGCTGGGATGATTGGTCTTCCATGCGTGGAGCATCCTCTAAAGCCAGTCTCACATCCTGTGCTACGCTTAACAATGGTGGTACGCGAGTTGCTTTTGTTGGTAATCGAAAAAATAATCATTAATGGGAGACGGAAAAAATATTGTCATAAAAATATCATACTAAGTTTTTTCCCTATAAATTATAAAATATTATTTTGATTAATAATATCATACAGTAATGTCATTAATAATGTCAACAAACTTTCAATTTCATTTATCATGATAATGGTAGACCAATTACGGTTTGTACAACGCTACAAAAAAAAAAAAAAAAAAAAAAAAAAAAAAAAAAAAAAAAAAAAAAAAAAAAAAAAGAGGTAAGAAGATCAATTCTAAACATGACGTACTAAAATAACTTTCAAATTTGTTTGCACCATAACCAGACTCTTTCGATAGCAATGCAATTTGATAGCTACCTGTAAGATTGCAAGCAATTTAGCTAGGCAAGAAAAATATATCATTGGTTAAAATGTTAAATTGTGTTTTATTTACACTCCAAAAGTGTGCACGAACCTTTTGGCTGATTTAAAAAGTATTCAATAAAATCTCAAAGAGAAGGAAGATTTAAGGCTCCACAGGAGGAATCTGAAAGTATCATAAGCAGAAATCACTCTTTCCGCATTCTTAAAGTTCGCTCAAGGAAAACACACAACCTTAGTTTTCTAAAATACTCATTTTACTCTTTAGGTAATTTATATATGCAAATTGTGCCACCGATAGTTTCGAGATCTACGGGTTCAGAACGTGAATATCTAGTCGGCACTACTCGATTGCGTCATGGGGGAGGCGATTAAAACTTGTTTTAATCACGGCTATGGGGATTAGTATAGCTTCCATATTTTATTTAAAATAAAATATCAGGAAGCTATACTAATCCCCATAGCCAAGATTAAAACAAGTTTTAATCACGGCTATGTTTTAACATGGCTTCCAGAAATATGTTTCTTCAATAATCCTTATATCTTCAAAGTCGTTCATTGAAAAGGATTTTAATATTATTCATTTGTTATTTCAGTTTTTTAAGTGACCAAGAATCTTGTACTTTACTAGGTTACACGTACTTTTCTTCATGGCCTAATCAGTAAATAGGCTATATAAATGTCAGAGCAAGAAGCCACGTTTTCAAATGACAATCCCCCTTTTTTCTTCATTCTTGTTCAGGAAAAAATGATTAAGTTTGATTGCCATTGTAATGAGAATGTGAAAAGGTTCTGGTAGCAGACCGAATCAATAAGAAATGGCGAGGTAAGTAACCCCTGAAGGCATGCCTACACGACCCGCGAACAACAGGGATACGAGGTGTCTACAGACCTCCATGCGTTGCCTCACAGCGGCTCCAGACCACAGGTCTTTTCGCTCAATCAGGGACGTTCTTGAACATAAATGCAGTGAAAGGAAAAGCCTTTGGACAACTTAATGTATCAAACTATTCTTATGGAAAGCAAATCTAAATATCTATTCAAACGGACTTTTTAGACAGAAACTGGACCTGAAAGAATTTAGTAAAAGGAAATTAAGTGACGCAAACTCTTTCCTTGTTGAATTGAACTGTCACAACCATTCTCAGCTGAATTTCTTTGTTTTTTTTACGGTAAATAGTTTGTCTGTGAAATTTTCTTCACTATTTACAGATAAGGAGAACGCAAATTTGATTTGTTAAATGCTTATATTAACAAGTTCTAGGGCAGTGAATTCAATTTTCTTGTATAGTTTTTATTTATTCAAATTTTAACGTCCTGATATATATGAAAACGATTTTTGGGACAGTTTTTCTACACGTTGCCTGATGCTTTTTCTGTTTTTGAAAGAAAAGCCTTCTTTCATAGTGGGAATCAAATCCATGGTGTTTGGAACGGAGTTCACACGTCTTATCTTGTTTTTATGCACAATAGTTGCAGAAGTAAGTTAGTAGCCAACAATAGTTACGTAAGCTAGTTATTAATTATTTTTTTAATGAAATGTACATCTTTCATGTCATTAACTCCATTTTTTTCTGAAAAGAGCAATCTTTGGTGGTTATAATAATGAAAGATTTGTATTTACATTTAAACAGAATAATACAATTACTTATTTTATCACCAAGTTATGGTACCAAGTGATATGGCAAAGTTTTCTATAATGTTATTGTATAATTTTTTTTATCAATGTTTTAATAATAATAATCCATATTACGTCAATGAGATGAGCAGTTAAGAGAGGAAGAATAAAAAAGTTAAATGTTGTTATAGATGGCGTTTGTTTCAATATTCTTGGAATATATTTACTGTAGTGAGTATGTAATTCGTACAAGTCATCTGGTACGACTAAATTTTGTCATTCTGTTAGTATGTGTTTCAGACTTAGTTCAGATCTACATTTAGGCTTTTCAGTTTTAACTACTCGTATGTGTCCATTTCTAAGTCTATCGATTGCCATTTCTTCTCCTCTAATTTGTCTATGACTAGAAGGGTAAACAAGAATGTTCTATTTATGTATCGTAGTTTATTATAAGTCTTCAAGTTTTTCCAGCCATTTTTCCGTTTAAGATTTTATATTAAGCTTGTTTTTTATGCAAATTCTCTAGAATCCTCAATGGTTCTTTTATGTTTTCTTGTACGTCGGCAGTGCTATGTCCTAAGAGCCAATAAAGTTTTGTGTGTAAGCCTAAGGTCGTGAATTGCTTAATTTGAATAGCTTTAGGATGTAGAGTGTTTATGTTCTGTAATACGTTTAGTAAATTAAGCAAGTGTATGCTGTTGATAACATTGTTCTGATTTGATAAAGGAGTAACCATTTCAAATCCCTTGATGTCTAAGGTTCCTTCCAACCTTAGAAACCAATGAACAATGGTCATTTTAGCGCGGTTCCTCCCTCCCTTCATAGGGAGGAACCCCGCTTATAAGGTTGATCTCATGAAACAATCCGGAAATGCCGACTAGAAAATTTCGCGTTTCAGAACCCCTAGAGACCGAAAATAACGGTGGTTCAAATTTGTATATATATATATATATATATATATATATATATATATATATATATATATATACTGTTAGCAGTAGTAACAATGTTGATTGTAGAAAAGTAACCGATTTATAAAAGATTCTTATAAACATGAATTCATTACTTTTTGCATCTTACAGCCTTTTCCGGGACATTGATAAAACCGGGCGGGACACCGAAACAATTGCAAAATACCGGGACAGTCCCGGTCAAACCGTGATGTATAGCATATCCTTAGGTTTTCCAGGCGAGGTAATAATATCCGGAACCCTTGCACAGCCTCCTCGCCTATAACCTTGGTAATACTCGTAAATATATTGGGTATTACCATATGACTTTTGGGAAACATAAACTTTTAAATTTTAACGCCCATTGAATAAAATATAGTATGACGGGAACCGTGCTGTAATAAACTGCACAGAATTGTATAGTAACGTAATTTTAATGAAACTTTATTTAACGCAATAAAATAACTACTTATCTGCCGTGACGAAGCACGGGTATTCAGCTAGTTAGAAATAAAACTATGAGATAGATAATGTAAGGTAACAGCTGTTCTTTATCGTCCTAGCATCGCAGGCTGCCTAGGCTTGCCTTCTCTAACCAACTCAAACTTTAAACCCCCCTAAAAATGCTTAAAAATACGAATATCAAAAAATCCTTTCTTAGCGAGCGCCTACGTTATATAGGGAGTGTCCATGCAAAATTTCAAAATTTTCTGTCGAGCGGTTTGGGCTGGGCGTTGATAGATGAGTGAGTGAGTGGTATTTGACAAATATATAGTAGATATATATATATATATATATATATATATATATATATATATATATATTTGTCTGATCGCTCATTTCTGGCTTCCCTAATGGTCCGATTGTGATGAAATTTGGTACAAAAATCCGTCGTCTAATTTGAAAGGTCAAGTTCGTTAACAAGCAGAATCCGCCCACTGGAAAATGGCGTTTGGGGCGAAATTCGCGCAAACAAAATCGTAACGCTTACGTTTTTGAGTTCATTAGCTTGTAAGTACTCTTTTTATAGGCTTCTTGGGCTAGGAAAACGAATGAAACCATTTTCAAGGCTATAGCTTTAACTGTTTTCGAGAAAATAGGAAAAATAGTTTTTGAATACCGTTTTTGGTTTGGGTACTTAGAATCATGGGATTCAGTTGAAACATTTTCTGCATGTTCTACTTTCATTAAAACTAATATGTTGAAATTTTTTTTACGTTAAGAGTTAAGGAAGAGTTAGAATAAAATATTTTATTAACAGACATAAAAAGTTTTGGTAACTTTTTTGTATACTTTCCTTAATTTTTTTTTTTTTTTTTTTTTTTTTTGTACGGCGCATCTACATCTAGGTCATTAGCGCCAAACTTTCCTTAATATTTCGAAAAAAAAAAAACAAACTTTCCTTAATATTTCGAAAAAAAAAAAAAACTTTCCTTAATATTTCGAAAAAGGTTGAGAATCTTGCGAAACGTAAGCTTACCATTAGAAAGCTTACTAAATGTTCATAAATGGTTCTAACGACAGTTTTGATTAGGCGATGTCAATCGGAGAAATAAGTGCTTAAACCTTTAAAGTAATTGATTTCGCTTCTTCGAACTGTTCTGTTTGTCTTTGATTTTGGTACTTAGAATTATGGGATTCAGTTGAAACATTTTCTGCATGTCCTACTTTCATTAAAACTAATATGTTGAAATTTTGGTTACGTTTGGAGTAAAGGAAGGGTTAGAATAAAATATTTTATTAACAGACAAGAAAAGTTTTGGTAACTTTGTATACTTTCGTTTGTATCTCGAAAACCGTTGACAATCTTGGGAAGCGGAAGATTACCATTCGAAAGATTACTAAATGCCCTACAAAAAAGGTTCTGAAGAAAGTTTTAATTAGGCGATGTCAATCGGAGAAATAAATGCTTAAAACTTTAAAGTAATTGATTTCGTTTATTCGAACGGTTCTTTTTGTCTGTTTTATTCCTTGTTATTTTTTAATTGCTTATAGTTGGATAATGTATTTGACAATAAAACTGGTTAAGTAAAATAACAAAAACAATTTATTGTAAGAAATATAGAGTTCCAAGATTCCAAGACCTTGTAAATAGCGGGACCGTTTCTAGTGTTAGCCGACCCTTCCAGGTAAGATCGTAAATAAAGACCTTTCAAGACAGGTGGGACCAAAATAATAACTGCTTCTATTTTAATCTTTCCAAATTAGACTAGGGATAAGAACGGAACCGCGCTAAGATTCTGCAGTTCCTGCGAGTCGGACTTTTATATCTTCAGCCTCCACGCTTCCGAAAATCAAAATTTTCAAGTAAACTTCAGTATGCTCAATGGAACCTTTCCCTCAACATATATCTATTTATGCCAATCTCATACTGACGATGTACGTTCACCCCAATTAATGTTAAACATAACATTTCGTCATATGACTGAATTTTAGGGCAATGAGCTTGTTATCCCTCAGCCATACACATGAACAGAAACCATTTAACACAATAAATAAATATTTATTTTATTTATATTATAACATGCACTTATAAACAACCAATTTTTGGCACGGCTTTTTCACAGGAATAATACAAATAATGATAATGTTTTAAACCGTATTTTGATTATTTTTGGCGGACCAGTCCATCTGTATCCCTCTTGGATTTATGCCCTAACTTTCGCCAGGACCCCACATTGCATTCGTCATGAAAATAACACGAATACCCCTGAAGATAGAAGCACAATAGAGAAATATCTACTCTTAAATAATTTTCAAATACAGGAATAATAATAAAAATAAAGAAAAAAACTCTCTTATCAGAGACGGTTATTTTTAATTTACGTTATAGAGTTGTGTAGCTTATTAGCTTAGAGTAAAACTTATCAGATCAGTTTTAAAAAAATCAGGTGCTATCGCCCATACACGTAATCAGTTCCGTGAAAGGCCACGAAAGCCCAGAGATGCAGATACAGAACAGGTCCTTGATTCTTGACCTTTTGGTACACTAGTGAGATAGTATGGTCAGTACTCTATTCTCCTCTGATTGTGTCCCTCGAACTAAAGAAGAAACAAGGATATAAAATCTCCAGTGCGCTGCTTTCAGTGTACGCCCAATCATGGAGCTCAGATCTTCCAGACCTACGTATATCCACATATTTCTTTATGCATCAAATATATACAATTCTGACTAAGCTTAATTATTTTTCTTGTAGTTTTAAGACTTTTGTTTTACATGCATAAGTTTTATAATCTCAATGTAAATCCTATAAGACTATAATACTCGTGTTATATTAAAACTAAATATGAATATTAATATCTGTAACGAAAATTTGATTTGATGGCATTTTGTGGCCTTCTAGCCCGGACACTAAATCAGAGGAGATTGTTGACCATTGGTAGAATTTGGCAAGGTTCGGTCGTTATTTCTTAATAAAACTATCTTTTTTATATAAAAATGGCTGTTATTATTTGCAGATGTTTCGGTTTGAAATTTAAGCCGTCATCGGGACTGTATAACAAGGACAGAGTTAATATACATTCGAAAGAACTGAGAAACATTATACCAGGAAGAGGGTGAGTGATACTTTTGATTAGTGTGTGCTACAGCTTGAGCTTTAAATTAGAGGTAGATGAATACGGATTTAAAGCTTAATTGGTTAACACAGAAACAGATATAAAATGTATAAGTAGGTACATGATGAATATAGGCTTATCGGCGAGAAGAAGGAGTAACTCATTTCCGTTTAGATTATTTAGGAATAGGAAGATTTTAATTTCTTAAAGTGTTCTGGGACAGTAGAAAGCATATCTACGCTTGAAAAACGTATTACCCTCATAATAATAATACTGAAACAAAATATCGAAACTAGATCAGAACTTCATTTCTCAAGGAAATTACTCCCAACCCATTGAAAAGGAAGAAGGAAAGAGTTATCTTCTTTTATAGCTACGACAATCATCTGTGCGTTCCCTGGGAAAATGGAACAGAATTTAAATTCTTCGCCGAGTTGTTTTATAAGCAACGAGCAAATGAAATTACTTTCCTCATAATCTAAGCAGCCGTCCAAAGCCTGCAATATCCTCAGGGGTATGAAGGAGTTTTCTGCTCCCATAACCTTCCTATCTGCTTTATAGCGAGAACGTGTGGAAAATTTTACTTTCATTGCGTCCAATTTCATCTCAAGACTTCTGCAGTAAATTTTAGTGCTTCTGTTTATTCTTGTTTTATCACTTATTTCTGCAGAATGCAACGCCTTTTACCTTCATTATTATCATAAATAATTCCAATTCACAGGAACTTCCTCATCTTAGCGTGATTCCTTATATAGGTTTTTTGTAGTTTGATTTTTATGATAGAGCGAACGTTGAGAGAGAGGATGGGGTAATCTGCGCTAAGCATACTCTTGTAGATTTCATCGTAAATTTTTCAAGAGCTCACAATAACTGCTTCTATTCCTTTACTCATGACACTAGGGATATGGACGGAATCGTGCTAAGATGACTTTTTTTATCAACAGGCACGAGCACTTATTGAATTTTTATATGTTTTCTTAACTATCTGGAAAATGGCTGTGAAATCTTGGTAGGAAACTTTGGTATGCAAACTTCGACAGCCAAAGAAGCTAATGTGTCAAATGTGTTGATTTATTTCAATTCAACAAGTAAATCACTAATATTTTTATACTAGTATTTTTTTGTTTATTTTTCATTTATTATACGCCGCTCTTTAAGAACTAGTGGAAGTCGAGAAACAGAGCGGGCATAGACAATAGCTTTCCGTTAATAAAAGCAATAGTGCTTCATTTTTTTCGATATTTCATTCAAGCATGCATTTAAATTTGCTTCAAAAGATATAATGAATTAATAAATATTATTTAATCAATCAGGAAAATGAAAAACAACAACCAGGCGTTGTGTAGTATATGTATGAATCGGCATCAGTGACTTTCTAGTCTTAAGATGAAGCTTCAGACTCCGAAGTGTCACGAAGGACAATGGCCTGTTATAAAATAATGTACGCAACACCTGGTGTTTGATGCAGTGCAATTATGATATAATGTAGTGTTTTATGCATAAACAGCACGCAGTTAAGAGCTAAATATTAAGATTTTCTATTAGCACCACGATTGAAGATTATAGAAAAACACGTGATGAAGATTATAGAAAAACACGTCGTTAACAATATAACGACCAAGAAATAAATACAGAAAGTAATCTCTGTAGAAGAGCTTTAAATAACAACCGTTTAATCCCTAAAAAAAAAAATATATATTTATATTTTGTGCGTACCAAGAGTCACGCATTTCCGTCACGACTTTGATAAATCATGACTGTATTTCCACTCCAAACCAAAATCGTGATCCATGAATTTTCATCCTAGCTTGCATATTCATCTCCGTTTTCTATCTATCGTAAACCTAGGGTTTTGTATAAAATAATTCATGAATACTTCTACCGAATCCATAATCACTACAATCTGAATTAATACCTTTAAAATCAAAATTAATTATTCTTTTATGGATGGACTTTCACTTGATTTTTTTTTTTCCAAATTAAATGAATGATCTCATAAAGATGTCAAATTATTTAAAAATTGGCTATGAAGAGAACTGCCTGGGGTAGACAGTACTAAAATGTTAAATGTAAGGACTTGTAAGTTGGAAATAATTAGAATCAACGAAAGTAGACTTAGTTGGCATGTCTTCGAAGAATTCAGTATATATAAGTCTGAATAAACTCATTGACCGGGAAAAAAATTATATTTTAGAACATAAAATTGGCGATCTACAGTTTATCAACAGATTTATTATTAGATCAACAGATCCAATAATAAAGGTAAATTACGAAAATAAGCAATTATAGGTTTATTAGGAGGGGGAGAGGTTACTCCGGACACAAGGACAAGGCATGTATCATTTTTATCATAGGACACAAATCAATAGGTAACATTTCAAACCATTGAATTTCAGGTAGCGAATCTTTCTACAGTTAATCGTGTTCGGTGCGGTTTTGTAATACATACCCTTACAAATATAACTTCAATTTATATTGTAAATTATAAAATACAAGAGATGTGGAGCAATATTTCACTTTCCCTAGAGACAATCAGTGGTTATGTTCACGAAATAAAATTGGACATAGAACTGTAGAAAGAGAAAGTATTTTTGCTGTCATTGATGAATTGAAGGAAGCTTGCAGTATCTGGAATGATGGAACTTATTTGAATTATCAAAAGAAAACTTACATTTAGAATTCAGTTACTCCTGGGAAGAAGATTTGGTGGTAAACGAACTCGTTTATTTATTTATATTTAATTTATAGAGTTCCGTGACGTAGGCGAAAAACTCTATAGACGTCAATGTTAAGTAGCCAAAAATAAATAAATAAATAAATAAAGAAAAGATAGTAAGGAGAAAAAGAAGAACTGTGATATAGACAAAAAACAAACGAACAAAATAATTGAAATGCAAATTAATAAATGAACAAATACAACATGAAAAGGAAAAATAAATGGATTTAAAGAATATATATAATTAGATAAAATAAAACATTATTAATTAATACAAAGAGATGTAACGTGAGGAACTGTTAACAAAAAACTGAAAATAGGATAAAAAGTATTTATATCAGTTAAAAAATTGAATAAGTTAAATTTTGGTGTATAAGTGTGTGTTTTTTAAATATTTAAGTAGTGAAGCTATGTGTGGGCTACCTTCTGTCTGTAAGTCTCGTAAGTCGTAGGGAATATTTACATTATTGCGTTGTCTGCAGTTCGTAAGTATGCAAGGTCTCGTTACACAATCAAACGAACTCGTTTGATAAGAGAATGATATATACCAAGTTTCGTGGCGAAAAATCAAAAACTCTGGCGTGTATCGTGTTAAAAGACATGCGCACAGATATATAAATTTTAACGGGGGTCATTTTGGGTGTCTACTAGTTAGGAACGATAAAGATTTGAAGACATTCTTATCTTTCATGAAAACAGTGCTAATAAATAATACCTAATATCAATAACAATAAAATACCTTCTAAAGGATAATGATGAGACGTTATTTACATAAGTATATTTGTCTTTACCTTTGATAGATTTCAGAGCTGCTTCAGCTTTCTGCAATGGTGTTGGGAGAAAGTATTAATGTTTCCTTCTCTTTCCAATCCATGATTTCTGATACCGCTTCTCCCTTGGCAACCAACTTCTGAATTGAAGACCATATTTCTCAATCGAGAGCGACCTGCTCTCCACAACATTCTCTTTTGCGCTTTTTCCTCTTTTAAAAAAAGTATTAATGTCAAAACATTTCATAAAAACATGGATTCAATACATTGTTGGTAAATCATCCAAATTTAGTAATATGAGTATAAATACAAAGTCCGATTGGCAGGACCTGCGTCATCTTAGCGCGGTTCCGTTCATATGCCTAGTGTAATTTTGTAGAGATAGAATAGAAACAGTTATTCCTTTGTTTTGATCTATCGTGAAACCATGGGCGTAAATAGAAAATAATTTCGGGGGAGGGTGCTGGGACCATTTCCGGGGTATGGAATACTAACAATTTACAACTGTTAATAGTTTGAGGCAACTAAAACGTGATTACAATATAAATAAAATATTTGGTATGAACTAAGTACTCTTATTTAATTTATTTTTAATGGTTGTATGACACATTTTTACCATCATGGGATTCAGTTGTAACATTTGCTGCATGTTCGAATTTCATCAAAACTAATATGTTGAAAGTTTGGTTACGTTTGGAGTTAAGGAAGGGTTAGAATAAAATATTTTATTAACAGTCATGAAAAGTTTTGGTAACTTTGTATACATTCCTTAATTTCTCGAAAACGGTTGAGAATCTTGGTAAGCAGAAGGTTACCACTCGAAAGCTTACTAAATGCTGTACAAAAAAGGTTCTGAAGAAAGTATTGATTAGGCGATATCAATCAGAGAAATAAGTTCTTATAACTTTAAAGTAATTGATTTCGTTTATTCGGACGGTTCTTTTTGTCTGTTTTTATTCCTTGTAATTTTTTAATTGCTTATAGTTGGATAATGTATTTGACAATAAAAAAGGTTAAGTAAAATAAGAAAAAGAATTTATTGTTAGAAAAATAGCCTTTCTGGGGTTGGCCGACCCATACAGGTAAGATCATAAATCAAGACCTTTCAAGAAAGGTGGAACCAAAATAATAACTGTTTCTGTTTTAATCTTTCCAAATGAGACTAGGGATGAGAACGGAACCGCGCTAAGGTGATGCAGTTCCTGCGAGTCGGACTTTTCTATTAAAAGCCCGTCGAAAAATTGGTCATAAAATCATAATATTTGCGAATACTTCCTTATATACGTAACTCCAAATTTAACCAAAATCGCAAAAACATCGAATCTCTGCTGGTTAACCATCTTGACCTTTCAATTTAGACGAAAGATTTTTGTACCAAATTTCATCAAAATTGGACCATTTTTGAGCCGTAAGGAGCGCAAACAGACAAATATATATATATATATATATATATATATATATACACACACACAAACTTGAATCTCCGTTATTTTCCGGATTGCGTCATGAGGTCAACCTTATTAGCTGGGTTCCTCCCTATGGAAAGAAGGAGGAACCGCGTCAAAAGGTAGTAGCTTGAAGATAACTCGTCCGAAAAATCCTAAGCTATTAATAATGAGGCTTTAAACAATTAAAATGAATATTTGAGAAGTCTAACAAAAAGAAAGCTCAAAATACTTTTCAAAAGTAACGCCAAAAGAGTGTTTTCAATTTTACCCTTACGTGAGGAAAATTCACACCTCCTCAGATGCCAGCCAATTCTTTCGTAGTTCCCTTGCGTCAGTTCATACGGCCAAACGTTATCACTGTGTAACCCCTTACGTCATCACAGTTACCCCATTGTAGAAAACGGGCGTTTATTATAACTAAAAACCACTGTATCGAGGCCAGGGGCCTTTAGCTATCTTCAGAATTGGCTACTTTTCAATAGTGGACTGTGCTCGATTTTTCAAGGGGTCAATCACCAGCCTCCTGTTTACTGAGAATAATCTTTAAATTGGCCTATATATTAGGACAAGTAAAAAGGAACAACTTGAAAGCCTAGCCCGCAGGCTTTATGACCTCATTTGGCTCTTTAGAGATCATCTTAAAAGAGAGAAAATTCCAATCTTTCATTGTTCATATAATTAAAAATATTTGGACGAAAGAATAGGCATTGTATTATTTCTAGGGTGCCCAGGGAAAACAGTATAAATCATGATTTGCTTAAAATGAGATATGTCAAGTAAATGATCCTCCTTTCTGGGGAAAAAACATCTATATACATAGGTCGAATTGAGAAAATACGTATTTTCGTACGTCTTATATGATTTTTTCCACAAGGTGGGCCTCGCTTTTAGGCTCCATTTACTTGACATATCTTATTTTAAGCAAATCATGATTTATACCGTTTTCCCGGGCACCCTAGATTTATTGTGTGCGGATACACATCTCCTTTCGCAAGTGAAAGATCCCCCATATTTAGCTCAAAAGATATTTATCTTTATTTACAGTGGTCTTCAAACTTTTCCGGTGTATTCATGGTACCGTTATCGTAGCTAATAAAAATGAGTTATTATTGTCAACGTTCCGGTTTGAATTCCAAGCCATCGGAACTAAAAAGAGGAAAGGAAGACTGATCCAGCAGATTGATTTAATCAGTATTCTTTTTCGTACATGGCCACTGCGCGTGCACGAACCTCACTGCGCGTGCAAGAACCTTACTGCGCATGTCGAATGCCAGCGGATACTTTTCTGTAATGTTTTTTTCTATTTTCGTCACCGCTAAAGCATTTTTATGCTAAAAATCCAAGAGGCTTCCAAATTTACCTACTTGCAAACTGTAAAATGTTTTTGACAGCTCGAATCTACTAATTAATCACCGATTTCGCCGAATGAGTCCGTCCCATCGAAAATTACTTCAGAACAGTTTTTCTTTGGAGCTTCAGCAAGCTTTCTAATTGAAAACTTCCACTTAACATAGTGGTATGTGACGGTTGGGAGGGTGAAGAAGGTTGGGAATACCACTATTTCCCAACCGTCTTCGAGATATTTATGAAAATGAGCGCTAATAGCCAAGATTTCTTGATGCGCCGTAAAAAAAAAAAAAAAAAAAAAAAAAATTATGAAAATGTATCTTGGAGATTTTGTTTATGAAAATATATACAACTTGGAACCACCGTTATTTTCGAGATATATGGGTTCTCAAAAGTGAAATTTTCTAGTAAGCACATCCGGAAACCGTCATGAGATCAATCTCATAACATGGGCGAATGTAGACAATTATTTCGGGGGGGGGGGGAGGGAGGCTGGGAACATTTCGGGGGAGGAAGGGGGGCTGGTAGCATTTGGGGGATATGGGATACTAACAATCTAGAACTTAGAATATTTAGCCAACTAAAACGCTATCACACCCCCAAAAAAAATAAAAAACCCTGAACTAAATAATATTATTTAGTTTATTTTTAATGTTTTTATGACATATTTTTACAGACTAAATCGAAATTTCTGGGGTGGGGTGCAGCCCCCTTATACACGCCCACGACTCCACTCGCGATGAATGTTCGAACTAGAAACATTTATTTTCTTAGTACAAACACAAGTTAATGTGTCTAAAAGGAAACATATTTGCCTTCATTGAGTTCCATTCAATGAAATACCACAAAACAAATGTTTATCTGTCAAGGAAGAGAAGGTACTATAGAAACCCTCCAGGTGGTCTAGCTCAAGCGAGTTCAATCAGTCATTCCTCTTGGACACAGCAGGATAAGGGTCTACTGTATTTGTAAAATATTTTATACGCACAAGATGTACCAAAAATGGCATGCGTTGTGCTGAAAAATAAAGTCACTTGCCATATGGATACTATGGTAAGGGAAAAAAAA
Source organism: Gonocerus acuteangulatus (assembly GCA_946811695.1). Taxonomy (NCBI): domain Eukaryota; kingdom Metazoa; phylum Arthropoda; class Insecta; order Hemiptera; family Coreidae; genus Gonocerus; species Gonocerus acuteangulatus. The sequence continues at coordinate 51,041,768 of OX328125.1, forward strand.
TACAATTTTGAAAATTTTGCTGCAAACCTCCCTCCCTCCCTTATCTCTTTCATTTAGAAGGGAGGGAGGAAATACCATCCTTCTTTCATGCATTAGTGAAATAGGAGGGGTGATGTAGCAAATTTTCTGGAAAGAAGATTTTTCCAACAGGCGCATGCATTGACATTCAGCGCAACTAATTTAAGAGGATTTCACAACATTTCTCTATGTTTTTTACATTCAAACATGTATTTATTAATACAGTTGATCTAATATTTATTAGCTATTTGGAAAATTGTTTGAGAAATTTTCGGTTCCTTAAAAGAATTGATTTCATCATATTTTTTTTCATTGATAAATAATATGTTATATATTTAACATTTTAAGATACTTGAATCTTTCATTTTGAAAATTAGTTTGGAAAAGTATTTCTATCAATTTTTCTCGTAAATGGTTACAGAAATCGCTTTAAAAATGGTTTCATTCGTTTTCCTATGTTAAGGAACCTATATAACGAGTACCTGCAAGCATATGGACTCGAAAATGTAAGCGTTTCGATTTTTTCGTACAAATTTTGCTCCAAAAACCATGTTCCAGTAAACGGATTCAGCTGGTTAATAAACTTGACCTTTCAAATGAGAAGAACGATTTTTGTATCAAATGCCATCAAAATCGGACCATTTTTGAGCCGATGAGGAACTTCTTAATAATTCTAACCCCCCTAAAAGTACTTAAACATTTGAATATCAAAAAAACCTTTCTTAGCGAGTGTTTACACTCTAAACGGATTGTCCGTGCAAAATTTCAAATTTTTGTGTCAAGTGGTTCGGGATATTATTACCTCGGATGAACCATCACCAGGGCTTAAACTCTATGAGGGACAAAATCACAGTTTATTTATAGTAATTCAAGGGATGCCATCATAGTTTAAATTAACCTCAATTAAAAATAATATTATGAAATAGATACAGTACGGTAACAGCTGTTCTGTTATTGTCCTAGCAACGCATGCTGCCTAGGCGTGCGTGCTCTAACCCCTTTAAAAATACTTACAAATTTGAATATCGAAAAATCCTTTCTTAGCGAGTGTCTACATTCTATAGGGAGTGTCCATGCAAAATTCCAAATTTTTCTGTCGAGTGGTTTGGACAGGGCGATGATAGGTCAGTGAGTGAGTGGTATTTGACAAATATATAGTAGATTTTTATTTTATTTTATTTTTTTTTTTTTGTGTTTCGTATCTTGGACGATAAACACACTGACCTAAGTCTTCTAAGAGATCAGGAATTTGTTTTATAAGTAAATTTTATTATACGTTCAGGATTTACGTATTAAAAGTATAACAATTACGAAAGAGAAGGTTTAACCTTTAGTCATAATGAATATGCACTTATACAGGGGATAAAAATGAAGATTCATTAACATTTCTTCTAGGTTTTAATCATTTAAAACTAATCTTTGAAAATTTCTCAATTTAAGTTGTTGGATTAAATTCCAATGTTAAAATTTATTGTTAGTTTTACACCATTTGGTGATGAAACGTCTTTTTTGTACATGGTTATTGATTTTTAAAGTTATAGTGTGGGAATAAAGTCAAAATGTTGTGATGATTGATCTGTTGAGTTCTATTTTGTTTCAGAATGTCTCATTTCATTTAACAAAGTAAAAAATCTTTCTGTCACAACAGAATAACATTTTTTGACAACTTCTTTGGAATGTCAAATCAACATAACGAAATGGCTTTGGTTACTTTAGCATGAATATGCTTTAGCGATGACTAAACTGAAAAAAAAAGTTACAAAAAAGTGTCAGCTGGCATTCGCGCATCTTGGTGGCAATGCACGAAAAAGAAGACTGTATGTTATACAGAACATTACATAGGTTTGTCAAGTGGACCTAAATCATATTTATGTTCCTGAATTTGTTTTAAATATCCTTTCCCAATAGATATTTAATGAGTTTAGTAATGTACTGGCTACCATCGGAAAGTAATTCTGTGAAATTTTACAGTCATTTAAGATTTGTTCTGAGTATACAGTCTACAGAATATATTTTATGGATAACTCTTTATTGCAGTAGGTCCCTGCCATGACATAACGTAGGAGTAAGTCAACCGAGTGTGGCCAATCTTGAGACAGTTATATTTATCTGTTAGAAATTATACATCTATAATGCTGTTAAAATTATATTTACCATGCATATTTGTGTGAGTTTGATAGTCTATGAGATTACCCTCAATACTAGTCAGTTCTACTCACCTTGGTCTTAATCCATACGAACTCCTTGTTGACATTCAACATAAAATTTAGGAAGAGGCATGGGCGTATATAACGGGGCTGCAGCCCCCCCCCCCCAAATTGGTAAAAGTGTGTCATAAAAACATTAAAAATAAATTAAATAAGATCACTTAGTTCACAAAGAAATACTTTTTCGGGGGTCTAATAGCGTTTTAATAGGCTAACTATTTCAAGTTCTAGATTGTTAGGATTCCATACCCCCCAAATGCTCTCAGCCTCCCCCCCCCCATTCTCCCAGACCCTCCTGAAATGATTTTCTACATACACCCATGGGTTGAAGCAATTATATATTTACATAAATAATAAACAGCAGTAAAAATATTTTTATTTACATTTGCTAATAAAGAGTCCAAGTGATCCTGAGGTCTATTAATACAGTGGATGTACAATATATTTTCTTGAAACATCACTTAGTCGACTTAAGTTCTTGGTATCCTATATGATGGACTGATTTTCCTTTTTTTAAGAGCAGCCACGTCCTTCTAAAAGTAAATAAAAATATGACAAATCCATTATGATTAAATAAATAAAAAAAAAAAAAAAAAAAAAAATCACCTCGTAATAAGGGTTGTTCAAAAAAAAAAAGAAGAATTTTCCTCCATAATTTTTTCTTCTTTTTTATTTAGTTTAATGGTGTATCAACAATTGGGCTATTAACAGGTTGCCACCTTTTTTTTATAATGCCAACAGTACATGGTCATTCACCCATCCCATAATGTACAAAAAATAGAAACATTACGTATACATTTTCCATAATGTACATAAAAAAATAGGGGGAGTGGCTTTTTTTTCCAAATAAAGAATACCTATCCTGGATAGAAAAGGGTTGTAATCTAAGATAATATTTCCCAAAAATCTGTATTATTTATAAATGGATATTAAACTTAAAAATAAATATATAAAGTGTATAGCTTAGTATTGTTCCTCCCATATTAGTGTCTGTTCATTAAATCTCAGGTGTAATTTTCTGTAATGCAACATTAAACTGGTCGGATATCATTCTCTTGGAACTTTTGTTCTTTGGTTGCTGGCTCTGTTAAAACTTGGGTGAGAATTGCCACTATCATATTTTCCGAGCAACCATTGTCTAGCCGACAATCGCTTTCCTTTCTCCAATTCTTCTTCGAGTTCTTCTATAAAACATTGTTTTGAGTAATGTTTAAAAACGTTTTTACGAGTGAAAATGTTAAGAAAATAGAATTATATCCGGGCTAAAGCTCTCATAGCATTTACCACAATTCACCAATTGAGGAAAGTAATCCTCAAGAAGCAACTTTTTACTCGTATTTGTCTCTGGAAATGTTCCTTAATATCCTACTTTATCAGCTATTTGCTCCACAATATGTATATATTGTAACTACTCATCAACATACTAACAGTAATATCAAAGCCCAAGCAGAAATACCCAAACCTTATTTAGTTCCCTGTCATCTGTTGTAAGCATTATATGAATAAATTCATTTATTTTTCTTTATTTAAGTGAGCATTTTAATTTTAATTTTTGGAGGCCCAATTGCCGTGAGTGCTAGGTGCCTAAGGTTGTGGGTTCGATTCCCGCTAGGGGTGGTGGCTTTTCTTTCGAATAAAGAAAAAGCATCAGCCCTATCCTGGCTAGAAAAGAGTGGTAAACTACAGATAACCTGCCCTAAAATTCATTTTCAATATTAAATGGACGTTAAAATTTAAGTAAATAAATAAATGAGCATTTGCATATTTTAAAGATGCGATCATTTTATAAATGAAAACGTCTATAAAATAATCGTAAACTGAACAATGTTGAGCGGGCACATTGTTCTTCTGGTATGGAAATTGGTAGATGATACTTTTCATCAAAAGGGAAAAAGGCGGCAGAGGATTCTTTTAAAATTCTTGACTACAGATAGAAGAAAAATGAAAAAGCTGTGCAAGAATGCAGAAAGTGGATGAATAACGATATAAAACATGTATGTGCAGAATGTTTTTCAAAAGAACACATTTATAATCCAAACCTTAAGAATTTTATTAAATTTAAACATAATTTCTTACTTTATCTCCTTTTCATTTTTTCTTGTTTAGCTGCTTTTGATTTCAGTTTCCTGTTTTCATTTTTTTTTTTATTTTATTTTATTATTATTATTTGGCCTGACTGCTAACAACGACATAAACGCCTGTGAAATCAGTTTATCACCAACATTGGAGAGCTAAATAAATAAATTCTGTAGCAATTTACATTCTAATATATTCAATGAACAACTAAGAGTAGCCTATATTTTTTTTTCTTTAAATGGGCTCTGCACAAAGTTATAACCTACTAATCAAACATTGGTAACAATATAATTTATTTCTTCGATACTTGCAAATATAATAATTTCTTTAAAAAAATTTGGAATCAAAATTACTTTTGGAGCTAACCTCTAATGTTTCAATATTACACTTGTATTTATTTGAATTTTTTACCTTCAATCTTCTGAAAACTTCAATGATCCCCAGAACTCGGAGTCTATCAGTGTTGAGTTCTTTACTATTTCAAATGTATTTGTATCCTTAATGTGGACAAAAGTAAACTCATCATTCTTGTCAACTTCAGGCCACTCAATTCCATCTACTTCTGGTATTCTGCACAACAAAAAAAGTTTAATTTATATTTCTGACTAATTTTAAGGGTATTTAAATAATATTTAAGATATAAAAGTTAAGCTAGTGTGCCATTAAATAAAAACATTAGATGGAAGGTTAGTACTACACAATGCAAAAAGAAGATGAGGATTAAAAATAATTAATTGATAATTTAATGCTAATTATTTATTTGAAATACTTAAAATAAAATGGCAACCCTTGCTGGTGCTGGGTCTCCATGCAAACTGGCTCTACTGAACCAAATTTTCTCAAAGAATTGAAAGACAAAATATTAAAAAAAGGTTCCTGTTTTTGTTCCTGTTATATGACAACGTATAATGCCACTTTTCACTACATCAATAAGAGTAGTAAGAAACAAAGTTTTTTAAACTCAAAGTGTTTAAGTAATATCAAGTGCTTTTATTTGTAATATTTTCCAATTAGTTCTTTATTAAATTAATGCAAGGTTGATCCATTTACATATTATTAAGTTGTAATTCACAGATTAACATTCAGAAGGAGAATGAGTAAAGTGCAAAACTCAGCCAGACGTCAGCTCATAAACATTAAAAATGCTTGCCACAAACTGCTGCTGTCATTAGAGAAAACTTTGTCACTTTTTCTTCTTTATAGATAAATTTTTCAAAACCTTATCAAGGTGTTCATAATTGCGCCCTTCCAATTCAATACCCTTGAATGGCCAGTACAGCAAGCACAAAGTAAGCTTACTATTTTTTATTTATAGGTAAAATATGGTAGGATTTTTAACTATCATAGTAGACTAACTGATTTCATACAAATAACCATATGAAAACACAAAATTAATAATATCAAAATTTGAGAACATACCCTTTTTTAGCAAAAGAAACAGTTAATTTTGTTAGTACTTCAATCATTTTTTTATCGTTCTCCGAGTCTTCAACATTAATTAACTCATTTTGAAAAATGTAGCCAGTGTCATCCCCATGTGCTACACCTGTAAATCAATAATTTTACATTAATATTATTATTTTTTTTCTAAGAAATGCTAAAACATAATTCTACATTAGCATCTTATTCTGACTATCAATTTTAACTTTTAATGGAAACATTACATAAAATTCAATATATATATATATATATATATATATATATATATATATATATATATATATATATATATATATATATATTACTTTACCCTATGTTTTCTGTTTTTTTTTTTGTTTTTGTAACGGCTTATCATTAATTGGGCTATTTAAGTTTCTTAAATAAATCCTTTGTAACTCTACGATAAAGCCAATACACCTTTAGAGGAGGGGGGAACAGTTCCCTAACAAGCCATGGGGGGCTAAGAGGGGCAGATACTGTATAAGTATCTGATTCTTGACCACATGACACACTAAGGAGATAATGTGGTAAGTAATATAATCTGGCCACCCGATTTTCTCCTTTTCATCAATTATATATGCATATATTTGTCTGTTTGCTCTCAAGCTGGCACAATTTGGTACTAAAATACTTTGTGTGATTTGACTAACAGAATAACAGAGACCTGATCATGGTTTTTTGGGTGAAATTTACGCAAACAAAATCATAATGCTTACTTTTTTGGGTTACTGGGCTTCCAGATGCACGTTTTATAAGTAGTTGGCTGTGATGAATCGAATGAAACCATTTCCAATGCCATATCTATAACCGCTGTTGAGGAAAATGGAAAACCCTAGATTTTTCTTGCGAATTTTGGAAATATTTGTATATATCTAAAAACCTGTTGGGAAATCGTAGTACATGTATAGCATTTATTTCAAATATTAATTAATTTCTGACAAATACGGGTTTTACGTGAGTTTTGATAGAGCGATGTCATTCTGAAAAATCAGTGGTTCAATGGAGTCATTTCTGCTTAGGATACTGTCAGTTTCCTGTTGTGGCGCTTAAGATCTGGCTTCACTTTCAGATTTCATTTTACATTTTTAATAAACGATTAAGAGAAAACATTCACTGTTTTTATTCCAAGCATTGCAAATGACACTAGGGATGAGAATGGAAATGCGCTAATTTTCCTCTGCAGTTCTTGAGACTAAGACTTTTTTTACATCGTAATTTTTTTAACTTTGAACGGTCACCTTCCAATTGCCAACAGTTCTTAACTGTTTTGAAAATATATGAAACACCTGAAACTGCTAATATATATTAATAACTTATTTTTGCTAATACTTTCTCTGCTCCAAATGTAACCAAAATTTATATATTTTACTTTGTGTGTAGACAAAACCTCTCAATCATTTAGGAGTAACAGAAATACAAAATTGTAGTTTTGTAATCAGCCTTTGCAATCATTAAATTTGATTTCCTATATAAACATACCCATGAGAAGTGTACTTAAACTTTGCTGATGGACTCATATACTAGTGTAATCGTGTGAAAATTCAGTTCCAATCTACAGCCGAAGAGATGTTAAAAAATAGAAAAAGAAATTTAAATAAATAGTAATTTAATGAAACAAATGTAGTTAGTTGTAGTACAATTTAGGTTGAAAGTCTATATTAGTTCTTCATATGTTCATTTAAGTCAGTGCGAGAAGAACTGTAAAATAGACAGACGTGTGATCAGGTAGTCTGATTGCCTGAACTATTATGGTTGCTGCTGTTCCAATTTGTGTTTTTGACCTGTATGTGAATATCTATAGTATGTCAGCTCCTTCTCTCATGAAAGCGTTAGTAGCAATTGAGTATATTTTTCTGTTTTATGAAATCTTTGTCTTTTTCATTATAGAACCTAATCTTGGCTAGTGAGCTGCTCTCTTACCATAATTCGTAGTCGATTTTGATGCTATTTCACTGCAGCTGTGTTTTCCTCTGTACGAGAAGAAATATGAGTAAACGGGTGATTTATAATGCTGAGCATGTAATTTTGCTGCTCGTATAATTCCATCTACAAAGATTCTATCACTGCACATCTATAACAGAAAAACAGAGAATGTTTTAATAATAATAAACTTTAATATTTGTTATACATATCGGATAATCTCTTTCTAATAGGGGTGCACTTTTTCTGAACAAAGCCAATAGTTTTTATGTAGGTGCTTATATTAATATTTAGAATAAGTTAAGAGAGAAAAAGAAAGAAGCGCCATCCTAAGAAGCTATTGTATGTTTTCAAGTTTAATAAATCATAGATAGGGTCTCCACATGGTCTAGTGGATAATGCCCAAGATTCTCATGGGGGAGATGGGGGTTCGAGTCCCTCCGGTAGCAGGAATGTTTTTCATCTCAGGGCCCGTTCAGAAGGTTCCTTCCCGCACCATGGATGTCGGCGCTTATGGTCCAGTTGTCGGTGCACCGTAAAACCAAATTAAATAAATCATAGTCATTATTTATAATATATATTGGTGAATCAGTTGGTTTATTGTATAATAATAGTCAGTATATAAGTCGTTAATTTAATATTAATTTGGTTCAATGTAGTTGGTAGTTTTATCGTTCTTTTGCTAGTAGTTTTAACTCCTGGTGTGCATAAAGTGTCTGACTGACACTGGATTCTAGATGCTCAGCAAACAAATTAACCTTCCTCTATCTTGGATCAAAGTTTTTTCATCAGCACTTGTACATTAAAAAAAAAAAAAAAAAAAAAAAAAAAAAAAAAAAAAAAAAAAAAAAAAAAAAAAAACTTTTCTTGCTTAGTTAGGTATACTATTTACCTGTATTAAACCCTTTAAGTTGTCTTTAACTCGTTGATTTCCTAAATATTTTGTTCTTATCCGTTGACTTATTGTGTCTGTTGGTACGACTGTAGTAGTATATTCATAATCAAGTAAACTAGGAAGGAGGCTATTCCAGTTTTCATCAAGGTAATTAACAATAGACTCATTAGCAATGAAATCTGTAAAGAAAAAAAAATCTTTACATAGGTTGGTTCTGAAAATTTAATTTAATCTCCTGAAGCAGATTTGTCATATTCTTTCTTATTTCTACAAAGCAACCACCCACACTCTAACTGAATTCAATTATACTTAATTTTATATCTTAGCCTTCCTTTTTAACGAATTAAGGGATTTAATTTTAGAATCTTTAAATTTACTTTTCTTCCAATGCTTCTGTTCTTCATAATCAACAAAATGAAACGATTCAGGTAGATTTAAAAAAAAATATATAACATAAATATAAATATACAATAAGTGAGTCAATATTTGATTTTTTTTTTTTATTTTGCAAAAATATATATTTTTCTTGTATTGTACTACCTTAAATATTCTTATGTTTTTAAAATTCTGACTTATTAGCTTCTCAGGAGAGGAAATTCATTGAGGTATTTTATATTACATGACATTAACCCTTTAATACACGAATCCTTTTTAGCGCGGTTCCTCCCTCCCTTCATAGGGAGGAACCCCGATTATAAGGTTGATCTCATGAAACAATCCGGAAATCAAAAGAAAATTTTGCGTTTCAGAACCTGTAGAGACCGAAAATAATGGTGGTTCAAATTTGTGTGTATATATATATATATATATATATATATATATATATATATATATATATATATATATAAATAAATAAATAAACTAGTTACATTCTGTAATGGAAAACTGCATAAAGATGATAAATAAAGCTAATTGAAAATTGATAAATTGTAAAATATATATATATATATATATATATATATATATATATATATATATATATATATATATTTGTCTGTTCACGGTTTTCCGGCCCCCTAATGGTCCGATTTTGATGAAATTTGGTAGTTTGTTAACCAGCAAAATCCGCCCACTGGAAGATGGCGTTTGGGGCAAAATTTGCGCAAAAAAAATCGTAACGCTTACGTTTTTGAGTTCTTATGCTCGTAAGTACTCGTTTTATAGGCTTCTTGGGCTAGTAAAACAAATGAAACCATTTTTAAGGCGATAGCTTTAACCGTTTCTGAGAAAATCGGAAAAAAAGTTGTTAAATCAAGTTTTTTGTTTGGTTACTTAGAATCATGGGATTCAATTGACACATTTTTTGCATGTTTGAATTTCATCAAAACTAACATGTTAAACTTTTGGTTACGTTTGGAGTTAAGGAAGGGTTAGAATAAAATATTTTATGAACAGACATGAAAAGTTTTGGGAACTTCGCATATTTTCCTTAATATCTCAAAAACAGTTGGGAAATAGTCATAAGTGGATAGAAACTATTCAAAAGCTTACTAAATTCTCTATAATTAATATTCTGAGAAGAATTTCGATTAGTCGATGTCAATCGGAGAAAACGGTGATGAAAACTTTGAATGTGTTCTTTTGAACAGGTTTTCATAGTTGTTTAGCTCACTTTTTAATTGTTTGTTTTAAATTGTATTTATTTTATGAAACATTCAGAAATTATAAACATTTTGATAGTTTTGAATACATTGAACAATGAAATAAAAATGTCATGTCTGTTGCAGTGGAGCCAGGCCAAGCCTGGCTCTAGGGTGTTCCAGGTATAAGGGTACGCTGCTGGCCCTTTATCACCGGTCAAACTGCTGGCCCTTTGTGACCGGTCCGTCTAGGTCATTCCATCGGGTTTTAGGTGATATCATCCAGAATAGGTTTTTTTAGGTTCTTCCAAATTTGCATGAATGATACTACAAGACGCGAATCATATAAAAAATCGATCTTTGTCATGTTTAGGAGAAAGGAAAAAAATACGTGAAAACCTAAGAAATAACTGGTTCCTAGTAATAACTGTTTCTATTTTAAGTATACAAAATGACACTAGGGGTATGAATGGAACCGCCCTAAGATGATGCAGTTCCTGCGAGTCGGACTTTTTTTTTTCTATAAAAACAGTTTTTCTCTTCACAGCGTTGCAAACACCTGCTAATCTGTATTTATGGTATTGAAAAAAATCTGGTTCCAAGAAATAGAGTGTGACATATATGTCCCTCTGATAGATCTTACTAATTTCTGAGCCCCTTCACAACCACAACAGAGGATCTTACGTGGGACATGTCCCTCTGTGTGTTAAAGGGTTAACTGAAATCTTTATGCCACATGTTAGATAATAAACTACAAAAATTACATAAGATGTGTGTATATGACCATTGTAACAAAACTCCAAGATAAAAGAAGTTTGACAGGTCCTACTTGATAAAACAAATTAACCAGCCTTGTTAAAATAGAGCGTTACTCTGTCGATAAAATTTAGTACGTTTGTAAATTTAGTAAAACTTTATAATTTTTCTTTCCTTATTTCAGGAAACATCATTCACAAGTGGAGGAAAGTTTTCACAAAGTTGACTCTTCAAACTTCAAGTCTTAATATACAAACTGAAGAAAATATATATTCTCAAGATGATATTTTTTTGTTTTAATGATTGCTTTCTAAAACATAGCCTGTGCCCAGCACTATCAATTTTTCAGGGCTTACATTTTTTGTGAGGTTTATATAATTATAAAGTACATAACAATTGCATGCATAGTATATGAATATCCATATACCTGCCACTGGGAAAAGGCCTTCTTCTGATGTAAAAGTTGCCAACCAAGGAATCTCTTGAGCTTCGCCATTTTTGATTATTTCTGACGGGTACTTACTAATGAAAGCTGTTGGCGAGTTTGGTTCAACAACAGGACCAAAAGGAGTAAATGGAAAGTATAACCATTTCTGAAACAAACAGTGAAGTAAAATTCAATTTTTTTTTTTTTTTATTTATTGAATTTAAACAAGTCAAATTGATTACATACTTGGAAATTCTTCATTTGACTGACTATATCATTTCCCGTTTTATTAGACAAGCATTCTAGAATTTGTTCTGATGATTCAGTTTTGCACCCAAGCTGTTTAGCAAGAGTTGTCGCCTTTTCTTTAGCTTTTTCTGTTTGAGTCCAGCAACAAAGAGCAGAACCACTCATTGAAAATGCTCGTTGAAACAAACCTACAAAACAAATGTATTTTTCATTACTTCTTAAAACCAGATTTATGGATATTAATTATTTAAGTATTTATAATGAATCAAGCGAATTTGATTCAAAGAATAAAATGGAATCACTTTTAGCACTTTCCTCCGAAGGAAAGTAGCTATTGAGGTTGGACTCATGACGGAATTTTTGAAAAATTTCTTCAAATCTTTATCGATCCTACCTAGTAGACACCGAAAATGACCCCCGTTAAAATTTATATATATCTATATATATATATATATATATATATATATATATATATATATATATATATATATGTGTGTCTGTTAACACGATAGCGGCCAGAGTTTTTGTTTTTTCGTCACGAAACTTGGTATATAGCATTCAATTAGCAAACGATTGAACGAGTTCGTTAACCACCAAAGTCGGTCCACCAGAAGGGGGGGTTTACCCCGAACCCATAACACTAATTTGACTATGTCAGCCGTAATATTTGTTATATTTCAACGAAACTTGGTATTCGTTGTGTTAATATAGAGAGAAAATTTAGATATAATAATGAACTTAATCGGTTCATTAGAAGGGGGGGTTTACTCCGGACCCACAATACCAATTCGACACTACCAGCCGTGATTTTTGGTATATTTCAACGAAACTCGGTATTCGTAGTGGTAATCTACAGGTAAATATGTGTTGTAAAAATAAACTAAATCGGTTCATTAGGAGGGGGGGTTTACTCCGGACCCACAATACCATTTCGCCACTACCAGCCGTGATTTTTGGTATATTTCGACGAAACTCGGTATTCGTAGTGGTAATCTACAGGTAAATATGTGTTGTAAAAATAAACTGAATCGGTTCATTAGAAGGGGGGGTTTACTCCGGACCCAAATTCCTATTATACTCATACTGGTCGTAATTTCTGCTGAATTGTAACGAAACGCGGTATGCGTCGTGGGTAACTCATGAGAAAGAAGTGTTGTAAAAATGAGCTGAATCGGTCAATCGGAAAGCGGGGGTTTAATTTGTAATATATTTCAATAGAAAAGCCCGCCAGGCGTAGGCTCACAAAGCCTCCGCAAGGAGCGCTTTCTACCACTAGAGTGACTGTATCCTGTTCCTGCGTTAGATCAAAATACGATAATATGAGGTTTTTTTCTATTTATTACGTAGTGTAATAGGTACCATGTGTAAACATAACTCTGGAAGCAAATTAATAATTGATCAGTTACTCATTACAAATTTATAAGAGAACTATTCATGTTTTTATTTTATTTATGCAGGATATTTTAAGCAAATTGTTCTGGAAAGCAGTCTACACTACCCAAATTCTGAGGAAAGTGCTTAGTTATGCAGCTCCTGCGTGACGGACTTTTTTTATTTTACTCGACAGGAAACATCAAGAAAATAGTACTTCTTCCCTCTTATTTTTTCCCTACATTATTTTATGCATAGCCCTACATTTTGTAGGGCCTCCATGCCATCTCTTAAGGGCCATTACTATCCTGAACTCACTGTTATTTTAATAATCTATGGGTTCTGAAACATGAAGATTTCTAGTTGACACTTTCCGGATGTTAACCTCATAAGTGGGTTCCTCCCTATGGAGGGAGGGAGGAAACACTAACTGAACATAAACTGTGCTAAAATGAATAGGGATATTTATAATTTATTCAATATCTGTTAATTATAATTAAATTAAACAATATATTTAATATGGGTAGGATCAGATCAAAACAATTGTGAATACTTTTATTAGTAACACATTTTCTGAAGAATAATAAACATGAAGATTACTCATTTTGTAAAAAAAACAACTTTTGTCCAATTATTTTTTCTATTTTAATCGAGTTGAACTTTTACTATCCATGGAAAGACATGATTTTGAACCGGAAGTACACAGTATTATTATGTGTGTGAACAATCAAGGTTACCAGAAAGTTGATATTGCACAGGCGTTTGATTTCAATTCTGCAACTAAATATTTGATTTTGTTATTTAAAAAAAAAAAAAAATCCTTACTTGAGTTTTATTGGAGCAAAAAGAACATAATAAATATTAATGCAGGTTATAATGAAAATTATATAAAAAGTCTAGGCCAAGAAAATAACACTAAAGTAGCAATATCCCAATTCATTTTATTTTATTGTATTTAGAAGTTTAAAAACATCAAAGAAGTAGAATACAAAGCTATGCTACTTTTATAACTAGGCAAAGCCATTTCCTTCTAAATAATTGCTTTGAGCTGAATAAAAATATGTTTCTTAATAAAAAAGATAAGAGTTTATTCTCATAAAATGTGGCAAAACTCTTAGAAAAATATACCTCGGGACAAAGGCGAGAGAAGATGATAATGAACGCTTGCTCCACCAGCAGAAGTGCCAACTATCGTTATGCTCTGAGGATTGCCATTGAAAGTTCTAATATTCTGAGATACCCATTTCAAAAGCATCGACTGATCCTTGAGTCCTAAATTGCCAGGTATCACTTTATCTCCAGTACTCAAAAATCCTGAAATGTGAAAAGAGTAGCACTTTAATTCCCTGAAAATTTTAGGAATAGTACCTGATTAACCCTTAATTAGTGGCATGCTTTTTCTTCCATAACTAATGGTGTCGGGGCCCCAGTGAAACAAACTTTAAATTGATTTTTTTTTGGCTAAAGTAATTTAAATAAATAATAATAAACAATAATATTTATTGAAATACAAAGATTTCAAAGGGCAAAGGTCGAATAAACAAATACATTCGGGTCAATATGACCCGACGCCACTAATTAAGGGTTAACACTCTCGGTGCGGCTGTCCTTTGGGAAGGACAGTAGCGACCGTCCCCGCATACGGGTGTCCCTTCGGAAGGACGCTCCTTCATTACTTTTCACTTGAGATTCAAAAGGCTCGCAAATGGAGGGGGTTCACTTTTACTACTCCGGGTAAACACAGTTGTCTTCAGTATTGTTTGGGCTTTCTAGCAGTGTTGTCCGTTTTCAAATTGGTTGACCGGAAGAGTGTTTATGAATTTTTAAACTTTTTATTCGATAAATTGTTTATAAGTAATGGATATTTACTTCCTGATTTTATATATTTAAATACTATTCACTAAATTTTTGAATTTTTGTTACAGATATTGATTGGCAACGAAGAATATTTTTAAAAATATTATCGTTTGGCATCGATTTTTGGTAGTTACAAGGTAATGTTTGCTTTTTTTTCACATTTATTGTTCTAAATTATTATTATTATTAAATTTAAAATTTTAAAATACGTTGAATTTTAACGTTCATTTATTATTAACTATGAATTTTAGGACGGGATATCTATAGGTTACCACCCTTTTCTAGCCAGGGTAGGGCTGATGCCTTTTCTTTTTTCTAAAGAAAAGCCATCGCTGTTTTATTATGTTAAATAATTTATTTATTATTATATCCCCTCCATTTAATATTTATTTATGTTAAATAATTAATAATTAATTACAAAAAAAAAATTATGCTTTATTTTTAGGATTAAAAAACAAAAACAAAATGGCATCACCCGTTTCGTCGTTATCTGTTGGTGGGAAGAAAAGGAAAATTGGTAAAGTTTCTTTTTGATTGATCTGAAAATGATTTTTTTTTTTTTGTTACATTTCCCTAATAATTATTTTTTTATATCACAGATACGTCTGCGGGTAACACGGACAGAGTAGAGAAATATTTTATTTCCAATTTGACATCTGAGGATGTCTACAAACTGCTGGAAGAAGTAGTGGCCGATGAACGGGACTCAGACTCGGACTTTGACAACAAAGACGTGAGAACTGAAATTTTTGGGCCAGAAGCATTTTTTTTTTTTTTTTTTTTTTTTTTTTTTTTGTTATTCTAATAAAAATTGTCAAAAATTATTGAGTTTTCTTTTAAAATAAATAAACAGTAGGTGTAGGTGTAGCGGGTTTAAATAAACTGACTAATGCGTCTATTGATACTAGCCAGCAAAGCAGCTGGAATTCCTCGCGTACGGATGTCCCTCCTGAAGGACACTTCCGAAAATGCAATTCCGGCTAGTTTTCTTTGTTGCATTACTATTAAACACATCAGACATGATTAAAAAAAATGTATCCATAAAAAATTCAACCAAAAAATACATCCGTACCTGGGCATTCCCAGAAAATGACACCCGCACCGAGAGTGTTAAAGAAGAAAAAATCCAAATTACCTAGCGGACCAACTCTGTAGGTGAATGTAACGAGTATAACATCATGATCTAACAGATACTTGGGCCCATAGTGTCCGTACATAAAGCTGAAACCTCCTCCGTGTATGTAAATAATTACATCATACAATCTGTTTGAGGTTTGGAACTCCTACAATACAAATATATTAACCAATTATTTATTATTTTATTTTAAGGGTCCATATCAGAGTGATTTTCTGTATATTCTTGTAGGATGCAAGCAAAATAAATATCTATATAATCAATGAGCTTAAACATTTAAATCTACAATTGAAACTATAAGTTATAATATACTATAAATAAAGAACAAACATAAAAAAGCAACTATAAAAGCAAATACAGGGTAAAATTAATACATAATTTTAATTTTAAGAAAATTGTTAAAAATGATTGTGTTATAAGAAATCGAATATGTTTATATTTTGTAAAACGTGTTAAATACTAGACATGTGTGGGCTACCATCCATCAACAATTCATAAATGTCTTGTGAAATGTTCAAGTTCATTTATTTTTTGCAGTAAGGCTTATTAGATAATGTACACTGTGATATGTCTTGTTTTGTCTTTAGGTGGAAGTGGGTAAGTCGTGCGTGTCCAGGTCAAAGTCTAGAATGTGAAAGATGATGGCATTTAATAGATAAATAATCCGAAAGTCACAATTATATTTTAACTCTTCAAAGTTTATACCTTATTCAATTACTTCTCTTAGGGTCCACTAGAAACACATTAGCAACCACTGAACACTATTAGACATGAAAAACGAGCTAATAGGTTAAAAGCTCCTACAGACATTTATACTATAATGAAATTACTTGTATGAGTCTTGAGCATCATAATCAATCAATTGAATAATTGTTCAAGTTTGAAAAAATGTATCACATGCATTTCTGGATTTATTATTTTAATTAGTTGAGGGCTTTGTCGATTTACTATTTGTATTAATATAACGCATTAATAATTTATTCCAGAAAAAAATGTACAACTCAAATAAATGGCCTGAAAATTAATGTTTCTAAATTACAGAAATTATAACTATTACTTTTCCATAAGTAATCCATAGCATTAAATTTTATTTGTAAATGCTTTTAATTGCTTGATGTCATCTGATTAAGATTTGTGCTTGAGGTGAAACGTCTTTGTGTATCTGTTTGTCAACAGGGAACTAAAGAGGGAATCCATAGGGAAAGTGCTCTGCTGCTTTAATAAACTTTTTGTGTTTGAGGGGGGTCAGCTTCGGGCAAAATCCCTTTGTCACTCTGAGGGTCTGGACGGTTGGCACATATGAACAGACCCTCTCTCAAGAGTGATCATAAACTGCTTACCGTATCCACATAAAATGCTAACAGAAAATTTGATAATATTCTAACTGAGACATCCATGGCCCATTTGGTTGACCTATGTCTAAACATTTAAACTAAAAAAAAAAAAAGTCCGACTCGCAGGAACTGCATCATCTTAGCGCCGTTCCTGTTCATATCCCTATTGTCATTTGAAAAGCTTAGAATAGAAACAGATAATATTTTCCTCGGCCTTTGTTCAAAGGGTTTTATGGCTTTACCTGGTCGGGTCCGGAAGACCCTAGAATCCTCTTATACCGATACTTCATTTCATATGTTTCAATGAATTGGAAAATATCAAAATTTTTCACATATTCCTGTGATCTTTTACTATAGTAATAATTCTACAAATAAAATCAATTAAAAAATAAAATAAAAAAACCAACAGCATGAAGGCAATTGAAAATATTCAAAAGACGTCATCGAATCTCTTTCTCTTGGCAAGCTATATTTCTAACAATGAATTGTTTCTCTTATTTTGCCTAATCTGTTTTATAGTCAAATACATTATCCAACTATAAGCAATTAAAAAATAACAATGAATAAAAACAGACAAAAAGAACCGTTCGAATAAACGAAATCAATTACTTCAAAGTTTAAGCACTTATTTCTCCGATTGACATCACCTAATCAAAAATTGTTTCAGAATCTTTTTTGTAGAGAATTTATAAAGCTTTCAAATAATTTCTATCCACTTATGACGATTTCCCAACCGTGTTCGAGATATTAATGAAATTATACGAAGTTCCCAAAACTTTTCATGTCTGTTCATAAAATATTTTATTCTAACCCTTCCTTAACTCCAAACGTAACCAAAAGTTTAACATGTTAGTTTTGATGAAATTCAAACATGCAAAAAATGTTTCAATTGAATCCCATGATTCTAAGTAACCAAACCAAAAACTTGATTTAACAACTTTTTTTCCGATTTTCTCAGAAACGGTTAAAGCTATCGCCTTAAAAATGGTTTTATTTGTTTTACTAGCCCAAGAAGCCTATAAAACGAGTACTTACAAGCATATGAACTCAAAAACGTAAGCATTACGATTTTTTTTGCGCGAATTTCGTCCCAAACGCCATCTTCCAGTGGGCGGATATTGCTGGTTAACGAACTTGACCTTTCAAATTGGACGACGGATTTTTGTACCAAATTTCATCAAAATCAGACCATTAGGGACGCGAAACCCGCGAACAGACAAATATATATATATGTATATATATATATATATATATATATATATATATATATATAAATATATATATATATATAAATTTGAACCACCGTTATTTTTGGTCTCTAGAGGTTCTGAAACGCGAAATTTTCTAGTCGGCACTTCCAGATTGTTTCATGAGATCAACCATCAACCTTATAAGCGGGGTTCCTCCCTATGAAGGGAGGAATATTTGTCCATAGCCAAAAGCAATAAATGTAAACATAGTTTACCTTAGGAACATATACATTAGCATAAAGGCAGTCTTCTGAGCCATGGACTGCCAATGTCAGCTCACTGTACTGCAAGCAGTCACTCCTCACTTCTGTTGCATTCCGAATCCCTTGCCATTTAGGAGGAGGTGTACCCAACTAAAATAACACATATTTCTGAATAAATTAAAGTTAATCTGATTAAGGCTTTTTAATCAATTTATTAAAATGAACAGGAATAATAACAAAAGCATTGCATTGGAGAATTAGATATGAATTGTTTGGAAATGCTTATAATGTTTAAAGTGAATATAGAAGCCCAACTCAAAAATAGCCCAAAAGAAAAAAAGAAAAAAAAAAAAAAAAAAAAAAAATCATAATAAAATTACAGCACAAGATGCTTTTGTCTTCTATGTTTATGCTTTGGGTAATTTAATGTCTTAATATCGTAGTCGACATTTCCTGTATTTATGAATGAGTGATAAGTTTTCAGTCTTTAAAAACTTTAACTGCTACATGGTTTATAAATGTGGAGATGCTGGGAACTTAAAATGTAATATATGCATTTGGCCAATTGGAGTCCACATTGGTAAATTTTCAATAAATCTTAAACATTTATTTTGTAATATTTAAAATTGTTGCGTGGCGTGTGGTTACGCTTGAACATATTGGACAGGCCTAACAAATAATTGATCTAATATATAAATAATACATATTTTTTTTTATTTCAACGTTTTAAATGAGGGTTTCTGTTTATCAAAAATAATGATGCTTGTAAGGCCCCAGGAGCTTTGTTAAATTGACTATTGACATGAGTGGTAAAAGTAAATTTTGTATCTCATTGGACTCTACACTTTTACATATTTTGACCACGTTAAAGTTTGCCTTAGCACGTGGTCATCAGAATTTGATCCATTATCTGCATTCAGGCATTATCCATTATCTCCATAGCGGTGGCAGTCTATTTTCGGAATAGAGACTGCTTCCCTGACAAGCATGAAACTATGTCCAAAGAATTACTGTGACAAATCACAGTTCTTAAAATTATGCCCCAAAACTAATAAAATCTACCCAAAAAAGGTTTAAATGGAGTTTTTTTTTTAAGTGAACATGAACTCCCACCAGTCAGCTACCTTACATAACAGTAATACAATTCCATTAAATTAAGAAAGAAAAAAAACAAAACCTCTTAGAGAAATAATAAGAAAAGATAGATAAATATAGATAGGAGTTATATATTCTAGCCCATGATCCAACAAAGAATCCTGACCCCTTGTATCAGTTCTCTTGGAAATCATCGGCATTATTCAGGTCAATTAATTGTTATCAATATGAACTTAAACAATAACCTTATCATTTAGAATTATCTCTTCCTTCAAATGTTAATGTATTTTTGAATTTTTATGTATATCCAAATAAAGTAGGTTAATTAGCCCTGGAGAAAAATAGATCCATAATCAAATTATATATTATTAATAGATATAGTATTTAGTATATTTGTGTATATGTGCAGGGCCGCCACATATCAGAGCCGAGCCAAGGACCAGATCACGGGCCCCCATATCTCAGAGCCGAGCCCCCATCCTCAGAGCCAGACTTAAAATTATAGGACTTTGGACATTTTAAAATTATTTTCATCTTGAGTTTTGGGCGAAATGACAATAAAAGCTGACAATCGGTGCAGCAAAGGTCTCTTTCGTTTTATGTACATTAAAAAAATATAGATCCAATTAAAATAAATATAGGCTACGCCCGTCTATATTTCTAAACCCCATTCTTTTTACAAGCTCATAACCTATACATTTTGTTCCAGTTAGCGAGGCCCGGCTCGGGCCCCCTCATGGCGCCCGGGCCCGGGACAACTGTACTCGGCTGTCCCCCCGTGTGGCGGCCCTGAATATGTGATGATGCAGTAACCGAAATGTAAATTGCTGAAGACAAGCATTATACTTAAAATATTATGAGGGAATAAACTGATGAATTTCTGGACTTATTGTTAACTTTATTCTCTCCCTCCCTCCCACTCTCTCTCTCATCTAGCAAAATGATCGAATAATTCTAAGGAAAGTCACAAATGACAGCCACTTCACACTCCAGAAGACCTTCCTTGGCATGTCTCAGAAAGGAACATTGCTGTGAAGTAGGACAGGAATCCCCTTTTTATCTGAGTAAAAGGAGATTTCCCTCTACTTGTAGGCCTATCAGCTTCAGCTTTCTTTTAAAGAGAGGTTTCCAAACCTGGTACCATAAAGCAATCATTACGTTTCATTAATTTAATAATGTACACTTCATAGCAGAATTAGTAATTAAAAAATTAAATTTAACTGATTCGGTACATTATTTACAAAACATGTGTATTTTTGAAGCCCTGTATCTCCTGATAGTACTGAGATCCCATGATACAATTTTGCTATATGTATTAAGACATTACAGGCTATATTTGATATTTTTTGGAATTTTTAAATTCGCCACTTTTTGAGAAATTTAAATTTGAAGCCCTATTTTGTGGCATATTACATAAAAGCACCATTCAACAGCTTTAAAATGAGACCTCTCCCAGGTTAATATAACCACTGGTTGCCAGTCTATAGGCAACCAAAGATGCCAAGATTTTTTCATAAACATTTAAAAATTAATAACTTTAAAAATAATTGTGCCTAATTAATTGGAATTTTGAATTTCTTCATAAGTTTATGATACATTACTGCATACCAAAAATCATGAAAATCTGAGGCATAAATTCTGAAAATCTCCCAAAATTGTGTTGATTTGACATGGATTGACCCATTTACCATTGATGATTTTATTTGGTAATTTCGAATGAAGGTAATTGATCCAATTGTGAACAAGTATATAAATACATTCATGCATACATTTACATTTAATATCTGTTAGTGATACTCACCTGAAAACGACGCGGTACCTCACTATAGGGTACTCCCAAAAACGCTGCAACATCCCTCCCCTTAAGTGTCTTGAGGACAGTTCCTCTGAGTCTACCCTCTTTCAACTGGACGATGGGATCGCATAATACTCCTACCAAGCACAGTGCAAACATCAACCACAACATAATTGCTCTTGAAGATTTTCATAAACAAGTCAAAGACTAATCAATTGGAATTTTTGAAATGCACTTTTTAGGATAGAATTGTGGAATGGTCAATCAATGATAAACAATCAACCAAGTTACTTTTTCCTTATTGTCTTTCCCATTACAAAAAGAAATAATTTCAAAATGTTATCAATGTAAACTAACCTTTTGATAACCTTTGTCTCTTTCCTTAGTCACCTTTTCACAGCAATCTATTAATATACAAATCTTTCTTTCATTTTAATCTTACTTTTTTTTCTCAGCTTTCATAAGAAGAGAAAAAAGTATTGCTAACTTTTCATCTTACCTGTTTTAAAATTCTAACACTAAAGCTAAAAGCCATTTCATTACTAATTCGAGAGAAATACTGAGAGGTCAAGATGTCTCTGAAATTCCCCAGTCTTAATTAGTGCATAACTATTTTCCTGTTTGCTATTTTTAAAGTGTAATTTAATCTGTTTATATTAATTATACAATAATCATAAATGTTTAAGGCTAATTCTCAAGAAAAGCTCAATAGTTGCCTCCCTTAGAATATAACACTTCAAAAATTGCCCAAAAATCTTAAAAAATGCATTTACAATCAATGTTGTTCACAGTTATCTGGTGATTTCCAAAGCAGATCTGAGCTCAAATTACATGAATTTCGTTGGTAGTTTCAGAATTATAGTACATAAGGAAGAGCTCCAAAATAAAAAATCAAACTTCAGTAAAGATACCTCCATTGGTCAAAAATTAAAAAAGTCCAACTCACTGGAACTGAGTCCTCTGAGCGTGTTTCCTTAGCGCCTTCATCTCTTTTTTTCCTGGGGCTGGTTTAGAAAGTTATTTTTTCTTGAACTATGAAAACTTACAGTGGTGGAAATTACCTTACTTGGCCTCTTCAACTTCCGCTCCGAAAGCTATTACATACAACTAAAAATTGTTTCTCGTTTTATGTATCTATCTTGTTTTCCAGGTAAATTCATTTTTCTGCTGAAAGAAATACAAAATCAATAAAAAACAAAAAACAAAATGAATCGTTAAATGCGACGAAACTAACACTTTCGAAGTTTTAAGCACATATTTCTCCGACTTAAATCGTTGGGAATTATATAGATTTACCCACCAGATAAATAATAAATACTTTTAGAGTTGAGCTCTAATGGAGATGCATCTGGAACGCGATTTCCCGCCATTAAGCTTTAAGCAGTGTTGCCCATACACACATATCACTCAGATCGTTTGCTTCAATCTCACTTGAACGTTTGCAAATATGAAATATCAATAGATACGTATCTAAGGGGGGGGGCTGAGGGGGCTGTAGCCAACCGAAATTTTGATTTGATCGGTAAAAATGTGTCATAAACCATAAAAATAAATTAAATAAGATCACTTAGTTCATAAAATGTATTTTATTTTGGGTGTAATAGTGTTTTAGTTGGCTAAAACTATTCTAAGTTCTAAATTGTTAGTATTCCATACCCCGGAAATGGTCTCAGCCCCCCTGAAATTATTTTCTATATACGCCCATGATAAATACACAGCAATGAAAATAATAAACTAACTCACGTGACAAGAGCTTGAAAGTAGGGCACTGATGCAGTAGCGTACATAGAAAATATTTTCAGGGGAGGGGGCTGGGAGCACCGTAGGATTTAGAAGAAAGGGAAAATTTTAAATATTTTAGTGTAAAATGGTGAGTTTTGAGGTCCTGTGGAAACCTCGTATACCAGGGTGGAGATATTTTCCGTTTTTATAGTTTTTTTTACACGAAATGTTCTCACCAAAACAAAATTTGGGGGAGGGGGGTCCGGCCCCCTATATCCTTTATATCATGGGCTGCAGCCCCCCCCCCCCGAAATCAGTAAAATGTAAAAACCTTAAAAATAAATTAAATAAGATCACTTGGTTAAGAAAAAAAAATCATTTTTTTTTTTGGTGTCATAGCGTTTTAATTGGTTAAGGTAATAAAAGTTCTAGATTGTTAGTATTCCATGCCCTCAAATGCTCTCAGCCCCCCCCCCCCCCGTGTTTTCTATAAACGCCCATGCACTGATGTTAGTGAAGCATTAGAAAACCGTTTCGATTAACCAGTGTTGTACGTACACAGATAACAATCAGATGCTTGAAAATCTCTCTTAATGGTTTGAATGAGAAACATTATTATATGGGTGGTAATTTTCGAACATTCGAATGAGTTTGATTGTAAATAATTTAATGTAATTAATTTTTGAAGCGAGAATATTGTATACTTCCAGTGTAACAGATAACAAAGATAAATTTGATGTTACTGCAGCATCAAAATAACAACCTGTTTAAGTCATCATTGAATTTTGCATTGCCATGGCTGAAAAATTGTAAGTTTTAATATTTTTTTTCTTGTATAAATAATTTACTGTTTTTTTTATTAAATAAATTGTAGTTTGAGATAATTTGATGATATCCATGTTCAGAAACATTCTTTGAATTCTGTGGCCCCTTGATTTCTTAAATACTGATTTGTTTATTGCTGCCGATGAAACCATTATTTGAAATAATTGACTTTATTTAACGAAATAAATTGAGATAAAGTAAATTTCTCAAAATAATTATTTTATTAGATGCTTTAAACGATATAAATACTCATGAATTTTGTTTTGTTGATTTTTTATTATGCCTTTAGGGCATGTCATAGCTTTGTTGGAAGCAAGATCTTCTCTTAAAAACATTGAAATTACTCTTTTCGTTCCAGAAGAGTTAAATAAGAAGAAGAAAGCTGGGATGAACATGGTCCCCTCTCCCCTCTAGGGGACCATATGTTATTTTCATTCAGCTAGTAGATTCCCTTCTAACTCAATGGTTATTTTACATATTCACAGTTTCATATAAAAACATTCATAAAAGTTACTTCAATTGACTAATATGAAGTTTAGCAGTAAACCCTTCTTACTTACGAAGTAAACCCAGTTTATGAAAAAAAAAAAAAAAAAAAAATAATAATAATGGTCATGGATATTGGAGGATTAAATAGGAAAATCAAAACATCTGGTATCCACCAGAAATATTTATTCAATTTTTACTGTACGGTTTCAGAATCAACAGCTCCATCTTCAGTGCATCTAGTAATTTACTGAAGGCGGATCACACAAACTCAAAATATATATATACATATATAAAGCGTGTCCCGCATTGATGTCATAACTTTAGGGATTTATTCTGCACGTAATCTGTAGTTAAGTGATGCAGAAATGAGCGTCCTATCTGAACATGTAGCAGAGCTGCTCAATTGTTTGTCTATTTTCATAACTATTTTTTTTTTTTATTGAAAAACTGTGATTTGGGGCTTCTGATTTATGTATCAGAAATATCGGCCACATTTTTAGAATCTACATTAAAATTTCATTTAGAAACACCCGTTCTTGAAATATTGCCTTGTGAAAGCCATATAGCTGTGATCTATTCATATTAGTGTTTTCTTAAATTATTCAATAGTTTCTTAATCAGCTATTTGTAGACCTAGAGGTTTGCCTTTGCTTCAGAAGTTGCTTTATTTAATAAGCTTTAAAATGATACCTTGTTGTTCTAGAAACATTTTTTTCTTATTTCAAAGTAAAAACCAAAAAACGTGATTTTGCTTAAAAGGAGTCATTCTCAATACATTCTTTAATTTTACATGATAATGGCGATGTCCCCTCTTTCCCAGATTTTGCAGCAGATGCATTACCATTAATGAACAGCACATCCGTGTATTCGTTGTTAGAAATAAACTGGGCATTAGTATAACCTGTGAAGTGGACACCACACAAGCAAAAATAAATATGTACTTATTTAATAAGGTGGGGTTTGACTTGCGTAAACAATTTTTGAAGAATGAAGGAATTAGTAACAAATCCATTGGTCTGGCTTTAGATAAGAGTTGTATAAAAGGCCTTTCTTTTAAATATATTTTTTTCGCTTTTTATTTGTAGGAGAGAATCTTTTGTATACAATTTTCAATGATATGAATAAACCCGTTAACTTATAAGCAGAAATTGTAGTGTCTATTTTATTAAATAGAATAGATTTAAAATTATAAATTTAATAAAATAAGACCCTCAAGGCACAACAGTATAATAAATGTATTTATTATGTTTACAATAATTCTAATTATTTTCAATAAGTTCTTCTGTCCTCTTTCACTCTTGATTCCATAGTTTCCTATATTTCACCCTTGTCTTCCCTACCCTTAATCAAAGCAAAAAGTGTGTGTACGAAGTGTGGGAAGGATGGAATATCACCATCATTGTGTGAAATTAAAGAATGTGCTCAGATGGCTCCTTCATGCTAAAGCACATTTATTAGTTTAGAAATCAGAAAAAAAAAAAAAAAGATTCAAATACCTAATTTTTTTTCTAAACAAGGAGGTACGATTTTAAACCTCATTAAATAAAGCAACTTTTGAGCCCTAAGAAGGGGTATATTCTTATTTCTGTGGGCACTCTTTTATAGATCTCGAACAGAACTACAACTTATCTTCTTTAAAAAATGTTGATATCTCCAACTGTTGAGTTATTTCTCTTGTTGCACAGACCTAATAAAGAGCTTATTCCGAGAAACACGGGGTTGAGTGTGTGATGGCTGGGGCTATGTGAGCTCCAAGGGAATGAGGAATTTAGTCTTCATTGCCAGAATCATAGACAGTAATGTGTAATTAAATATTATAAAATTTATTTATTTATTTATTAATGTTTTCGCAATATAGGCGACAAAACATATAGAGAACAATGATAGATCGGTATGTTTGTGGTAATACGTCTAGTAGAGTTGGTTACGTCAAGTTGATTTCATTGATGTATGTCAAGTAGAGATAACTGTTATTTATTTGGATAGTCAGTTCATAGTCGTTTGTCCAGTAGTTGTCATTCTTTTAATGTCATTTGGTCATTAAGTTTTCTGTCCTAGTATAAGCTACAAATATAAAGACATTAAATTTAACGTTCACTGAATGGTATACATATCGGTTTTGTAAAGTCTTACACTATTAAATTATGATTTTGGTTAATTTTAAGTTTTAATATTTATTTAAATGTTGTCATAGTGTTTAATTTGTTTTAAGTATTGGAGTGTTCTTTCTATATATTGGCTCCCGTCACAGAGTAAGGTAGTCAAGCTGTCCGGTAGGTCAAAGTTTTGTCTAAGTCTGCATTCAGTTAGTAAGTGTTTTATAGTTAATGTAGTGTTGCAGTGGCACTTTGGTATGGTCTGTTTGGTCATGAGGTATGAATGAGTGAGACGTGAGTGGCCTATTCTTAAACGGCAAAGGACTACTTCGTCTCTTCTGTTGCCTCTTTTGCTTGAGGTCCATTCACTTATTGTGTTTTTGATTTCTCGTAGTTTGTTTCCTGTCGTGTTGTACCAAGACCGTTGCCATTGTTGCATAATACATTTCTTAGCTTCTAGTTGCATGTCATGGTACGTGATATCCTGTTTGTCGAAGTGTTGTCGTTTAGTGGCGTTTTTGGCTAGACTGTCTACTGTGATGCTCTCGTCTATTTCAACGTGTCCCGGGAGCCAATATATAGTGCAAATATTATAAAAGGACACTTTTTATGTGACGCATACAGTCTTATTTTTCGTACATGGCCACTGCGCATGCACGGACGCCACTGTGCTTGTGCGAACGCCAGCGGACACTTTCTTGTAATTTTTTTTCCAGTTTAGTCACCGCTAAAGCATATTTATGCTAAAACTTATAAAAACTGAGAAAATGTATTTTTGTCGCGTCGAGATCAGAAACTTACACAGCATACACCCACTGGGACCTTTTGAACTGTAGCAGTACTGATTCATAAGAAAATGAGAGAGGAGACGAAATAATTTTATTATTTTTTGGTTTCCCATTTCTCTTGAAAATGTATTTGAACAATAGGAATGATTTTGTTTTATTTATTTTTCAAACGTGACTTATTTTATTCCTGTGATATTAAATTGAAACATTTGCTCTTTGAGACGAGGCTGAATGGAATCTACTTTGTAGAAATCTATCATCCCTGTGCCACCTCTCTTTACTTGATATCTGCTGTATTTGTAGTTACTTCATGGTTGATGGAAGAAAACATTTGATTCAATGCTGATTCATGTGTACTACTTGTAATCTATTCTCTCCTGTTCCACAAAGGTCTGATTGAAAATGTGCTTATTTATTTATTTACTTTATTTATCTTTTTGAACTAGCAATAACACATTAACAATACATTTTTAAAAAATACCGCTGCATTATGCAAAATAGAGAAAGCACTTAGGGTTTTGGAATAGAGATGTGCCCACCACCTTCAAAATACAATATTTTGTAAAACAGTGATATATTTATAATCTATTGATCATAAAATTGCCTGAACATTGCACAATAAATATTAATATTTGTTGAAGCCAGCCAAAATAATGTTAATTTAATAAAAATTTCTAAAATCTATATGTAATTTTCATATTTCACCAATTAATCTCTTTCCTTGTTCAGTAGTTCACAGGATTCAATTACCTATTACCAGTCTAAAATGACAATACATTTAAAATATGAAAAACATTAATGTAAGAAAATAAATTTACAATCTGTTTTATATAATATTAAAATTACTGCATTAAAAAAGCTACTGATGCCATACATCTTTAGATTTGAAACTTCCTTTTTTTAATAGATTAATAAAAAAATCGTTATTCGAAGTTGCTCATAAAATGTAAAATAAGTTAACAACCTTTTTGTAAGATGTTTTAAGTTTTAATAAAATATATGTTGCTGTTAAAATATAATGTTTTTTTTTTTTTAATTACAAACGTACTTTTATTTTTTGTATCCTGATATGTTCCTTGATTATTTTTCCAACTAAAGAATATCTTTTCGGTTTTATTAAAGTAAAGGAAGCCAAGTCATTAAAAATTGTATTAAGTACTTTCTCAGAATTCCATTCTTCATTCATGGGGTATAATTTAAGAAATAATCAGTACTCTAATTAGGTAAATGTGAGAGACTTAAAACCAACATGTATACTAATGCATTACCATAAAACTAAATGGCAAAACAGTGTTATTTTCAAACCAAACACTTTTGTATTAGGATTGCAGAAATAATGATTGTTTATGAAATGTATATGGACGAATAATGGTCTTTGTTACATACTGACTGATCAATGTAGCTTCCTTTACATCATTCTAGTGTAAACAAATTCAGATACCACTGCCATAATATTTTGACAACATATCAGTCTATGTTATTTTTGAAAATAAAGGCATTACTCTAATAAGAGTCTGGCTTTGATTGATCTGTAAATTTAAACAAATATTACCAGATTGTTATTTCTCTGAAACCTTGAAATAGAAAGAACCTTTATTTGGAAATTGGATAATAATTTATCTGTTGATCTAAATAAGAGATAATCAATTATAAAACAATTGTAATTCTTGAGGGTTTTTTTGTGTATGAATAAACAACATAATATTTAAGATTTCAAATTGTATTTGACAGTCTCCTCCTACTTCCCATCTTATATGACTAGTGGTGAGTCTCCCTGTGGCTATTGGCTAAGGCCTAGGATTCTCATGTTGGAAATACGGTGTCGGGTTGAATTCTTTCATCTATGGGCCTGTCGAACAACTTCCCTACTCCACCATGGATGCTTAGGAAGGGTGACAACCTATAGATAGCCCGGTGCTAATGGCCTAGATACAAATTCACTGTGAAAAAAAAATCACCTTGTTTTTTTTTAAACAACAAATTTTCCTTGGCATTGCAGCCAGCTTCCTCAGTACATGATAATTGTTGGTTGATTGAAAGCAAAATGGACCATGTGATGGCTGGTGATATATGCCGGGAAGTGGGAGGAGATGTAATCACCCAGTGGGGTAGCTTAAAAGAGAGCTATTTTATATTCTGAAAAAATTGAAGTTTGCTATTAATTCGGATAAGGATATGTCAAATTTAATGGAAAAATATGCACTTATTTTTAATTTTGATATGTTAATACAAAAAAGAAGCAGTGTTATGGCTATGGACTTGAAGAAATGGTGCAAACATTTAACAGTCGTAAGGTAAAACTGGTTGAGTGTACAAAAATGTTGTTATATGAAAATGGGAATAATATAGCTATTATTTCAAAACAAAACTATTTTGATGAATGAATGTATATTAATTGCACTTTAATCTCTCTTGTTTCTCCCAGATACATCGCGCGTTCCCCTGAGGGTTAAGATGCAAATACCTAACAGAAAATCATTTAGGCTTGCTAAAACTTTCTAGTAGAAGCCTTTTTTTTTTTCTTGTTTTTTTTTTAATAATCGAGTCTACAAACCTGGTTGTTATTAGGAATCCTGTTATATTCTTTAACTGCATTCATAATGGTTTAATAGAAGGACGACACTTTTTTCTTCTTGACTTATTTAATTAAAGTATGAGCGGTACTGTATTTACACTCCCCGACAAAATTATAGGCCACCCTATAATATGTTAGTTTATGTCATTATTTAATGTTATATTTAAGCCAAAGCAAAAACATACTGTTCTAATGTCACTGACTTTTGGAAGAGCATGTCTGTAATGAGTCCTGATCCTTTTTGCCTAAGGATTAGCTGAAATGTAAATATTTAAGCGCGACAAAAGTATAGGCCACCCACTCAGTTCTTATCTAAATCTTGCTTTAGGAACAGTTTTAGAGAATAATACATTCATTAATTCAATCAGCGAGTCTAATTAAACCTGATTAAGTAATAACTAGAGGAAAAGTGTTGTCTGAGAGTGAAAAACGCGCGATTAAAATTGGAGAATATCGAAAATCGCTTGAACTTTAAATAGAAGTAGGCATGTCATAAGGAATTTCCTTAGGCTGGGTAATGATTATGACCAAAAGAAAAGCATTGGTAGTCCCACGGTCCAAGAACAGTGGGCCATTTGACGTTGTGCTTCCAACTCTTCAGCCAAGATGAGAAAAATTTGTGAACAAGCTGGGGCCCAAACAAACATCAGGAATGTTCAACGGCTTTTGCAAAAGCCCCGTCAATTAAATCTCCTTAAACTGAAGTCCAAGCCCCCCAGGCTCCCTTTTCCAAAAGCACACAAAGCCAACAGAAAGAACACGTCACATGGGGAAACAGACGGAAGAAAGTTATCTTCAGCGATGAAAATCAGTTTAATCTGGATGGCCCTGATGGATAGCGATATTATTTTCATGTTTGCCAAAAAGAAAAATATTTTTAAGTTACCGTCAAATGTGAGGAGCAGGTATTATGGTTTGGGCTGGGAAAAGGATACTATGGAAAGACAGAATTAGTATTTTGTTTACTACATTGAATGCAAAAAAGTATATAGACATTGTCCGGAAGAAAAATGTTGAAAGAGAAGAAGAGCTGACTCCAGCTTGTTCACAAATTTCTCTCGTCTTGGCTGAAGAGTTGGAAGCACAACATAAAATGGCTCGCTGTTCTTGGACCCTGGGCCTACCAATGCTTTACTTTTGGCCATAATCATTACCCAGCCTAAGGAAATTCCTTATGACATGCCTACTTCTATTTAAAGTTCAAGTGATTTTCGATATTGTCCAAATTTTATCGTGCAATGTTTTAATCGCGCGTTTTTCACTCTCAGACACCACTTTTCCTCTAGTTATTACTTAATCAGGTTTAATTAGACTCGCTGATTGAATTAATGAATGTATTGTTCACTAAAACTATTCCCAGAGCAAGATTTCAATAAGAACTGAGTGGGTGGCCTATACTTTTGTCGTGCGTAAGTATTTACACATCAGCTAATCCTCAGGCAAGAAGGATCAGGAATTGTTACAGACATGTTCTTCCAAAAGTCAGTGACATTAGAACAGGATGTATTTGCTTTGGCTTAAATATAACAATAAATACTGACAAAAACTAACATAATATAGGGTGGCCTATAATTTTGTCGGGGAGTATATTGAATTGGGTAGTTATAGCAATCCTATTCCATTAAATTGTAAAGATGTAATTATGATTAATATGTGAATTTTTCCATGGCCATGAGTGTTAGGATGTTAACACTCAATGCCTAGGGTTGTGGGTTCAATTCCCATTGACAGTGAAGGATTTTCATTAAATAAAATAAAGGCGTTCTTCTACCCTGGCTAGAAAAGTGTTAGTGTTAGCGTTGGAGATAACCCATTCCAAAAATCTATGTTATTAATAAAGGATGTTAAAATTACATAAATAAGTGAATTTATTTTTGAAAATGATGAGGTTCTATGTATTTTATAGGATAAATAAGGCTTTATATCGTTGATGATTCAGGTGTAGAAGTGCTTGGCTTTAACACCTTAGCTGTGATACATGTTCTTGGGACATATAAGGTGTTTTCTCCTAATGTGAGAGGAATTCCAAGTGTTCACCCATCCAGTGAAGGGATATTTAGGGGGGGGGGGGTAGCAAACTTCTATATGTACAAAGGATTGATTATTTTGAATATTTGTGAGAACATGTGTTTTTAGATCAATGTCTCCAGGCATGTACCGCACTGTAGTCAATTCAAATCAACCTCTATGTGGTACATGTCCCTGAAGACATGTAAAAACAAATACATGTTCTCACAAATATTAAGCAAAATATATTCAATCAAATTGAAATAATTAAAAAAAAAAAAAATGATTTATAATTTTTGAAACTTCAAACTGAATTGAAATTTATTGTTGATGCTACTCTTTTCTATGCTTTTCAAAGGTGTTCAGACATTTATTTGTACCATTGTTGAATAGAAATGTTATTATTAATGTCAACATAATGTTTAATTAATGCTTTGTTAGTGTTGAAGGTAATTCATAATTTAAAAAATAAGGGATACGTTTTTCCTCAAGTTTTTCCGAGACATTAGATCCACCCTCTGCTTTGGTAAACAATTCACCAATTACTCCAAAAATGATCCTGAAAAAATTAAAAATATAGGAGGAGCATTCCCTAGTCCAGAGTGAATTTTAATTTAATGATAGAACTTTTTCAAAATAAATATCCTCGGGGAAATGTACAGCACTGGGCTGGAGACTGCTTACATGTCTCCGGAGACGTGATGTATGTATTTTGGACCGTAAAAAAAATATTTCTGTAGGTTAAAATGATTGTTAGGCATAATAATTTTACAAAGTTTCTTCATTAATTAGATAATCCTTTAGTTTATCAAAAAAATCATTACATTTTTCATCAGTTATTGAGTTTAATAGATTGTAGTTATCAGGGTTTTGTTGTAACCAATGTTTAATCAACCTGCCATTAGTAAAATAAATAAATATATGTATATTTTTAAATCTTCAATTTTTTTGAATTCATTTAGTAAAAGCAGTTCTTCTGACGAACATCTATTCCACTCTCATATATGAAACTGAACACATGATAGCTGAGAAGATAGTGGCAAGATCCGCTGAAAGGGCTTAGTACTCATAATGAATGTTTGTGAAGGAAGTAACAATTTACAATTCTCCTGACCGTCTTTACAGTTTTTTTTTTTTTAAGTCTCTCACTTTTCTTATTACTAGGTAAAATTGTTTTTGAAGATATGGTTACTGACTTAACCGCCTTTAGACTTACATCTTACAGTTCTTTTATATGAAATTCGGAAAACTATATCTATCAAGTTTGTGTATAAAATTGCATTTATTCTAATATGAGTAAGTTGTTATTGTTCATTAAAGCTTTTCAAAAATGTAAATGCTCATCTTTAATAACTCTTTCTTATATTAATAAAAACAATTTCCTTGTCTATGAAAATCGCTGTAGCATATACTCTGCAATATGTGTACTCAGGAATTATAGGGCAGCTATTAATTGCTAAATCAAGTAAAATTAATGTCTCATAGCAAAATCCCTTGAATTAAAATAAGATTTAACGCATGTACATTAAGGCCATACTGGATACAGTACAATTCTTAAAGCCAATTTTAATTACCAAAGTCATTCATTAGTATTTTATATTACTACTAATATTACAAAGTAATAAAATAATAAAAAACTAACCAAAACTTGTTTCTTAATAAATTAATGGTTTACAATCGAATAATTTAACCCTTACGATAACTGCAATTATTAAAATTTTTTTACATTTGTAATTCAAGTTGGACCACATCAAGATAGATTTGTAACATAATTTCACCTATGTACGATATAAAATTTAAAGTTTCAACCATTGTAATTAAGTAGAACTAAATGTACAATTTGTAACTTGCAACAAAAATTAATACTGATAGGCCTAGGACGATAGAAATATAATATGTACAGACAACTGATACACAATAATAATTGTGATCCGTTTATAGGTTAATTGTCCTAAACCTATTAGTATTAGTAATTTATTACTTTTAAAAATATTGGATTAGGACATAATTTATTTGAATAAATTCTGTAGTGTTATTTATTCATCTACAAAATATTTATCGTCTTCTTGACTAAAATTAAATTTTTACTTAAGCATCAAATGCTTATTAACAACGTCCTTTAATACATTTTAAAACTATAACTTATTTATGTTTTTTTTATATATATATAATTATAACTTACAGTATAGAAACTTTAATATATTTATATATATTTGTAATTATTTTTGTCACATTTTATAAAAATGATTTTGGGCTGAAGGAGTGCAAGAATGTGATTATCTACAAAAGAGGGGAGTGCTAGACCATTCTAAGGTGCCTGGAATATACACGTGTTCTTTCTAGCTTAAAAGAATGTATAAACCGTAAGTTTAGAACATATTTTCCACTGGTCGATAGAAGAAATATCTAAGTTCCTAGCCCGAAACTTACCCTCATCAAACCTCCCTAGGCTAAATTTTTATGCACGTGAAATATTCGTCTTCATTGTACAGAAAGTTTTTTCTGTGGTTTCAAAGCTATTCCACATGTTCTACATTAGATTCATTGTGTACAGTGTCTCTAATTTAAATAACTTAAAAAATAAAAAACAGTTAATTAGTGAAACAGATCCTTCCCTCAAGAAATGGCTATAACATGGTTCTGTGATTACTGTTCAAAACAGTTACTTTAATTTGAAAAGCCTAAAATTATCTAATTTATTTTTGAAAATGGTTTTTGGCATCCTAAATATTTCTAATTAATTATTATGAATCACATTGCAAAAATATTTATTGAGTGAATTAAGTATTTATTAGAGACATGTATTTTGTGAGCAACATTAATTCTATTGTACATCTATACACATTTGCATATATATATATATATATATATATATATATATATATATATATATATATATATATATATATAAGGGTGTGTGCGTTATTAATACAGCTTACATCTACAGCAGTTGATTTTTAAACATTATATTTAGCATAATAGCCTGCTCTCTCAGACTGGTGGCTATAAGTTTAATATATTTTTTATCATTTATAATAACCTGTTGCTAACATGTAACCTTACCTTCAAAATATCAACACTATTTGGGTTCAATAAGCACTGGACTCAAGGAAAGGTTTTGACACAGTTCTCTTCTTTCTTTTTTTTATTTATTTAATGCGTTCTCATACAGTATGCGGTCATTAAACAACGACAAAGTTCCTTTTCTTGATGCAAGGGGTGTGCTTGACAAAAGTTATTATAAAATAATAAAAAAAAGTTATGAAAATTTTGGACACCCGTCTAAGGGTGCAGGATGTGTTTCTTGCAAAATATATTATTAAAAAACAACCGCTGAGGACAAAATGTGTATTAAGAAAAAAAATACTCCCCAGGGAAGAAACCTTAAGCAATATATATATATAAACATACTAATTGGTAGATATAGAGAACAGTATACTTCTTTTCTTTTCTTTTAGGTCATTAGTACAAAGGTGTTTTCTTTAGAACCTATAAATTCATCGAATATTTTATAAGAATATTTACAGTTGTACTTAAGTTAAAAAATTTTAACAATTGTGTAATGCGGTGTATTTATAAGTGGAATAAATATTTCAAAAGGAAGCATAATTAACTTAAAATAAAAATTACTTCTGCATTACCTCTTTACCTACAACAAGAATACTTTGATCATATAATCTTTGGTCCATCACAATGAGCTTCAGAAGCTCTTTCTCAGGCACTTGTTTCATTCAATATTTACTAAACCCTATCACTATGCTACTTCGTCAAGCCCAGCTACACGTACCGAACAGTGAAGTAATTACGAACATGAAAAAAATAAATAATCTGGCAATTATTAAATTAGCGATACTTTTCGGCGACTCAGCCTTTAAGACAATACAAACTTCAAGCAACTAATAACAGTAACAATAGTGCTTTACTTACTACTCCATAAAATATATGTATTTCTCAAGGAACTAATAAAAAGCTTTACAAAACATAAATTATTCTAAATGGATTTATTGTTTATTACTTGTACGAATATTGAGATCACTTGAGGTAGGTTATGGTCTTAAAACGTTTAAATGAATTTGAATACTTTGTTTAAATGAGTCAATTGAAATTATTACCACACTTTTGTTGTTACATTTTCTCGGTATTTATCTAATTAAAGAAACAAAAATGGTTATATAAGATTTTCAGTTCCTAAGAAAATATCTTATTTACTAACAAGTGTGATATATTTAGAAGAAAGTTATTTCTGAAAAATGAGGTATTAAAATAATAATTGACTACTTCTGATAATAGAGATAGACTACCATTGGCAAACAATGTAAGGTATTAATATAAATAAAATAATAGAATTGTGAGAGGATGAAAAAAAAGAGAACTATTTTTGTTGTCTTAATGATTGAACGAGGAGAGGAATTTGAAGGGCTCATTGTACATTACACTACGAGAAAAATATGAGGAAATGGACATCTATAAATTTCATCATTTGATAAAAATTATAAATGAGAGAATATGCCAACAGGCAGATCCCCGCAGGGCTCAGTTACTATTATATCCTTTGTTTAATGGCATCGATCCGACAGGGGCGTATATACGAAATAATTTTGGGGGAGTGGGCTGTATGGAATACTAACATCCTAGAAGTTGGAATAGTTAGCCAACTAAAACGCTATAAGGCCCAAAAAATATATTTTTTCTGAACTAAGTGATCTTATTTAATTTCTTTTTCAGGTTTTTATGACACATTTTACAGATTAAATCAAAATTTTAGGGTGCTGTAGCCCTAGATCTGCAAACCACAGATTATTGTACAGACCACAAAAATTATTGCACAGAAAGCTCAAGTAAATTGTAATAATTCTGTGCATTTTTTCAGGCTACATGGGGAAAATTATTTAAGAAAATATTATTTGAAAAGCAAAGAGGCAATTGATGGGGAATACGTACTAGAGTTATGCCAATGGTGAGTACTATATAACATTATTTACTTAAGAAACGTTTAGGTTTGTTATGTTACTTATATTAATTTGCTATATTATTTACATTAATGCCTGATTTAATTTATTTATGTAGTGAATTTTTATTCCTACAATTTGATAACTAACAGGTGAATTCACAACAAAATAATTAATAAATAAATGTTAACTTAAACTTCCAAAATCCTTTGCATACAGAATGTCACTAGTTTGATATAAACAAAAGCATTATTATTTGACATAGTATTAATATATACAAATATACACAAATATTGATCCTAATATTTACAAGGCTCGTCTCAACTATTGAAAAATTATAGTTAAACTAATAAATTTAAATTTTAGACAAAGAAGTAAAGGTAATAATTATAAGGTGATACAGAAGTTTGGATTATTCTTTATGTGATTCAAACTAAGTTTTGTAGTTTAATTGAAAATTATACATTCCTCTTCCTCTTGCTCTTCCCATTATGAAGAAAAAAAAAATCATGTTTTTATTTTATTTTTTTCCCAATAATATAAGCACTCCATAATAACTATGACAGTATCATTTGTTTTTTGAAAATAGAGTGTTACACTCTCACAAGAAAATAAACTTAAGGAAATTGAAAACGCTATTAGAAAAACTGTTGACTCCAATATAATTTCTATTTTTGAAAGAAAAGAAAAAAAAAAAATATCAAAACTAATGTCATGTTGAATTAAGATTATTTTTTAATGTTTCCGTTTAAATGAATCCTGAGGGGATCTCAGATACATGAAAACCTTCCAAAATGCAACGAAATTTTCGAAGTGTAACTTTAAAAAATATATTCGGAAGAACAATTAGAGTGAATTAACAACAGAGCGGGTGATTGATTGATTTTTGTAACCTATTTATATTAATAAGGATATTAAATTCATTTATTTAAATAAAAAAGGATTGCTCTATAAACGTTTCCCACATTTAAGGCTATTGAGCATTACTCATGAATAGAGATAGAAAAAAAAAAAAAAAAAAAAAAAAAGCTCATATATTTACACAATCGACTTATGATAGGTTATTAATGAAAACACCTTTGTACATTCAACCTCATTCGAGTAACGTTACAAAAATAAATACATTTGACAAGAATTTAGGACTGTGGAGATTTTGCTGTTTTGCTTGAAGAGGGTGCTTCTGCTGCTGGCTTTACCGATTCTGCCTTAACTCCAACTCCATTAGGGTTTAATGTCATTGTCATGGCAACTGTAAAGCAGAAAAAAAAAATAAACACTAATGAAAACAGATTGTAAGAAAAATCATCAATATTTTTTTCAGTAATTGCAATGTTTTATTTATTGTTTCCCACTACCAGGCAATAGAATAATGCACCACAATATTACAGGGAAAAATCAGTGTATCTAAAATGATTTAGTATGTACTTCAATGGTAGATACATCTACTTTTCTCATTTTATGATAGTAATAATTTGTTAGTATATATATTCGGGGCAGTCATCTGTAGTCATAACCTGTCAAATATGTTTGTATTTTTCAAGTGTGTGTATATTTTGTCTATATATTGATGCCTATCTTAGAGTAGTTCAGTCTTTATGTCGCCAATAGGTTCTTACATAATTCACTTGTTGGTTTGTCAAGTCTCACAATGAGATGAAGTGTGCCCATGTAAGCCATGAATGGTCTATTTGCATTTAAAACAACAAAGAGCTACAATATTGATAAAACAAAGTTTCACATTATTTCTTATATGGTAAAATGAATTCAATAGGTTTTTGGTTTTAAATTTGGGAGTAAATCAATTCATTATACTGGTTATACTAATTCATTACTATTTCAATTTGTTAATAATATTTGATTCCATACGTAGCCATTTGTATTTTCAATATTCTTTTACAGATAAATATTCATTAACGGGATCTAATTTAGTAATAAAAAAAGAGCTCTTTCTTACTTAGTTTAAAAACGAAATAAGTAAAACATTTCATAAGATATTGAGTAAAATTTAATTACTAAGCTTTCCCAAAACAAAAATGACCTTTCATTAACTATGTTTTGGATAAAACCAAATAATTTTTTGTGGAGATAGTTCGGCAATAATAGTTAATAAAATTACATTTTGATGTAAAAACGAGTTCTTATTGCTATGTTTCGGCTTAAATTTAGAAGCCCTTATCGGGTCAATAAATAAAAGTGGCCAGAATAAGTACTAATAAGAATTTATATATGTATAAGTAATAATTAGTGATATAATTAAAATTTAATTATTATCACACCTATTTATCATCAGGATTCATTTGTTATTATTTATTTCTCACACATATATATTATTTTGAGAATTTTATTCTGCCAATTTGACCTTGTAGCTCACCCTGAAGAAGGCTTTACATTCAAGCCGAAACGTTGGTAGTAAAAGCTCAATTTTTATAAAAAATGTAGTTTTCTTTACTATTATGACCGAACTGAGATTAATGCACCTTGGCAATCTCAGCGGTGGTAAACGATCTTTGATTTTTGGTTGCCAAAAATAAAACTATTTTTCTCACACAATTGTGCTGAGATTTGGCATGTATGTAACTAAGATGTAAATATGCAGATACTTAATTTATTTGCTAATAGTAGGCATGAGTGTTAAAAGGATTGTTCGCATAATTAGGAAGTAACAAATTATAACTTTATTCACTCAAGCAAAAATTATGACAGAACTGTGGACACCAGGGAGACTATTCTCCTCAAGTTTATGCAGTCCATTTTATTGTTTCTACTTATACAGTCCACTTAACATTTAAGGAAAAATTAATTGGTAAAATTAAAAAAGAACATTTTTTTATTTAATATTTGAACTTACCAAATTCAATAGTTGATATTATTTTCATTTGGAATCAAACCTGAGCGTGCAGATTGATTGAGTGTATCGTAGTCACTGTTATTTTTCTTTTGTTTTACTTTAATAATGACAGTTACTTATAAACGTATTTTACTTATTGGAAGAATAGCAATGGACTGAATGTTTTGCATAAAAATTATATTACCAATTTTTTATCTGTGGGAGCAAAAAAGAGACCTGGGAGCGAATTTCTAACTAGTTATGTAAAATCTGTTATTTTTAGTTAAAGGATAAATGAGAATCTCATGTTACTATAGACAAAGCACACCTGGAGTGGAACATACTTTAAAGGTATTTGATTCATGGCTGTTCGGCAAAAATGACAAGGTCAGTATTATAGTCCGATCACCTGACTGTCTGCTTGGCAGGTACCCATCAAGGGCTGGGTGGGAATGAGAAGTTCCCCAGCCAGTTAGCTCATTAAAGTCCAGGACCTTTTAACTAGAAGATAAAATATTTTGTGTATGCCAGAGTTTTGAGTTCAGGTTCTCTAGTGGTCTAGATGAACCACTTGTGTCATATCTGACCGCTAATACAGTAGTAGTTTCAGTATTCAAATGACTATTTTTAATATTGTCTAGATGAACCACTTGTGTCATATCTGACCGCTAATACAGTAGTAGTTTCAGTATTCAAATGACTATTTTTAATATTTTTAACACTAGTCATTTCAGTATTCATAGTATTCTAACGACTATATTTAGTAGTAGTATTTTCAGTATTCTTAGTTTGTAATGACCATTTTTAGTAGTACATAGTAGTTTCAGTATTCTTAATATTATAATGGCCACAATGATATTAGTATAGGTGCTGATGACCAGTGTAGACTCTTTCTTTATCACAATAAAGAAAAATAAAAAAAAAAACAAACTTAGTATTGTATTTCCTGTAAGTTCCTTGTATTTTATAGTGTTACCAGGAATACTCAACTAACTTAATCTTTCCAGTATTTTTTTTTTTTTTTTAATTAATCAAAACTTCATTCCTCAATATGAAAAATTTAATTATAAGTTTCCTTACATGAAGTACAACCACTGACATATGGGAAGTATCAAAGGTAACTGCACTCTATAAGAAATAATGTTTCAGTATGAGTCTTCTTTTTTTCTATATTATAATGGCGTGTCAACCCTTAAGGTCATTAATGCCATTGCTGTGTGTAGTCATTTTTATTATATTTCTGTAATAAGTATTAATATGTGTAAATTCTGATTGTATGAGTCTTGAAATTATATTTTTGTACAACCATTTTGAAAAAAGTAAAAGCAAACTGTATATTTTGCTACTTAATTTCTACTAAATTTTAGAATAGTGTATTTTATTCAGCAGACGGTCAATCGAAGCTAAGTGTACTTAAAATATTTATATGTGTGTGTGTGTGTGAATAAATATGTATTAAATTTATCTAAAAGATTTTATGTTCTACTGCATTCATTCTAGAATGATGTCAAATAATACATTTCCCTTACATA
Organism: Gonocerus acuteangulatus; assembly: GCA_946811695.1. Lineage (NCBI taxonomy): Eukaryota > Metazoa > Arthropoda > Insecta > Hemiptera > Coreidae > Gonocerus > Gonocerus acuteangulatus. The sequence goes on from OX328125.1 coordinate 51,083,186, forward strand.
TCTCCTGTCTTAGCTATACTTCTTTGACCCTCTAATAAATCAAAATAATAATAATTATTTTACAAAATCTATTTGACTATTCCAAGTAAAGAAGTTCTTAAACTACAGAATGAATCATGGGAGTGCTTTCCCCTTGCAAATTCATTTTTATACCTTGATACTTGTTTCAGAACTTCTATCAGAAACTAATGCTGTATATGGATTTGTACTTTATAAATAGAAAAAAAAATCTCACAGGTTAATGAGTGTTGTAAGTGCTGTTTACATATATCACAGTGGTTCTCATAAAATTATCTCTCACTACATAATTGAACAAAGGATTTTTATACTTTTTTCCCACTATCGACTATTACTTCGGTTAGAAGATAACAGTCTTAAAAATATCCTGTAGTTAAATAATTAATTGTAATTCTGAAGTTGCTACTTAGAACTTTTGTTTGTGAAGGCTACTTTCAAGCTTTGACCTTATCCTGATAAGTTAACATACAAGAAATAATTAATGATTTATGTTCTTAAGAGAACACTTAATGAATTAAATTGTAATAATTTAGTACACTATGAAAATAATTGAATAATTACATTTCATTAGGCTAATCTCTCTATTTTGTTTGTTTTTTTAAATTAAGCTCAACAAAAGAAATACAACTCACCTCGGGCTTAGTCAAGATAATAAAATTCAATCACTTCGGTTTATGGAATAAGAATGTACAATTATAATTCTTCATGAATAATATAAAAATAATTTTATTTTCACATGAGAAAGGTGATTTAGCACCACCTTATAGGAGATCCAATGGGAAGAAGGTTTTTACAAAAAAAAAAAAAGTTTGGTAGTGTGTTCCAAACATGTGGCAAAGTTATATTGGTGAGTTCTTGAATGAAGAAAATAAATATTTGACCTTCACAACGACAGGTGAAAAGGAAAACAGGTTAGTTATTACAGGAAAATATCGGCATAGATTTTGAATCGAGGTTTTCGAAAAACGGTCTTCTCTGATAGAAAGAGAGACGAATATGATGAAAAAGATTCCGAGACATTTTCGATTTACGCATGTCTAAATTATTGTTATATAAGTTCTTCCGAAGATATTCCAGTAAAAATTAGCTTGCCCCTTCTCATAATCCTGACATACTGGAATATAACAAAAGTCCGTCACGCAGGAGCTGCATAACTAAGCACTTTCCTCAGAATTTGGGTAGTGTAGACTGCTTTCCAGAACAATTTGCTTAAAATATCCTACATAAATAAAATAAAAACATGAATAGTTCTCTTTTAAATTTGTAATGAGTAACTGATCAATTATTAATTTGCTTCCAGAGTTATGTTTACACATGGTACCTACTACACTACGTAATAAATACAAAAAACCTCATATTATCGTATTTTGATCTAACGCAGGAACAGGATACAGTCACTCTAGTGGTAGAAAGCCCTCCTTGCGGCGGCTTTGTGAACCTACGTTTGGCGGGCTTTTCTATTGAAATATATTACAAATTAAACCCCCGCTTTACGATTGACCGATTCAGCTCATTTTTACAACACTTCTTTCTCATGAGTTACCCACGACGTATACCGCGTTTCGTTACAATACAGCAGAAATTACGACCGGTATGAGACTATTAGGAATTTGGGTCCGGAGTAAACCCCCCCTTCTAATGAACCGATTTAGTTTATTTTTACAACACATATTTAACTGTAGATTACCACTATGAATACCGAGTTTCGTCGAAATATACCAAAAATCACGGCTGGTAGTGGTGAATTGGTATTGTGGGTCTGGAGTAAACCCCCCCTCCTAATGAACCGATTTAGTTTATTTTTACAACACATATTTACCTGTGGATTACCACTAAGAATACCGAGTTTCGTCGAAATATACCAAAAATCACGGCTGGTAGTGGGGAATTGGTATTGTGGGTCCGGAGTAAACCCCCCCCTTCTAATGAACCGATTTAGTTCATTTTTATATCTCACTTTTCTATCTATATTACCACTACGAATACCAAGTTTCGTTGAAATATAACAAATATTACGGCTGACATAGTCAAATTAGTGTTTTGGGTTCAGGGTAAACCCCCCCTTCCGGTGGACCGACTTTGGTGGTTAACGAACTCGTTCAATCGTTTGCTAATTGAATGCTATATACCAAGTTTCGTGACGAAAAAAAAAAAACTCTGGCCGCTATCGTGTTAACAGACACACACATATATATATATATATATATATATATATATATATATATATATATATATATGCATATATATATATATATATATATATATATATATATATGCATATATATATATATATATATATATATATATATATATATGCATATATATATATATATATATATATATATATATATATATATATATATATATATATATATATAGATATATATAAATTTTAACGGGGGTCATTTTCGGTGTCTACTAGGTAGGATCGATAAAGATTTGAAGAAATTTTTCAAAAATTCTGTCATGAGTCCAACCTCAATAGCTACTTTCCTTCGGAGGAAAGTGCTAACACTAGGAACACGGCAGTGCGCCAGGCCAAGTTCCGGCCAACGCCGCTGTGTGTATATTACACGAAGTATTAGAGCCGATTTTTACTCGCTCATAACTTTGAACCGCTTAAAGATAAACTTTTGCACGGGTATTATACTAATAGATATCATGGGCGCATATAGGAAATAATTTCGGGGGGGGGGGGGCTGAGACCATTTTCGGGGTATACTAACATTATAGAATTTGGAATAGTTTTAACGAACTAAAACGCTATTAACCCCAAAATTAAATATTTTTTATGAACTAAGTGATCTTATTTAATTTATTTTTAAGGGTTTTATGACACACTAGCTGACTACCCGTGCTTCACCACGGCCGATAAGTAGTTTTTATATTTCGTTAAATAACGTATGATCAAAATTATTTTTTCGAAAGAAAAGCCACCACCCCTAGTGGGAATCGAACCCACGACCTTTGGCACGGAGTGATAAGTGCTCACGCCTTAACGCTCACGGCTACCGGGTCTCCAAAATTAATGATCAAAATTAACGCTACTACATAATTTTGTAAAGCTTATTATTGCACGGTTACCCAGGAAACACCATGTGGAGGTAACCGTTGGGGAGTAAAATAAGAAAAATACAATAACCACTTAAAAAAAGTTAGGTAAGCAGAGATAAATACAAGTTGAAAAGAATAAAACTAACAACTAGGAAGGTACTTCTTACCTCCAAACGATACCAAAGTTTAAATCTCTTAGATTAGATGAATGTCAAATATGTACCTGGTACAAGTTTCAAGTGAACCAATCATCTTTTCTGAATACCCAAACAGAAAATTATTGAATGTTTACGAGAAAAATTTCTATCAATTTTTCTCGTAAATGGTAACAAAAATCGCTTTCAAAATGGTTTAATTCGTTTTCGTATATAACGAGCACCAGCAAGCATATGGACTCGAAAATGTAAGCGTTCCTATTTTTTCGCGCAAATTTTGCTCCAAAAACCATGTTCCAGTAAACAGATTCAACTGGTTAATGAACTTGACCTTTCAAATGAGATGAAAGATTTTTGTACCAAATGTCATAAAAATCGGACCATTTTTGAGCCGAAGAGGAACTTCTTAATAATTCAAACCCCCCTAAAAGTACTTAAACATTTGAATATAAAAAAAAAGAAAAACTTTCTTAGCGAGTGTTTACATTCTAAACGGATTGTCCGTGCAAAATTTCAAATTTTTGTGCCAAGTGGTTCGGAATATTATTACCTCGGATAGACCATCATTAGGGCGTAAACTCTATGAGGGACAAAATCACAGTTTATTTCTAGTAATTCAAGGTCTGCCATCATAGTTGAAATTATTTATTTATTTAAATTTTAACGTCCATTTATTATTAACTACGAATTTTAGGACGGATAGTTGAAATTAACCTCAATTAAAAATAATACTATGAAATAGATACAGTACGGTAACAGCTGCTCTGTTATCGTCCTAGCAACGCATGCTGCCTAGGCGTGCCTGCTCTAACCAACTAAAACTTCAACCCCCTCTAAAAGTACTTAAAAATTTGAATATCAAAAACTCGTTTCTTAGCGAGTGTCTACATGCTGTAGAGAGTGTCCATACAAAATTTCAAATTTTTCTGTCGAGTGGTTTGGGCTGGACGATGATAGGTCAGTGAGTGGTATTTGACAAATATATAGTAGATATTTTTACCGATCAAATCAAAATGGGGGGGGGGGGGGGGTGCAGCCCCCTCCCTTATATACGCCCATGATAGATGTGAGTAAAATGGAAAAGTTTCTACATTGAATAGTTTCTGAGATTTAAGGCCGATTCACGCTAGACCGTGTGGGGACCGGGCCGGGACACGGTGAAGCTCCAATTTCTATATCGTTTCCGTTTGTAACTGAATTGTGAACTTCTTGAAAAAATACATGTATCGAATATTCTGTAATGCGGAAACGACAGTACTTGCTTCTAGGGATTAAATATGAAGTTAATGATATGATGATGTTGCTGGGTTTTACTACAATTTCAGGGCATTCTGAAAATAGCCGATTTTTGAGATATGACGTTGTTGAATTAAGTGAGCGATAATGTGAGATCTCAGGAGGCGATGCATAAATAGAATGCAACCTTTTGGCATTCTGACAGTGCTCTACTTCTGAATGTACATTGATGGGTAGAAATCTTGATTATCACAGAATCTTTTCATTTTCTCACCCATTGTACTTATTCGAGAATCCTTGGAGCTTAATAGAAATTATAAAAATTCGGCTGTAGAAAACGGAGAATTCTTTGTTAAAATGGATGGAAAGGGCGCGGGAGAAACGTGAAATTTAATGAGCGGCAGGATATGAACAAAGCGAGAAACTTGAAGGAGGAGAACTCAACCTTTCATAAGAGGGCACAAAAGGTGCTAATGAAGAATTACTGGGGTCAAACAAACCATGGTATTCATAGAAGAGGAAAACACGGAAGAAGAAAATACCCACAAAGTAAGAGCATACAATTGAAACGTTTTGGAACAATTCGAATCCCACAAGTTACAAAGAATAATCAATTTCTGATAGCGTTGACCTTCACCACGACAGGTATAGGGGTTAGTTATTAAAATAAAATATTAGCATAGATTCTGAATCGAGTTAACAATTAAACTGTATTCTCTGATAGGAAGAGAGACAACTATGACGAGAACGGATATTTCCGTCCTCCGTACATAAAGAAAGGATATAAAGTGCCTTTTTTTTTTTTTTTTTTTTTTAATTAAAATTTGATTACACCATTATAAAAGATGGAATCATTGGGGTATTTAATTGTATTACAGAAAATATGGCGATTCTTTATTCAATCAATATGTTCCATAATAAGCTTTAGGAACTAGGAAGGTGATATTATTATTAGAACCACCTTCTATACTCTTCCTAATACCATCTTCCACATCATTCCTAATACCACCTTCTGTACCCTTTCTAATACAATCTTCCATATATTTCCTAATACCATCTTCTGTACCCTTCCTAATACAATCTTCCTTATCTTTCCTAATACCATCTTCTGCACCCTTCATAATACCAACTTCCATATCATTCCTAATATCACCTGCTCTACCCTTCCAAATATCATCTTCCATATCTTTCCAATACGGCCTTCTATACTCTTCCTAATACCATCTTCTATATCTTTCCTAATACCATCTTCTGAACCCTTCCTAATACCGTATTCTATATCTTTCCTAATACCATCTTCTATATCCTTCCTAATACCATCTTCCATATCATTCCGAACTCCATCTATTGCACACTTCCTAATACCATCTTCAATATCTTTTCTAAAACCACCTTCTATATCGTTTTTATTGTCACTATAGTGAAGAAGAAAGCTTAATAGCTATTGCTCGTAAAGATAAAGTTCTCTGTTAGAAAATGGATAGTTGATAACTTTAATAGATTAAAAAGTGGAAAACGAGCAATCTGATAGAGACAAATTACGGTGTATATAGAAAGAAATGTAATTAACATTGAGAGAGAGAGAGAGAGAGTATAATATGCCAGGAAACTTGAAATTGACGTGAATTTAGCTGTAACTTGCCTTTACTTTGGACCATAATTTTAAATTGTTTACATGCTGTCAGAAGATCACAGCTTTCCTTCATAGTACAGCGATTCATTTAGCTGTGAAGTCTAAAAGTTCTAAGTAGCAATGAAATATTCGTTAAAAAAATGAACGTGAAAAGAAAACATGCGTTTTATAATAGTTCATGCTCATACTAAGCTGCTAACATGTAGAAGGTAAAGCGTCATCGCTATATGAATGCCTCAACTGGAAAAGTCAAGTCAAACATCTAAAACACAAAATAATCACATTATTTATTTAAACGTACAATATAAGTAAGAAAATAAAGAGAAAAAAAAAATCATTAGTAAATTATTCCTTTGCTGAAGAGTAATTTTTACTGTTCATACATTAAATAGAAATCAGTGTTGTCTACTGGTAACCTACAATACATGCAGTGCATTTAATTGTACACTTCAAAATTATTTATTTAATAAAGATTAAAAATGTATTACTTTCCAATGACGTTGAATATAAGCAAATATAAATTACTCCACAGCGTAGGCATTTAGATATAGAAAATACATGCATATTATAAGTATATATATATATTTTCGTTACGGCGCTCCGACATTCATGGCCATTAACGCCACATGCTTTTTGATAATATAAACGTCAACATGCGTGCACATTTCGTCATTGTAATCAAATTAATCCTGCAAGTAGAATTTAAATCATCATTTCAAATCATTTTGCTTATAAACGATTTTTTCAAGATTTGTGAACTCTCTACTACCGCCTGATAATCAATTACTTTGCTCTTCTAGATTGCAACTTCAATCTTTTGTGTAAATACTAAATTAAATACAGATCTGGAATTTACACTCATGATTAAGTATGCTAAGAAATAAATGGTAATTGAGTTGATAAAGTTTTCTAATACTTAAATAGCTTCGACAATGTTTTCTTCTCATTTAAAAACATTTTACTGATATATATATATGTATATATGAAGACATGGGCGAATATAGAAAATAATTTCGGGGGGGGGGGGGCTGAGACCATTTCCGGTGTATGGAATACTAACAATTTAGATCTTGGAAGAGTTTTAGCCAACTTAAACGCTATTACACCCAAAATAGAATATGTTTTATGAACTAAATGATCTTATTTAATTTATTTTTAGGGGTTTTATGACATTTTTACCGATCAAATCAAAATTTTGGGGGGGGGGCTGCAGCCCCCCCTTATATACGCCCATGATATAAGAAAAATAAACGAATATTGATTCAATGTGGTACGTTAGTAAAATTCCTTTACATTTTTAGATTGAGACTTTCAAGCCTTTTTTAGTGAATGAAATACAATTTGAATATTTGATTGACAGCGGATAAATGCCGGTAAGTTGGAATAATGATAATAATAATAATAAAGTGTTAGATTGAGAGGGTTACCCGCTTAGGCCGAATATGGCGTGAAACTAATGCCGATGGCCTAAAAGACGTAGGTCTCGAATAAGCCGGTCGTTCAAATTTGTATGTATTTTTGCATGAATGGATTTTTGTTGATATTAGTTCACCCTGTATTTTTCATGGTCTCTATCTATCAACACTTCAGGAGCCATTCCCGCCTAAAGAAATTTAAAAAACTCTGAAATTATTGTCATGAAAAATCTGCAAGTGCATCCGTTTTTTTTCAATATTTTTATTGAAAATAATTTATTATCTTTTAAAATAAAATTAAGATACCTTAACGACTAGTTGAGTTTGCCTACCATATTTACTATGGCCTGCCCGTCATAGGTCTGATAGAAATGTTCGGAATCAGCTGATCTTGATATACGTTAAACTGAATTATTTATTCGATATATTTCCCAGAAACATCTGATGTATACTTTTTATTTATTTTTATTATTAACTGTATTATTTTTATTATTATGGATCTTTTCTCTAATTTTTCTTTGATATATTTTTCTTTCTAAAGTATTTGCACATTATCAAAATCAAATGAGAGTTAGCCCTATATGGAATGGTCTGCTAGTACGTTATTGTTTTCATGATTGCCTATGATTTTTCTGGAGGAATATGAAGAAATGGATGAAAAGGGACGAATATACTGGTTAAGGAATTCAAGGAGTAGAAACAGTTATTAAAGCTCACAAATGGCCTTAATATTTTAATCTAAATGTGTTATTGCATTCTCATTATTAAATTAATTAAACATTTCTAAAATTTTAATTCATTTTCGAATATTTTAATTTTCTTCAAATATAAAAAGGTTTTTTGTTCGTCGATGAATAATAAGTTCACCTATGATGAAATAAATAAAAAAAACTTAAATGAATTGTCTGTGTGATCCTCCCCTAAGCGGGTTGGTTGTTGCACCAGTTACGGATAGGATGGCGGTCCTTCAGAAGACCTAGTTTCCAGTTGTGTAGTTTGATTAAAATATTTAAACAGTTTTAATTTTCAAACTTCTGGATATATATTACCAAAAATAGTTATGTAAAATTAAAATTTTATTAAACTCAATGAAAAATGCTTATTGGAAAGAACCCTTCCAGACATTAAGGTTTTGACAGAAAGTGTACTACGACCTCTTTATAGAAGGGTAAGTTATGAAAAGAGAGAAGGGGTAAAAAAATCTCTGGACTCTGGAATGAGAAGTGGAAAATACTCAGGAAATTCCTGGCACCCTCCAGTAGAGTTCACTCTACTACTTGAACCCCAACTATTTTCAACATTATACGAATAATTTATGAATACAGATATTTTATTATGTTCAGCATTCCATTATTACATAAGTGAAATACTAATATTAATATTTACAGACCTTTGGAGGTTTCTTTTAAAGAGCTAAAATTGTGTTCCCATTTCCGTTCGCATTGTCTTGTAACTTTAAATTGGAGTATCATTTTTGTCGTATCGGCGATCCTCTCGTTTAAAAACGAAGGACTTAAATGATGATATAACAAAGTGGTAAATAAATTAAATTTTAAATTCTCTATTTTTTAAACGGCTTAAATCGGTAGGCTGGGATTTGAATCCAGATATTCAGTTTTATCGTTTTGTATTTGTCGGTCGGTTTGGTTTCCAGCTACGCTACTGGGCCCCATTTTACATCATGTAAAGACAAAACATCCAATGGAGCCTATACTTCAGCATAGCGAATCACATAGGCATAGCGATATACTTATCGAACTTTATTGTGAAATAATTCTCAATGTATGTACTTGCATTGCATGGCGAACCTTTGCACTGTTAAGAAAGGAAGGTTAAGATGGCTGGGTCCTGTAGAAAGGATGTGGCCTGATAGACTTAATGATGAGGGGAATGATTTTCAAGGCCGAGAGGAATGGTCAAAGATGGTGACGCCCAGGTCCTTCAAGGACCTTAGCGCCATATTGTTAGTTTGTACTTTTAGAAGGTTTAAATGTATTAATGCACCGCATGGGCGTATATAGAAAATAATTTCGGGGGGGGGGGAGGCTGGGACCACTTCCGGGGTATGGAATATGGGGTTGTTTTAGTTGTGTTTTATACAACTAAAACGCTATTACAGCTAAAATAAAATATTTTTTATGTACTAAGTGATCTTCTTTAATTTATGTTTAAGTGGTTTATGACACATTTTACCGATCAAACCAAAATTTCGGGGGGGGGGGGGAGGCTGAAGCCCACTCAAGATAATATACAGCATTATAATAAAAATCGGAGCCTCAAAGCTAATTATCTTTGACATACCTACCATAGTGCTTTTTCAATTAATGAATTGTGTTGAAAAAGTCGTCCTCTAGACCTGTTTGTTGTTTTATAAAATATCAACGTGTCAGCAGCCATCTTGTGAAGTGAAGAAACTTGTGAAAAAAATGTCTGAAATTACAAAAGACTTCGGAATTATCGGACATATCATGAAAAGAAAGATAGCCTTGATCTAAGCGAATACAATCATGAAATGTCTCTTCAACTTGGATTTGTACAAGAGGCACTGCAGTATAATAGATAAACCTTTACCTTGCTTAACTGGATTGGATGGCGGAGTTAGTAGCTACCAGCAAAAACATAATCTCACCTCGGATCAAATCCAACAGGGCGAATTAGCCACAGGATCGCGAGTTTTTGCCAAGAAAAGAACTTGGTAAAACACAGTTATTATTCTGTTTTTATTAGAAGATAATACACAATGAAGAGGCAAGATTTCTTTTATGATATGCTATTTCATTTTGCACTAATATCGCAATGTTGGACATCGATAGCTTACCGTACATGAAAATGGGATGCTATAGGTACTTTAATTATATGATGGTATATTCTATAAATATTTGATGCAGTATCGCTATTGAGTAGTTCTCGTTTTTCAATGAGAATAATTTCATACTTTTGCTTGAAGTCAGAACGTACAAAAATAGTAAACTATTCTGAAGTTTCCTACGACGCGCGTTATTCTTTACAGATTACTAAGACACACAAGGGACAAGACTTGAGAGAAAAAAAATCGTTGGCGGATAACCGTGATTACACGGTAGATTAACGAAGGTTCCATGGTTTTTATAGAAGTGGGTCCGGGAAATTCATGGAAGGTATAGAAATTAAATTAGATACACCATGCCCAGAATACAATCTTAATAAGATCCAAAATGATTGAAAGCCACACCACTTCGAGGATTATATATCTTTCCTCAGAGAGGTTTTGTAGATAATCATAGGGTATAACAAGACATCTCTCCTAGGCGAGAGCACAACTCTCGACGTCTTAAAAGACATCCCTCATAGGCGAGTGCACACCTCTCGGCGTCCTAAAAGACTTCCCTCATAGGTGAGTCCACAACTCTCGACGTCTTAAAAGACATCCCTCATAGGTGAGTGCACACCTCTCGGCGCCCTAAAAGACTTCCCTCATAGGTGAGTGCACAACTCTCGACGTCTTAAAAGACATCCCTCATAGGTGAGTACACAACTCTCGACGTCATAAAAGACATCCCTCATAGGTGAGTACTCAACTCTCGACGTCTTAAAAGACATCCCTCATAGGTGAGTACACAACTCTCGACGTCATAAAAGACATCCCTCCTGAATGAGTGCACACCTGTCGTCGTCGGAGAAGACACCTCTCATGGGTCATTGCAAACCTCCCGTCGTCTTAGAAGACATCCCATCCCTCATACGTGAGTGCACAACGCTCGACGTCTTAGAATGCATCTCTCCTAGGTTAGTGCAAACCTCCCGACGACTTAGAAGACACCACTCCTGGGTGAGTGTATATCTCTTTTCGTCATAGAATACTTCTCTCCTTAGTGAGTGCACACCTTTCGACGTTGTAGAAAACACCCCTCCTGGGTGAATGCACGTTTTCGTCATAGAAGACAAAGCACATAGTCGTGTCGGGCAATGATGACCTCGCAGTTTTTTGCCCTTAAGCACAAGTAAACAAACAACATAGTCGTGCACACCTCTCGTCGTCAGAGAAGTGTTCTCACCTAGGTGAGTTCTTTCCTACCGTCGCCATAAAGGATATCCCTCATAGGTTTGTGCACAACTCTCCTGCCCACAGACTGGGTCCTTAGCACGAAGAAAACATCAGCACAAACCGACACCGAGCTCCTTACTCATCAGTACTTTGCTGGAGAAGCATGATTGAATAAATTCACCAGACACCTGACGATGGCAATGTTTTCTAAAGGCCTAGAGAAAAATGGAATATCGGTGGCGAATATTTACCGTTGGCTTCCTGATCCGCGCCCAGCAACACAGAAACAATTTCATTTTCATCATACCAATAAAACAAAAATAAATATTAAAACTATCTTAAATGTTTTTAATAACCATTGCTGAATTTCTGAAGGCGTTTGACAAATAAGAGCTAGCGAAGGAATTAAGGATAGTATAAATAAATTATATTGAATGAAGGAAGGAAATGTTTTCTGAGAAGGCTTAGAAGTAATTAATTCTTCAGTAGATTTCAGCCTGAGAAATACTAAACCATTCAGACTTGTTCATTATCGTCCGTGAAGCCGAATAATTCGAAATTAAAGCACAAATTCTCCCTTATTTCTCAGGTTTTCCTCAGCCTAAACGGTTTGAAGCTATTTTTCGTCTACATTAAAAAATAATTTTATAATTACGCTTTTTTTTTTTCAATAGTAAACATTAACAGTGATTGTAAACAGTTGGGACTCTCTCAATTCTCAAAAATTGATTAATGTGGAATTATTGTTCTATAAAAATATTCATGAGTTTCTATAGGATAGTGTTTTTATATTATTCTAAAACAGGTTTTGCTGCTGGGATATATTTGTATCAATTGATGGCAGATTGCAATATTACATGGAAAGGGCAATTGTTTTTTGGATTCGTAGGCGCAGAAACCGCTGTCAGTAGCGTGGTTGATTTCCGGTCGACTGTTTTCTGTGTCAAGAATTCTTGATGGTCACAAAACACTGTTCTTCCTAACGACTAAAATACACTGCTAAGACAGGCCAACTAGCACTTGCAAAAAAGGTTGCCATTATGGATATGGTACAGAATTATCCCTATTTCCAACAAAAACTGCTAGAAAATTAAGTATTAATGGGGGAAGTGTTGATAACGGACAAACTGCCTGAGAGTCAGATGTTCTGATCGTCGATTGGAAAACCAAACCGCTGAAGGGCTCAAATCATGAACATATTTCAAGAATCTATGAGTTGAATAAACATTTGTAAATTAGATTTCGCCGGGGTAACCTAAGTGAACACCACTACCAACGGATTGTTATCCTGTACGTCAGTTAGTGTAACAAAATATCTCAAATTATATAAAGTGTGTACGGCAATTTTCCGACAAAAAACGAACATCGTTAAATCCCAGTAAAGGATAATAAACAAATTCACTTCCTCTGAACGAAGGCTTTTCATGACATTAGTTTTGATTGGAATAAATTCTTGAGTCAGCTCAGAAGTATTTATTAAGTAAGTCAAACGTAATGTGCTAAGGAAAAAACTACTATTGAATTTGTATACTCTACCTACCTAATATATAATAAATGGATTATTAATAAATCAAGCAAAAAATATAAAATAAATTATTTAAAATAAATGACTACATTTTTGTTTTACTAATTAAATATCTAATTAGCAAAAAAATATTTTAAAAAATTAAAGAAAATAATAACATTATTCATTGAAGGCTACTACCTCAAGTTTAACTATTCTTTCTTCCGACCATCGGAACTATTTATTGTGAAAACATACTGTATGAGGAGAATTTGAGGCTGAATTGAGGAAAGATGGGCATTTTGAGGAAGGAAGCGCCAATAGGTTTGTTTAGGGAAGGAGTTTTGGGGTTCTACATCATTTCTGGAGTATCTTCTTTAGTCATCACCAGCTTTCGTTCCGCTCATCTTCAGATTTGACAGTCGCCTTTCTCCCTCTGCGAACAGAAACACATATCTACCCAATTGTCCCGAGCAAAAGTTCATTTTCAAACACCTGAAGTAGTAGAACCCTGTTTAGAGTGAGTATTCAAGAAATAATTTGAGTGCCAAAGAATAAATATTGTCTTTCCATGGTTTTTGAAATATTTCACTATTGGAATTAAATTCATTTCATGCAGTAAGTATTCGTCGCATTGTACATAGATACTGTCTAAACCGAAATAAAGTCAAATGATAATAATAATTAATACTTGAATGATCCTTTGATGTAGGAACTAATAAAATTAGCGGAAGATCAACAACCCTCCCCAATACACTTCAATTGTTTATTTCTTCGTTTACCTTCAAGTTTTAAGCCTTTTTTTGTGCCTTTGCAAGGGGATGTATTATACAACAGGTTGAGGCTGCTCTACTGGCATAAGATTCTCCCCCTCCATTTGAGGCTGCAACCCTCATGCATTATAAATAACATTTCTCTGTTTAGGCTCCAAAAATAATTAGGTGTGTTATTGTGTAATTGGACCGAGAGAAGTACAGACAACAATTGAACAATTAAAAAGCTAACATAATAAATAAAATCTGAAAAGAAGCAATGACAAGCAGATGATTAGAAAATTTAAAAATAAAATGGAATCTGCTATAAATTCATAAGAATATTTAAATAGCACATATGTAAATATGATAAAGATCCACGCTTATGTCGCGGAGATAATTCAATTTAAAAAAGAGAGGTAAATAAAAAAAAATTACCATACTGCCTTTTTAGTAAAGAATATTTAATAAAGCAAGATTTTATAGTGCTTTTTTTAGAAATATTGGACAACTTTTAAGTATTATTTTCAAACTAGGGTCACAAAAAAGACATACAAATATCAACACGATGAAGATAATGGAATAAATACCATATTTTAAATAGTCAATATTTGAAGGATCGACATTATCGTTATAATTGGATAAAGAACATAATTAATAACAGGCACAATCCTTTATCACTGTTAGCAAACACTCGCCAACTTGGTCCACGTTTGTGTCAAATTTTGGGTATCATTTGAGTTATAAGGAACAAAACGTTTAAGCCAAGTAATGGTTAAAAAAAAAAAAAAAAAAACTTGAAATGCTGTTTCCCATTTTTTTAAAGAAGCTAAATATCTAAGTAGATAACGATTGTAAATTGTGCCAGTTGAATCGATAAAAATGTGTCGATTTACGTACGCTCGGATGCTATCGGTCCAAACATCATGGCATGGTAGCTTCATTCATCTAAAAGAGCTTCAGACAGACGTTGCATTTATCCGAAGCCAGAAAATGAAAAAATGAATTGATAGTTTCTATACTTTGAGAATCAGTGAAGATTGTAAATACTATTCAGTGACACAGCCGTCATAGCAACACTTCGTGCTAATGGCGTAACTTCTAAAGACTTCAAGAAATGTTTGGGATTCGACTGCAATAAATGCCTAGAAGGTGGAGGAAGACCACGATACCTTTTAGGTGACTGTGGAAAAGTGTTCACACCTAAAAGTTGACAATGCCAAAACGTTCGAACTATTGATTTTCCTGAAATCCTGACGTTTTCTATTAGCCGAATACCAATAATTCCTTGACTACATATCACCTTAACGGCTATTTGCATTTCACCCTTAAGACAGACTATTTTCGAAATTATAGAAAGAACCAAATGAAAAAAAAAAAAAATGTATAGCAAATCCGTGATACTTATGCCTGCAATGCCCTGCTACAAAAATACATTGTGATTTTGATAGGTTGATCTAATTGCATTGTTAGATCAACAAAGTTGTTTTCACAGGTGCCGCTATAAGAAAAACACCTATTGTTCACTTCAACATGAAACTATTTTTTCAGGGTGCTGTCACTACGATAATAAACTGAGAAACACCAAAGAAGTCACAATACACACACATAAAAGAAGCATTCAAAACGTTTTACCTGAATTTGGCCTGGGCTTAGCCTATTTTCTCGGCAGCCTTTCATTTTCTGCCCCCTACCCTTCATAGCCACTGACCTTAGGAAGAAAGAATACGCACATGGAGTTTTTCTTCTTAAAAATCGATCATTTTACTCAACAGCAACATTCCAACTTTGTAATTGTGCTTCATATCCTGTGGTTGTGGTTATTGAGGCTAACATCGAACAGATCATTTGCAGAACCTAGTGCTTCTAAGAAATGTGCTTCATCTCGATAATCGGTGAGTGCTCAAGTCATAAATCCTAGAAATACATTCTAACATAATGTTTATGACAATATGGCCTTACATTTTAATGTTACGGGGAGGTAGCTACTCACCTTTCTTACAAATTAATTGTATTGAAATAAAAGAAGAAAAACAAATTTCTTATGAACAAGATTTATGAAATTGTGAATGAGGAAAAAAAAGAGAATATTTTTTTTCCCAGAGCTACGTTTGTGGCTAATGTCTGTTGACAACGAGAGGCGTTACTACGAAAATGAATTAATAGTTTTTATCTCTACTAATCAGAGAGTGTTTTGAACTTTCTTTGATGATTCTACAACCCTCGTTGGAAAATATTGAAGATTAGTTTCAATGAAATAAAATAGGCCTATTTAATTTTTTGCTGACATTTACTATTTATTGTAGCAATAAATAAAGTAATCCCCATTACATCTATTTATTAGAAATGCAAATCTTTGTGGAAACTTCCAGATATTAGTAAACCGTATTGAATTCCTTGTTATTTTTTTTATATGAAAATGACTTCCGTGGAGAACAGTTTCTGATCCGAGCTTATTAATTTCCAAAGTACTTTTCTAAACCAGAAGTGCAAGCAAGAAATATGTCTGTATTAAATATCTCCCTTCAAATTGTTAAAACTTCGCTGTGTAATATCGAATTTTATTATGCAAAGGGTTGCAGTTCGTTATTTTCACGGAAATTAAGCAAAGCTTGGCAGTACAGTTAATTGTTTAAGAAACTAATGCTTGATTGAAATAAACTAATCGAAGTTGTATAAAATTCTGAATAGTACTAAAGGTAACGCAAAAAAAAAAACAAGGATATTTCCTGATCATCTAATTTTAACCAGTCCAATCGTGCGCAGCATAAAGTGTGAACATAAAAATATTTTTTGTTATTTCGTTTTGTTGATTAATTATTTTTAGGATTGTACTCTTTTTTAAAAAAAAAAATATTTAAAAAAAAAACTGGCTAGCAGGGAAAAAGTAAATAACATTTTTTTTTATCCTGTGTGTCGACTTGATCATAAAGTACTCCTTGAATACGTCAGCTTTTATAAAGATGAATGTAGAATGCATTTCTTTATTAGCAAGATTAAATTGTACACAATAATTGCCACGAAAATTGATGCAACCTATGAAAAAAACCTTAGGAACCTAATGATTTTGGCAGAACGACGCCAACAAATAAAACAATTCTATGTGAATTAATATGGTGAAGTTTCGAACATTTAGTTGATCATCAGGAGGTTTTTTAGAATCTACATGACAAGGATACGGAACATTACAAATTATTCTTTCATACATATTTTAATTTCTTAGTATCAAATAGTTCAATTTTACTATGCATATCAAACGATTTGGACGTAAAAATAATAAAAATGGTCTGATGATAGATCAAATATTCGAAACACTTCAACATGAATAAGTCAGGATAATTCATACTGAAAAGAAAAAAAAAAAAGAAAAAAGAAAAACAAAAAGTCTTGAGAGGACCGAGTTACTGATATAGAGATGCTGCTTTGCTTCAAGTTTATGGTGTGTTAAACAATCCTAAAGAGCTAAAAAATTCGGAAGAGACATATTTATTTTTGGCACTGATTTGATACTATGATGATTTAAATTAATTAATTTACGATCCTATTACTAATTTATCTACACATTGAATGAATTTTATTATTTTGTGCTCACCCTTAAGGATTGAAGAGATATTTTAAGAACGCACTTAAAGGTAAACTTTAGCAAAATTTCCTAGTACCAAGACAAATAGGCTACATAATAAGAACATAACAGAACATGTTAACATATAGGTAAGCCATTCATCATGTGCCACACATAGAGACGACAAGAAGAAAAAAAACAACAAAAAACAAATAAAGCATAAGAAGGCGATACTTCAATAATTCTTTAAGAAATTGCTTAGTTTCTAAATGTGGGTTAGGGAAACGCGTGGTGGGCGAGTGAATATACATGGTGTATGTTTCTCTTTCATATTAGAGCCAAAAGCAGAAGCAAATCATATATGCTTGAATTATTATACAAATAGTTCCTGATATTATAATTAATATGAATTTTAATAAGTTCATGTGACTTAAAATTAAAGTGTTTTAAGTGCGCCAATGGGGAACTTTATTGCAAGAAATTATTAAATGTGTGACTTACTTTTTGTACATAGTGTTATTAATATTAAAACTACAAAACACTGTTGCTTCCACAATATATTTCATACTTAGATATTGGTAGTTTGATTTTTCTGTGATCAATAGGAAGCAGTATATTCAACGTGTTTTAAAGTCATATAGAAGTAAAAATAGTTTACCTCCATCTTCAAAATATTTGAGACCTCAGATTAGCCCTATTTCAGTTAGATTAATATAAACTATAAACAAGAGAATATAAACAAATTTCATTCTTGAAATATTACATCGGATGATCGGAAGTCGTGAGCACTTCTTCTTAAGGTTGTAGGTCAATTCGCACTAGGGGTGGAGGCCTTTCATTTTAAAATATAAAATGCATCAGTCCTATCCTGGCTACAAAAGGGAGGTAACCTCTAAATAATCCGTTCTTAAAATCTGCGTTATATTAAATAGGCCGTTAAAATTTAAATAATTTCAAATAGTATTATGTTTCATTTGCAATATTGAAACTAGTGAAAGCAACACTGTTTAAAGACACTGTTTGTATTTTTTATTTTAAATTTTTAAAACAGTTAGAAAACTAAAATCCAGAGAAGAGCAGAAGGTTGTAGAGTACTTACCCATTTTCGGAGGCTGCTGGTCTTTGGGGTGGTTAGCTTTGATGGCGTTCATCCTTCTGTTCTGCGCTGCTACTGCTTGCGGGGGTGCTGCAGGACAGCCAGCTTGCGCAGGAAGCCTCGGTGCCCTGGGCTGCTCGACGGGAAGAACTCGCCGCCTCTTCTTGGGCAGCTTCGCCCTCGCCTGGGTGTGCGAGTAGTACATGGCGAAGTTGGAGACGATGACAGGCACTGGGAGGGCGATCGTCAGTACACCCGCTAGTGCGCACAAAGCACCCACGAACATGCCGACGTACGTCTTGGGTACCATGTCTCCATAACCCACCGTTGTCATGGTGACCAGAGCCCACCATAGCCCCAATGGTATGCTGTGGAAATTGTTCTCAGGGTTTGCTTGAATTCGTTCCGCGTAATATACCAGCGAAGCGAATATCACAATACCGAGGACTAAGAAGAAAACTAAAAGGGTCAGTTCTTTGGCGGACGCCCGAAAGGTTTGTATGAGTATTTTGAGGCCTGACGAATGCCTCGTCAATTTGAACAGCCTCATTATCCTAATTATCGAAAAGAATTCGAGGATATCAGCGTTTTCTAAGTGCTTGGCAAATTTCGCCAAAATTAGATCGATGTAAAAGCTCAAGGTTGCAACGTAGTCTATGATATTTACGGAGGATTTGACAAAGTCGCATTTATTTGGGCACGCGATAAAGCGGACGAAAAACTCGAAGGTAAACCACGCGTTACAGAGGCACTCAATGTAAAAGAAAGCGATATGAGCGTTGGTCATATTTTTGTCGAGTGTCCAGGACCACGAATTATCGGACGTGTTCACTGTGATATTTCGTATGACGGGGACACGCATGTCCGGGTGCGTCTTTAGGCAGAATGACAGGATGGAAACGCAGATGAAGAAAACTGAGATAACGCCGATTATCTGTAAACAATAAAATGAAGTCATAAATTAATCGTTTACATTAAGATATAATATCAAAATATTAATTTTTTATAAAATAATTAAGAAAATTTTAAATACGTCACATCAATTTATTGATCATATTGTCAAAGCCATTGCTCGAGATAGCTTATAGTATCAGTAATTTAAAATTGAAAGTTTCATCTTTTTATTAACTTGTGTAAACAATTTATCAATTCTTTTCTTGATAACTTGTTTTCTTCTCTAATGAAGATTCATTTTTTCAAAAAAATTTCTTAATATTATTTACCAAGTTCTGATAACGCTGAACTTAATGAGCTAATTGCGAAGAGTTGTGCCGATCAAAATTAATACAAAAATATCATTGCTTCACCAGTATTGTATCTCATAAAAACTGGAAGATTGAGACCAAATACGTCAAGACT
>OX328125.1:51107993-51135493 GCA_946811695.1 Gonocerus acuteangulatus
GTGCATTCAACGTGGCTATGGCCATTGGCACTTTTTTATAGTATTGACAATTTGACAGAGCCAATAAAATATTTTTATGAATATTAATGAGTTTTTAGAATTATAAGAAAGAACGTGAAACAAATGTATATATTAATAAAACCATTGAATATTAATACACAAAATGAGTTATGGTCATTTTCGAGAATTGTTTTCATGGGAGATGAAGCTACAGGGGAAGGAAAACATGCACTGTTGACATTGTGTTCATTGTTCAGGAAATAAAAACAAGCAAGGAAAGAAAAAAATTGGGCTTACTTTGGTGAATTACATTGAAATTTGTTGGGGTTCAATCGAATTTCTATAATTTTGTTAAAGATTTAAATGCATTTTTAAAGATTTTTGAAACAAAAAACCGCCTAGCAGGAACTGTGCTATTTTTTTGATGGACTGCTCGTCCATGCTGAGTTTATGAAGAAGAAAGGATATCTTGATGTTTTGTTTTTTTCTAGAACTAGATATTCCCGTTGAGTTTATTTTACTATCAGTTATTACTAAAACATATGCAACAGTCCAATATATTTCTAGATGCAGCTTATAAAATTCCCATCCAAGTAGAATAAATTCAGCAGCGGGGAAGTCATCAGCGAAGAATTCAATATCTCTCAACATTTATTGTAGGAGATTAGCAGACACGTGTCCCTAAATCTCTGTATACATGCATATATCGAATTCTAGTATTATAATAAGTTGGAGAAAAATTTCATTACATAGAACTTATTTATGGAAAGGGGGAATAAAGTGAAACTGAATAGAGAAATTAACTCTCATTTTACGCTTAAAATATTTAATTTAAATGAGTACACTGTTTAGGTGGAATTGATATTCAATGATTGTAGTATGAATTTAATTCAGGTCCCCCGGAGGTAAAGGTCACCACGTCACATATTTGTAATTGTTGGCTCTAAGGAGAGCCAATTTTCTATAACTATAATTTTCTATAATATGTTATTTATAGAAATAGTTTAAAGAACATTTTTCAATTATTTATTGGAATTGATAGGTAATTGGAAGTATCATTATAAAACAAAACCAAGTCCTCCACAAGGTGTCTTTTATTTATGAGAGCAGGACATAGTGCCCTGTACCATTTTATCAGGACTTAGGAAAAGTAAGGGCGAATCACGAATTCCGGATGTTGGGAAATCGAAGACAAAGTTGTAGAAGTGCTTCAGGGTAGCAAGGGCGAATGTTTACTCAATAGAATGCTGATTCACAATTATGAATGAAGAAGTATGAAATTGAAATTGAATGTTTTAATTATAATTTTTACGAGTGATTTATGGGTAACAAAATGATAGGAGGGACGTTTCAGCCCCGGGATTCGGCCTCAAAATCGGACATTAAATTTTTCATGTTGGTGTTGCTATTCACTTGAACTTGAAACTGTAGGAGAACTAAAGGGAAACAAGGCGAAGCGTCATGTTACCTAAATTTTTCTCAATCAGAAAATAAAATTAAATAAAAGTCGATTTTTCTGATTCGCCGTTACTCTTCCAAGGTCCATGATATTAGATACAAATTTTTAATATTATTATTCATTCTTAATTAATGACACTGACACTATGGTACAATATATTTTCTTTAATTTTAGAATATATTAAAATAAATTAGAAAAACCTATGCATAAGTGAGAGAGAGTCTTGTCTAGTTACAGAATAAACAAATTCTAATAGAGAAAAAAAAACATATATTGAGTTAATCGTACACAAATATGCTAAAAAGATATTACAACTTGAAATTCAACATGTCTGTTATTATTTCAAAAATATGTTTTTAGGTCTTCTTTGGGCAGAATTAATTCTGATTATAGTTCTTAGTTTACTTAGTTAAGTTACTTTTATCAGCATTTTTTTTTTATAAAAAGAAGAATTTTGGATTTTTGGCGGATAACTGTTTTTATGCTTATAATACTGGCACGCGAATGAAGTTTTAAAATTTAAATTAAAAACAAACAATGAAGTTTTATTGATTTATATTAGGTACCTTGTTATTTTTTTTTTTATATATATATCTTTATTCGAAAATTATACAATACATCCAGTATTTTTTATAATTATTTTGTTATTGATTACATGTCTTGTTGGACCGATAGGGAAAAAAGGCCCATTGGCCAAAACCTATTGTCTTGAACTTTTAATACAGTTTACATTAAAGTAGCTATTTACAATATTTACACATTTTATATTTACATTATACAGTTAGATCACAATAGGTCTCTAGGCCATTTGCGCTTAAGGCGACGGTGAGGGTTACCGGGAATGGAGGATGAGGATAGGTTATTGATTAGAGGATTGTCGTGACCAGGCAAACGGGAATGGAAGTTAAGGTATCGGGTTTTGCACAGGGATTGGACAAAGGGGATTTCTAGGTCATTATGGATAGTGAAGTTTGAGACATAGAATGGAGCACTGACTATTTTACGGAGTATTTTGGATTGGAGAGATTGGATTCTGAGGATATTGGATCGCTTGGCACACCCCCAAACTTCCAAGCCGTACGTCCAGGTAGGTTGAAGTATTGTAGTGTATATCCGTCTCTTATTCTGTAAAGATAATTTTGAGCGAGAGTCTATTAGTCTATTTAGTAGTCTAAAACGTCAGTTTGTTTCCTGTCTTTTCTTTTGTATGTGTTGGCTCCAGGTAAGTCGTCGGTCAAGGGTAAGTCCTAGGTAGGTTACTTGTGTTTTTTCACTGATTTCTCTCTGGTAAAGATTGATGGAAGGGCAGTTGGATCTTCGAAGGAAGAATGTTATGTGGGAGGATTTTTCAGGATTGACTTTTATCCGCCATTTTGTGAACCATGGTTCAAGCAGTAGAAGATGGGATTGAAGGTGTTTGGAAGCAAGTATAGGATCTGAATTGGATGAGAGGATGGCTGTATCGTCAGCAAAAGTAAAGAGGGTTGTGGAATCATGGGTGGGCATGTCAGCAGAGTACACGAGGAATAAGATAGGACTTAGGATGCCGCCTTGTGGAACACCAGCAAGCTGAGGAAAGGAAGAGGACAGAGATGATCCACACGAGACGTTGAAGGATCTCTCAGAAAGATAGGAATTTATTATAAGGTAATAGGTTGAGGGAAGGATTTTTTTGAGTTTAAAAAGCAAGCCCTGGTGCCACACCCGATCGAAAGCTTGAGCGATGTCAAGAAATACACCAGAGCAATACTTCTTCAGCTCAAAGGAAGAGGAGATGGAATCGACTATTCTGTGACATTGGTGGATAGTGGAATGGGATATTCGAAAACCAAATTGGTGGGTGGGGAGGCAGGGTTCAACTATGGGGATTAGACGTTTGATGAGAAGCTTTTCGAGGATTTTACCCATAATGGGAAGAAGGGAGATAGGGCGATAAGACGAAGGATAATGTACAGGTTTTTTGGGTTTGTGGATCATTTTGATGGTAGATGATTTCCAGGAGTTGGGAAAGTAGGTCGTTCTGAGGACTGCATTATATATATAGGTTAGGAATAGGATAGCTTTTTTAGGTAGGCGTTTTAGGATTAAGGGGGTGATCAGATCTGGTCCTGGTGCCTTACAGGTTTTAAGTTTGTGGACCGCTAAGGAAACTTCATGGGGATGAAAGGAAGAAGGAGGAGGAGAAAGCGGTAGGGCTGAGTCTAGGAATTCGATTACATTTGAAGAATGGGCAGGATGTAGGATGGATTCGTGGGGACGGAATACTTGGGTAAGGTGAGATGCAAAAGTATCGGAAATTTCGGTGTCGGTTTTTGCCCAGCTGTTGTCATCTCGACGGAGAGGATGTGATGGATTAGGATGGGATAGGATTCTTTTCGTGGCTGTCCATAGAGATTTGTCGTCGGGAGTAAGTTTGTTAGTGTATTCAGTGAATTTGTTGTTGAAGTGTTTATGTAGTTCGTATTGTAGTTGTCTAGTCAGTTGGTTGAGGCGCGTCTTGTCAGATGGATATCGTGTGGTTTGCCATATTCTTCTGGCTCTGTTTTTTTCGGTTCGTAGGAATTGTATGTGATCTGGGAAAGTGGTTGCTGCAGGTGACCTAGGGGGGAATTTCTTAGTAGAAATAAGGAGTCCTGTCTGAATGTCCGTAGTCAGTTTGTTTATGGCTGCGTCAATATCATCTTTGGTCTTAAGAGGGATGTTTAGGTTTAAAGAGGAATTTAGGGAATATTGAAATGAGCACCAATCAACTGGGCCGTTGCTGAGGGATGGGCGGTGAGGACGAGTGAAAAGGTTAGGATCAATGTTAAAGGAAAGCAATATAGGGCTGTGGTCAGAAGATAAATCAAATAGGTTGGAAATATGGAAAGGAACATGTCTGACACCATGTGTTACAAAATAATCCACTATGTCTGGAGATTTGGATCTGGAAGTAGGCCAGTAGGATGGATTGGGAGGAGAAATGATATTCAGATTGTGGGAATGGATGGTTTGGTGAAAAAGGTTACCTCGAGAGTTGGAGGTTCGACATCCAAATTCGGGATGTTTGGCATTGTAATCCCCTCCTGCAATAAATCTAGGACCTAAAGAGGAGAAGAAGGAATTGAGGACGGAAGAAGAGACTGCTTTATTGGGTGGGCAATAAGCAGATGAAGAGGATTGGAGGGTAACTGTGGTACTCTGCAAACATTCCAAGGCAATAGGCCTAGGATCAGGATAGTGGGAAATGGAGGATTTGATTAGGATGGCAGTACCTCCGTGAGCAGTCCCGTCTGGGTGGTCCGTTCTGTATGTCCTATATCCAGTAATATAGAAACGTAGTCGGTTAGTCAAGTGAGTTTCAGTAATCAGAGCAACGTCAATGTTTTTGTCTTGGAGTAAGTGGGTCAGTTCGTCTTTGTGGGCTGGAAGTCCATTGGCGTTCCAAAGGAGGATTGAGAGGGATTTAAAGGAGAGCGCAGTCATGGATGCAGGACAGACAGGATGCTGGTCACTTTGTGGAGGAGGTCAGTGAGGGGGGATATGAGGGCTTGAAGGTTTTGAATTATTTGGTTCAGGTTTACAAGGGCGGTTGTGATTGAGGAGAAGTCAGGGGATGGTTTTGGTTGAGGAATGGTAACCCTCAGGGGAGGTGGACAATGGGGGCCAGGGGTGGGAGCAGGGGTGGTTGTCGGTGGCTTGGGAAGATTTGACCGGAATGCTGATGCGTAGGTTGATCTTCCTGGATGTGATTGACCGAAGGGCTGAGGCTGGTAGTCAACTGGAGGCTTCGGTAGGGGTGGAAAGGTTGTAGTATCCTGGCTGGGTGCTGCTTGGGAGGTAGTTCTAGCAGGGCCACGTTGTCCACTCCTAGATCTTCTCCGCTTGACCAACTCCTGATAGGCGCTACAACCGCGGTAGTTTGCAGGATGGGCTTGATGGCAGTTTATGCACATAGCTGGAGTGTCTCTGGTCTTCGAACACTCATTCGATAGATGAGGGCCTGCACACTTCACACACATGGGGTTCACCCGACAGAATTTCTTGGTGTGATTGAAGCTCTGACATCTTGTGCATTGAGGGATGTCCTCTTTTTTATGTGGTTCTTCCACTTTTATTGACGTGAACAGAAGTGTCTTGAGGGAGAAGATGTCAGGATTGTTTGGTGCTGGCTTAAGATTTATAAAAAAAAGTGGGAGTGGAGTTCTTTTAGTTTTTTGCAGTACATTACAGGCATCTAAAACCTGAAATCCTAATTTTCCTAGTTCAGATATTATCATGTCTTTTGGCGTTGTGTGGTGTAGGTGTCTTATGACAACTCTGTACGGCTTTGCCTCTTTAAATTGGTAAGTGTAGTACTCTATATTTTTAGCTTGGAGGACTCTAACTATTTTTCGGTAAGTGTCGGGATTTTTAGCTTGAACTGAAAATGTATTCATTTTGGATTTGCATGAAAATGACGTTTGGCCGACTTCTGATGCTATTAAGTTGCAGATGGCGAGGAAATCAATGTCCGGCTTTAGGTTTATTGGTGGTGGTTCACAGGAGTCATTGAAGTCTTCCTGGTCCGGCTCGATATCGTCATCTTGGTCTTGTGGCGCTAGTAGTTGAAAAGAGTTTGGCGAGGTGAAGTCAGGCTGGTATTGTACCGGTGGAGGTTGGCGGTAAGTCTGGCGGGTTGACGATACACTGGATGAAGAGCCGTCCGTCTTGGCTTGTTTCTTTTTTTCTGGCGACACTTTTGGCGAGGTAAGATCGGAGGATCTTGATCTTTTAGAGTAATTAGCATTGGAATGTATGGAGTTGCTTCTTGATTGAGATCCTTCCATGTTGTTATTAAAAGAGAGAGAGAAAGAGGAAAAATAATACTAATAATAAATGATTAAATATATAAAAAAAAAAAAAAAAAAAAAAAAAAAAAAAAAAAAAAAATATGCTGGACTACAGAGCTACGATCTCAGATTTTTTAACTTGAGAGTAGCGAGCGCTACCCCTGAGCCAAGGAGTAATAGGCTGAAAAGAGGGGAGTAAGCCGGGTCCTTGAATAGAAGACAGTAGCCTCTCAGCTGGGGCAGAGGGTAGTCCCTAGGCAGGCAGCGGCAGGAATCCCCCACTCCTGGGGCACGGCGTAAATCACTTCGAAAACTATGAGATTTTACTTACAGTTTTTCTAGTGAAATGATGAAGTAAACGCTGTGAAACTTTACACACTGAGTGTTTATAGTTATGGCAGGTTCTCTGCCATTTTTCACGAACTAAAACGGCTTTAAACCACTGTTTTGAGGTGAATAATGAGGAGCACTTTAAAACACTGTGACACTGGCAATGGCTAGGACACGACCACCACCTTGTTATTAGATGGAGGAATATACTTTGTATTTTTCTATAATTTATCGTGTAGCCCCAAACTGGGACAGCTTAAGTGTGAATCTGTCGAATGCATAATTTATAAATATGTTTTTTTATTTTGCAAAGTATTGATTATATGGCATGTGAAAGTTAATCTTCTTTCGAGGTTTAAGACTAAATCCTATTACTCCAGTTTAACTCAGTACCGGTTGACATTACAAATGGTGAAAATTCTCTGGTCCGTTTCATTTTCAAGTTAGATTTTATCTAAATTAATTTTAATCTGTCGCTTGTTGAATCTGTTACTTATAAATTAAATCTATGATGCCGGATTTAATTTTAGTGTGAAGTTTCATTTTGAACAGCATTGGAAAGACACAGCACCGAAGCAGTAAAAGAAGACAGAGCGTTTAACGGGAATGGTCTGAGATGGAGAAAAATTGGGACTTTTGTTCTGGAGTAGAAGGACCTTGGCCTTTGTCAAGTGTTCCAAAGATCTGACATTCCCAATTCCCTGCACACAAAACCCTTTGTCTAAACGGCCGATTAAAATTTCGATAACATTCGTATGACTGACCCCGCTTGATCTTCCTTTCTGTAGAGTAATACCTAATAGTACACTCAACATACTCACGCATAATGGCATTCATACACTATTTATGTATATTTTAATGACGCA
Organism: Gonocerus acuteangulatus; assembly: GCA_946811695.1. Lineage (NCBI taxonomy): Eukaryota > Metazoa > Arthropoda > Insecta > Hemiptera > Coreidae > Gonocerus > Gonocerus acuteangulatus. Next base: position 51,115,460 of record OX328125.1, read on the forward strand.
CACACGTTCATTGTAATATGCAAATTTGTACATTAAATTACACACACATGAGAAAAATCATTTTAGTTTATATTTTAGCTATTCAGGTTGCAATCATATAAGGTTTTTTGAAACATTCCTTCAAATCTTTATCAATCTTAACCTCTGGAAACCAAAGATAACCCCCAAGGAACTTCTTATATATATGTGTGTGTATGTGAACTATGTGGATATGAAAACGTATTAGTTCATACAGTGTAAAAGACGAGGGAGTAATTTCTGGGCCAGGGAATAATTTCGCTCAGGATATTGTCAGTTTCATGTTTTGTCGCCTCACATATTGCTTCTCTTTGAGATTTTATTTTGAATTTTTTCAGTTGTTTATATTTTCTACAAAGTACCAAAACAAATCATTAACTGGTTCTATAATACGATTTTGAAATAACCTTCTTTTTTTTATGCTATAGTACGAATTCTCTTCATTGACCGTTTCATAATGCTAAATGTCATAAAGACTTATTATAGCTTTACTCCTTTTTACATAAAGCCTGATACAAGAGAGTTTAAACAGCTGAGAAGAGAATCTCAGATGCCAACAATATCCATCCTTAGGAGGAAAGAGTGGATAGACAGTTATCTTTCTTTGTTCCCTAACATCAAAGCTGCAAAGTGCCTTCTGATTGAGGTTTCGCTTTATTCTAAACCTTTACTTCATAGCACAAAAAAAAAAAAAAAAATTAAAAAAAACTGGGGCACCAGAGTATAAATTGGGAAAACTTGCAGTTATTAATGCAAACTCAACAAATGTCTAAACTTGATAGTTTCATTATTTGTTTTTAATATATGCACCGCAAATATATCTATTTGAACAATGTAAGTGAGTAAACACGCTAGCCGTTAAAACAAATAATACTACAAAATTAAAAAGGAAATAGGGTCATACATATTAAAAACTAAAATAAAAGCGAAAAATAATAATAACAGAGGAAGTTCAATGAATATATATATATATATTGCTTGTCTGTAAGATATACAGTAATATCGAAATGTGCCTAACTTGTGCAGTCAGACGTACGTGTTTAACTCAGAGTGTTTCATTGCACAGTTCATAAAATGGTTGAGTTTTATCATTATGTGTCCGTAAGCAGGAAATAATGAGTTGAATCAGTGCGTTATTTAATTGTATTGATATGTCAGTCCATTTTTTAATTGCACTGAACAATTATTTTAAATTAAATGTATATACTTTGAAATTACATTACAATTATGAATCAAATTTTTTAATCAGTTAGGCATTGAAAATATATTCTAAATGTAAGGTTTGTTATTAAAAAAATAAATATTTATGCACATTGAAAAAAATAAATGAATCACTTTATACTTTAAATAATTATTCTGCGAATAAATACCAAAAATTGAATAAATAAAACACTTTCTAATTGAATGCAGTCTTAGAAAAAACTTTGAACTACCAGGTAACTTGTCTTTCTTATTCAGTGATGAGAGCCGTGTATTGAAAACGTCATCTAATAAGTGAATAAAATTAGTGTAAAATACACCAAATGTGTGAATGTTAAGCTCAGAACATTGACAAAGATTTGTCACAATTCTGAAATAAGCTATAAAACTGTTTTCTATAACATTGAGTGAACCTTTGACTAAAAGTCTAAACTTGTGTGTCATTTGTTAAGGAATTTATACTGACTTTTACACCTACTAGACATAAAACCATTCAACTAACTTATTCAAAGAACCGACTCAATATTCTCCATTAAATGGGAAATTTCTATCGCCTAACCTGCGAAAACGTTATTAATGCATAAACATTTTAATTAATCAATCTGCTGATAAAGAAATATTAGGATAAGCAATTCTTTTATGTCGCAGCCATCTTGAGGAATGTGCAACAATTACAGACATATGGGAATGTGCTGAACGTGACCTCCTTAACCGGAATTAAGAACTGTATATAGAAGAATATATTTTTGCTATTTCGATCTAAGATCATTAAACGTGGATTGGGTTGACGTTCAGCACAGATGATCGAAGAGATGGAGCATCTTTTCGGAACATCGCAATTTGCAGCTATCGTCAAATAGGCAATCATCCCTGAAGATACGTGCTAGGATCAAGAAGACCATCACGCCAACAATAAGTTTGTCCCGACGAAATACGTGACCATTCAGATAGTTTTCATCTAGCTCATTGCTCTGAATAGAACTTATTTCTGAAATTTTAGTATTGAAGGGCTATTGGTGCTCTTGAAGTAAATTGCTGTTCCCAATAACATTTGCTAAAGAGGTGGTAGAAAAAATATTTACTTTAGGACGAATTCCGAATTAAAAATGGAATGCATTATGAAGAACAAAAAGTGTGTGCTGCCTGCTCGGACATATGAAAAGAATTCCTTTGGCTCGATTACCTAAACAGATGTAACAAACTCTCGAAAAAAGAGGAAGGCAACGCAAAAGATGAATGGATAACATAGAAGATCCTCTATCTCTTAGAAAAGAAAGAAAAAAATAATATTTAAAACCTTCCTTATAAATTTATATCAATAATATGTATGTGTGCTATTTTAAACATTACAATTTTCAATAATAATAAATAAGTATAAAGGCAAGTTTTTTTATGCCGCTATATTCTTGTCCTAAGACATTCTGTATTTCGTAAAGCTCGCCTAATTTGAAATGATTGGTAATGCTTATACAGGGAAACCACCGACTAGCTTAGAATGCTGTTCGCCTACGACTAGCTTAGAATGGTGTTCGCCTACGATGTGGAAAATCAATACATAAATAATCCTAGACGCCAATTATCGTTTCCCCATTTTGAAATTAGAGTTTGTATTTTATCAGCTGCCCCCTAGACAGGAACCGGCAACGCAGACAGTCGGAGGATCCGTTCCCTGTCGGCTGGCGTTTTGATCGAAAAGATATTCTTTCCAATGGCAAATTGTTCAATTTTTTCGCCAGGATAAGGTTTACAAATTTACGGAAACTTATATTTCTCCATCTAAGGCTTTATGTTTGCCAATCAAATTAATTTTTCTTCGGTGGGCATAAAATAGAAAAGATAACCATACATACTTTTATAAGGACTTGTATATATTATCTGTGTCAACAAACTTGACGATTGTAGTATTGATTTATGTACAGATTTCAAATAAACAAATTAAAAAAAAAAAAAAAAAAAAAAACCATTTATAAGGAATCCTTGTTCATTGTAATATTCGTCTCTAAATAGCAATAACCTTTTTTCGTTGGGCCAACATTTATTCTGATTTCATTATCTTGTTCTGCGTGAATTATTCTCGAAGAAAACATATTTCGGAGGGGAAAATATCATGCAATATAAGCCGAAAAGTCCAGCTATATTATTAGTAAGCATCACCGAGTACCGGTATTTTCGTGACCTACGGGTTCTGAAATGTTCTTCACTTCTCATTGGTACTTCCGGATCGCTTCAAAGGGTCATTCTTATTTCCTTCCTATGGCGCTAAAAGGGAATAAACTTAACTATATCAAATAAAATAAATAGAAGATTATGGGTTTGCAAAAAATAAATATATATATATTTTTCCTTTACCTTTGCGCTATTTGAGGAGTAGGGTTCGTCGAAAAGGGACCACAGCTGAGGCTTGAGGCGCTGCCACCAGGATACAGTTCCTTTGAAGTAGTCCTCTTCGAAGCCAAACTTGCGAGCCATCTCTTCATCCGAAGGTTTCTCAGAGTCGAGGTCGAGCCTGTCCAGCACAGCCAGGGTCTCCTGCGTGTCCCGATGCTAACAACATATTTACAATTTTTTTTTTATTGAGCTCTTAATATTTTAGGGTACATTATTATAATGCCCTCGCTTCGAATATGTATGATCTTTTACTTGCTTAAATTAGTATTATTATCATAAATTGACTGAAAAAGTTTAAGCGGATGGATATTCTGGTTACTAAACTTTTTTAAGTAGGCCAGACCATGACAACTTATATTGCGTACTACATTCTAGGGAGAATTTAATTTCCAGCCTCAAGTACATTACGAAAAAATGGAAAATGTCATCCATTGTCTCTTTCATTTTTTATTTTATTGTTTTAGATATTTCTCCCGCAAAACTTGTTTTATACATTCCACATGAAGTAAGTGTATTCAGCGACTTGGTAAATATATTTATTATTATTTTATAGAACACGTACTATGGCTCATTGTCGAAAATAGAAAGTTTTCCCTCAAAAGAGAGGAGTAATCTATGTGTTGAAGCAGTCGAAAAATCGTTAATATTATTCCCAGTTCAAAATAATTTCACCTTGGTTTTAATACTCATTTACTCAAAGTGTTTTGTAATGTACTACATTTTGTCAAGAATATTAGCTCCCTCTAAATACTAATTTATATTATTTTCATAATGTTCAGTTAATTTATTAATATGGTTATTATTTTGAGTCGTAATTACTTTTTTGCTGAAATTTTCATTTTATTATATTATTAATTTTCATTTTATTATATTTAGAAACTGGTAATAGATATCTAATTATATCCATAACATATGTTTGAATAAACACATTTTAATGCATGTAATTATTCTAAATAAGGTATGGAACATGTATTCAAATATATTCACTCTTCATAGCGTTACTACAATGAGAGACAGAGAGGCAAAAAAAAAAAAATAAATAAAAAAAAAAAAATAAAAAATATTGATTTGTCCTACTAGAAAGAATTGCTCTATTATTCCTGCAGCTTGCCTTATTCTTTAACCTTGAGGAAAAATATCATTAAAACTTTTTTTTATGGTTTCCCGATTTCTAATATTTATGTGCATGAGAATATGTAGTTCATTAAATTATAAAATGGCTGACGGGGTTTTAACAATTGTAAAAACAAAATTGTCAAAACGCTAATTAGACCTTGTAATTAAAATAAACACCCACTTCTTTAAATATATGTTGTTTTAGAATTCCTCGATTGAATAAACCTTTCAAATCAATATTATACATTATTAGTATTTATTAAACTAATTAAAATCAAGGAGTAAAATGAAATATTACAAAAATGTACCAATAAAATAGTATATTACTTGAGCTAATGACTTTATCAATAATTTTATTTGTATTTATTAATCGCAGCAGGTAATTGCAACTAACCTGCATTTATAAGGAAAACCTTGTATAGAAAACATTGTAAATAATGCATTATCCAGCTCAGTTAGTATATAATATAATAATCATCCGTCTCTGGATGAAAAACTAATACATGGGTTTTTACAAGAACGTTATCTCACCCCGATAAAGATATATATTATATCGGAACATATAATAGAGCTAAGAATATTTATAGCTGATTAATATTTACACAGTATTCCAATAGGTCAGAATGACATTTCCAAGACTGACAGTGCAGTTACTCTCTGTACTGACTTAATTAACACACAACACAACAAGCACTAGCAGACAGATATATCTCACATATAAACTTAAAAGCAAATTACAATGTACCCGGTCATGAATGAGTGGTAAAAACTCCCTGTCTGGTTCGGCTGCAAAACTTGCAGCAAGACTAATATCAGAAACTATTGACAAAACAGCTGCACATGACTAACTAACAATAAATTACGGAACATCAAAAATACTACCTGAAAAAAATAGTGCTAGCTCGAGTAAGAATTGGCCACACAAGATATACGCCCTTATATCTAATGTAACACAAAAGCAACTTAGAACATAGGCAGAGTAGATTATAGAGAAAAACGTCTATTTACCGAATGCAGAAGACGAAAAAAAGTCCGACTCGCAGAAACTGCGTCATCTTATCCCTAGTAATATTAGCAAAGGAATAGAAGCGTTGATCTTTTGTCAAAAATATAATTTAAATCTTAAACAGAAGGAAGTTTAAGGCGCACCAACAGGAAACTGGCAGTATCCTAAGGGGACATGACTCGCCCACCATCTCAACGTTCGCTCTAGGAAACCACTCTTGCCAATAAGTTTCTCATTTTCTTGTCTTCTTTTACTAAAATACAAAATTTACTCATAAATGCAATTTCAATCAACCAATTAAAAAGTGAGTTAAATGGACACAAAACCGCGTTGAACAGAAAAAAACAAACACTTTTAAAGATTTAAGCAGTTATTTCTCCTATTGACATTGCCCCATCGAAAATTGCTACAGAACCTTTTTGTAGAGAATTTAGTAAGCATTTGAATGGTCACCTTCCACTTATCACGATTTCCTAACCGTCTTAGAGATATTTACGAAAATATACTAAGATCCGAAAACTTTTATGTCCACTAATACATTTGTGTTTCGAATACTTCCTTAACTCCTAATGAAACAAAAATTTGAACATCTTAGTTTAGATGAATTTTAAATATGTAGAAAATATTTCAATTGAATCCCACGATTCTAAGTACCCCAAAAAAAAAAAAAAAAAAAAAAATGAGTTACAAGAACATTTGTTCCACTTTTCTCAAAAACGGTCACAGATTAAAAATGGTTTCATTTGTTTTTATATGTTAATGAAACTATAAAACAAGCTGCTTCAAACTTTGAAGGTCATATCTGGATAATGAGGTGCATCTTATCCATAGCATCTTTCGCTTTCAGAGGTAAATATAATCTGAGGTAACTCCGCATAGAAAATTTATGAAACCCTCGGACATTATTATCTTTCATGATGAAGCAAATAAACGAGAATCCCAAATTGGCTGAAAAATGTCATCCGGGGGTAATTAAATTGAAACTTGAAAGAGAACAGCTCTCCGATCCGAGGAGCATTCAAGTTAATTTCTGCCCAAGAATTAAGTTTATTAATGGCCTTGCTTTTGGCTGTGGTTATTAGGATTAGGACTTAGAGGAAAGGGAAAGAGAAGCCAAGACTAATTTCCTTCCAGCTAAGGGAAACAAATATTGAAACAGGTAGTAATGGGGCTCTGCTTCCCGGCCGAACCTTCTTACTACGAATAATACACGAACAAGTCCTTTATTTTCAAAAGGAAAAATATTTTTTTTCATTTCTCAGCAGTTTTTAGATTCATTTTCTCAGAGAAAACGGCCGATTCAAGAAATACTAATGCAACGATTTTTAATTTGCATATTTTCATTTATCTGATTACTTCAAATAACAAACCATTATTTTTCGTGTCGTATTGCTGATTTTAGAGTGGATTCAGAATATGCACCAATTTATTGTTTATTACTCCATACAAAATGATTTCGAAAAAAATTAGATAAATTCTATTTTAGTAAATATACATATCAATTATCGTTGTATATATATATATATATATATATATATATATATATATATATATATATATATATATATATTGTTGTTATAGCCAATAGGTCATAAATACATTCCTTTCACTTCATGCTTTTTATTATTTTCACCCAAACCGGTTTCGAGCTATTCTGCTCCTCCTCAAAGGGTATTTCCTACAATTATTTGTACATTACATATCTATAATTTGATTGAACAAGTACATATTTACATCATTATTTGTATACTTACTTCGATGGTCTTATCCCATCACGTACATATATATTAATAAACTTATTTTAATATTGCATAGCAATATACGTCTTCGGGTTCTGAAACACTACTATCCTAACCTTCCTCCCCGTAAACCTGTCTACAGTCCCCATCATTTCAGTTCTGCACTACTAGGTTCTGAAAGATTTTACTTAAATATTTGAGGTCCTTTTTTTATTTACTACCTGTTCCTGTCTTTCTTCAATGATTGGGAATGTGTAAAAAAAAATTCTAATTTCTGTAAAATCCAATCTAAATTGAACACCTCAGTTAGATGCGAGACGATAAATTAACGAACAATAGTATTTGTAATAAAAAAAAGTATAACAAAAATAAATAAAAGAATAAAAGATAATTTAATAAGCTACAACTTGTCTATTAAGGTGTTTTTTCGTACAGGCCTTCGTTTAAGCGATGAATCGGGATTTGTCAAAAAAAAAAAAAAAAAAAAAAATCACGGTTTAAGCGAAAACGAGAAATCTCCAAAGGACTTTTTGACTTAGTTTTTCGATTCCAAAATATTTTGTAATAAGTTGTTTAACAAAATGAAAGGGGTCTCCCATGGCTAGCGCCTTAGATTCATAAGCGGGAGATGGTGGGTTCGACCCCCATCCCCCGCTGAGAAAATTCCTGGCTGCACCCTGGATGTCGGCTCTAATGGCCGAGATTTGTCGATGCGCCGTTAAAAAAAAAAAAAAAAAAAATATATATATATATATATATATATATATATGAAAGAGAAGAGCAAAACTGCTCTCGTCAGTTAATATGCATATAATTTGTTTAAATAACTTCTCTTTTCAGAACGTAACCACATTCGTATAATTTAGTTTCTTTTAAGATTTCTTCTTATTTTAATCCTTTGAAGATTTGTATGCTTAGATTTCCCCAATAACGTATTTACCACAGCCTCCACACACCTGAGAAAAAACTCTTTTGCCTCTGATAGCCCAAAGAAAAGCAGGAAATATCTCGTTGCTCCAAAAAGTGAAATAATCCCGTTGCCTAAAAAGAAAAGAGCTGCGGAGCGGAAAACTGTCAATGCAATCAGTGGAATTGATAAAAATGAGCAAGAGTTGAGATTAAAAGTAGAAAATATCATGGCGTAGAAACGAAAACCGAGCTGGTTCCTTTGTGCAGCAAACAAGGGCGGCGACAACAAAGACCCAGCGAAGTAATTAGCAAGGAGGTCTAATTGAATCGCCCGAATCAATGTGGTTTACATTTTTCATGCAGAATAAAAGAATTACCCACTTTCTGTCAAAGAGAGAACTCTGAAATTGGCAAAAAAATCAGACAAGTAAATAGGAAACCAACTGTTCATCATGTTTACTGTGCTGCTTCTTTACGCACAAGGCTATTTGTGTAAAGAATCAAATGCATGGGATAGTAACTATTTTTGAGCTTAACACGCAGGATACTTCCCAGAAGTAAAATAGGGGCGTTTTGTGTTCGTGTATGTGTATATATGTGTGTGTGTGTGTGTATTTATTTCCCCCCCTAATTAACCCTTAAGGAAAGTAGGTCATTGTATTTTTCTATATATGCAGTAAAACACATACTTATATATATTTAAATGATTAAATTTCAAATATAAAACATAAAGATAAAAATAATACAAAAAAAACAAAAACAAAGTAAATATCCTAAATCTTAAAAAAATATGAGTTGACTGCCTCAAGTCCTGTTAATAATTGTGTCGCGTAGAAGTTTGACATAGTAGAGGTATTCTTTGATGGCTGTAAGAATTATCTTTATGTGTTGTCCTTTAGCAGTTAAAATCCAGTCTTTCGGACATTTTCGTATTGTATCTGTCAGTAACTGTTCTTTTAGGTGTTTTTTGTTATTTTGTTTAAGAATTCTGGAATTCTTAGATCTTTATAAGCTTGTTTAGCTGTATAATAATATATACATATTGTGTTATATATTCAAATTACAACAGTTTTGCATGGATTGTATATCACTAATTAGAATGTTTGTCCTAGATGTCGAAGCGTAGTAACGTTACCATAGAATTGGATGGATGGATTGGGTGTTTAAGGGCAGAATACATCTAGGTCCTCACCGCCCTGAAGTATAGTGTTAGAGAGTCGTGTGAGAGGGATTGTAATTTTGTGTTTAGGACAGTGCATGACAATGAACTGTAATTTTTATGACCTGTACTCTTTTCTTTTTTTTTTAACCTATGTCATTGCTTACGACTAACATGTTACTTAGATACTAATAGAACTATTTGCACTAAAACTAATACTAATATACATTATAGCACTATTAATACAGTTAAGAGACTTGTATATATATTTTTTTTTTTTATGCATATATATATATATATATATATATATATATATATATATATATATATATATTGGTACAATATAATATAGAATTGGTATAATATAATATAACATAGAATTGGTATAATATAATTACAAAATATTATGTTATTTCAATGGCCTCAACTAATGTGTTCTAATCCAAATTGAAATTCACAATTTTTGAGTAGAATAATTTCGATTTATTTTTTTAGCGTATTTATTTTTCTTTCTTTCTAAAAACAATGTTTTTTCTTATTTGTTTTATTTTTTATGATTTGATTTTTCCCGTTTTTTAAGTTGTAGATTCTAATCATTATCATTACATCAAATTATTATAATAAGTTACTTACTTTGAAAAAGAATAAAATATTGCATTAATTGATGAGTGTATCGCTGAAGTTCCGCCTGCCCCCCAAAAAATGAATCAGTAACGTAGAACTTATTAAGAAGATTTTATACAGCTCCCAATAACGCCATCTTCGCAGTAATTTCTTGTAGATGAAACTTTATAGTTGAAATATAAATCAATTCACTATTCTACTCCGAGGCGAAATTTGCTAATGAAGGGAAGCGATAAATTCGGTATTTGCGACAACAGCTCCATTAATTTATAGCATAAACCAGCGGAAAGACGACAGCCCAAGTTACAATCCTTTCAATTAATATTTGCTACACGTGAGAAATAGTATGGAATTTATTTAGATGTAAACTTCATTTAGTTCGGCTGCCAATCAAGCACAACAGATAGATAGAATATTTATCATTGTAGGAAATGCTGGTTGATGGAAATTAATGTTCAGAAGACTCTTCTCTCTTGCTCCTGGACTCATCTAGAGAATCTAGGAGCAAGGCTCGGCTAAATAAGAACCAGTGTTGAGCATTGTAAGAATAAATTATTATTCGAATGATTACTCAAATAAATGTATAATTCACTGAATTATCTTATTCACACAGTATATCATGAATTATTCGTTATTCTTTATTTTCAGTTAGTCTACTGACTAAATCCTCCTCAAACGTATATATACGTATATATATATATATATATATATATATATATATATATATATATATATATATAAACAGAGATATTTCCGGCTATCAACATCATAATAAATCATTTATTATTCAATAAAATATGTTTATTCTGACAGATTATTAGAATTATTTGTAAATAAAATATTAACTTCATTCACAGAATATTGAATAAAAGTAATTATTCTTCATTCATGAATCCAACAATACATTTATTCATTATTCCGAATAAATGTTGTCAGACACTGATAAGAACCTATGCATGGGCATTGAAAATGTGTGTATAAAATATCTGAAAATTTAGGACTTTTTTCATCCTTCTGGATATTTATCCAATCTTTGATTGGCAGCACAGCTATTAATAAATAAATTGTTACTTATTTATTGATTGATCCTTTTGGCATATTTTGTAAGATATATCAAATTGGGAAAAGTCAAATATACAGACAGTTCTAATCCAAATTGAAATTCACAATTTTTGAGTAGAATAATTTCGATTTATTTTTTTAGCGTATTTATTTTTCTTTCTTTCTAAAAACAATGTTTTTTCTTATTTGTTTTATTTTTTATGATTTGATTTTTCCCGTTTTTTAAGTTGTAGATTCTAATCATTATCATTACATCAAATTATTATAATAAGTTACTTACTTTGAAAAAGAATAAAATATTGCATTAATTGATGAGTGTATCGCTGAAGTTCCGCCTGCCCCCCAAAAAATGAATCAGTAACGTAGAACTTATTAAGAAGATTTTATACAGCTCCCAATAACGCCATCTTCGCAGTAATTTCTTGTAGATGAAACTTTATAGTTGAAATATAAATCAATTCACTATTCTACTCCGAGGCGAAATTTGCTAATGAAGGGAAGCGATAAATTCGGTATTTGCGACAACAGCTCCATTAATTTATAGCATAAACCAGCGGAAAGACGACAGCCCAAGTTACAATCCTTTCAATTAATATTTGCTACACGTGAGAAATAGTATGGAATTTATTTAGATGTAAACTTCATTTAGTTCGGCTGCCAATCAAGCACAACAGATAGATAGAATATTTATCATTGTAGGAAATGCTGGTTGATGGAAATTAATGTTCAGAAGACTCTTCTCTCTTGCTCCTGGACTCATCTAGAGAATCTAGGAGCAAGGCTCGGCTAAATAAGAACCAGTGTTGAGCATTGTAAGAATAAATTATTATTCGAATGATTACTCAAATAAATGTATAATTCACTGAATTATCTTATTCACACAGTATATCATGAATTATTCGTTATTCTTTATTTTCAGTTAGTCTACTGACTAAATCCTCCTCAAACGTATATATATATATATATATATATATATATATATATATATATATATATATATATATAAACAGAGATATTTCCGGCTATCAACATCATAATAAATCATTTATTATTCAATAAAATATGTTTATTCTGACAGATTATTAGAATTATTTGTAAATAAAATATTAACTTCATTCACAGAATATTGAATAAAAGTAATTATTCTTCATTCATGAATCCAACAATACATTTATTCATTATTCCGAATAAATGTTGTCAGACACTGATAAGAACCTATGCATGGGCATTGAAAATGTGTGTATAAAATATCTGAAAATTTAGGACTTTTTTCATCCTTCTGGATATTTATCCAATCTTTGATTGGCAGCACAGCTATTAATAAATAAATTGTTACTTATTTATTGATTGATCCTTTTGGCATATTTTGTAAGATATATCAAATTGGGAAAAGTCAAATATACAGACAGTTCTAAAATCTTTCTCATAACATAGGCACAATATATGCCCAGTTTCGTAGCATTGTAACTAAATTGTCGAACATTAAGAGAATATTAATGATCTGTATCCAGGAGTAATCACTCTCCTGATTGGCCGATTTTGCAGCTCAAATAACCCGCCAAATAGTTTGTATACGTCCTTTGTCGCGAAAAAAGCAGACCTATAAATATATAACGGAAGAAATTTTGGCTATCTTCTATGTAGATGTTACTTCTGGGATAAATTGTTAGCGCTAAGTAAAATAGGAGGACTAGCTAAGAAAGAGATAACTTGACGACCATCTCTCGCTAGTATTTACGCCTCCATTTTTCTTCCTGTCCCTCTTTTAAAAGCGGCACTATATCATGAATATATAAGCAGGCATAACCATATAAGCAGGAGTTTACCATTTCCCTAAAAGCGGTCCATGGAATTCCCCTTTCCTTGGTATCCTGCTGTTTAAACCATTCCGAAAATCCTTACTTATTGATTTCATTTAGGATATTCGGTGGTATCCTGTTTGCTGTCGTGAACCCGACCCCCAAAAAAATTGTGTTATTGATAAGGCGTTAAAATTATAAAATAAATGAAGAGGCATAAAAGACTACTGGGTCAGCCGCGCCATAAACCCGACTATTAATCCTATACTTACTGATAGCGAAGAAGACTTTTATGACCTGTAGGAAAGAGAATATTGTTCACTTGCTTATTTATTTTAACGATTATTTTATGCCTTGTGGGTTTAAAACTTTGACGCGGAATAAAGATCTTATCTTCAAGTGTCGTCGTTCGGGGGTCGGATTCGGGATTCCAGGCAGTCTCTAGGCCCACCGAGCCTTTGACTAATTTATCCGTTTTGTCAAGAATCAGATAACTCTAACTTACCGTATCTGCCCCACTGGGTCCTTGCAGCCTGTTGTGGTACTCATTTTCTTTTTCATGTCATGTGGGATATTATTTTGTTGATATTGTGCTGCATTGGGTAAGTAACTGTGAAACTGTATGTCTCTAGAGCGCATGTTACAAGTTTTTTTTTTTTTTTTTTTTTTTTTTTTTTTTTTTTTTTTTAATTTTGTCCTGCCTTCTGCACAAAAATAATGGGCCTGTGGGTGTCACAAAAATAATGGTCATCCGTTGGCCAGATGATTCTCCAATGCGAGATCGGAAAAAATAACCCCCATATTCACCCCCGCAAAATTCAAACGAGGTATTTTTGCGTAAAGCAATGTTAGTAGAACACGTTATATATATATATATATATATATATATATATATATATGTCATAATCGGCCACCATTTGTCGATTGGAATGGAATGGGCCACGTATACGCTGTCAATGGTCACTTTGACCATAAGGAGACATATCTGACCTATGGTGGCGTTGACGTTTTTCTTTCTCATGACACCTAGATTCAAAATATGCGATAAACAAATTTGACCTTGAATAATATTTCAAGGTCAATTTTGCGGGGGTGAATATGGGGGTTATTTTTTCCGATCTCGTATTGGAGAATCATCTGGCCAACGGACGACAATTATTTTTGTGACACCCTGTAGTCCACTGTGGCCAATTCTGAGTTGAGCCAGTATTACTTCTTGTCTGTTTCACGGTAGGTAGACGTCCACTTTCTAGTAGTATTTTTGATGGAACATGAATTATAATCAGTTATTTGAGTCCTTTTGTAAAGACAATTTTATGATATTTTATTTAATTAACGCTAATCTAACACACACACATATATACACAGCAATATATATTTGTACATATGTGTGTTTATATAAACAACTAAATGTCTTTAACGATCATCATTTTTGGTGGATAATGCAAAGCATCGATGAAGATTTGAAGACAATTTTGAAAAATTGATTCAAAAATGCAACCTCATTAATCACATTCATTCGGAATGAACCAAACCAAAAACTCAAGAACTGTTTCGGGGTATGGATTAATCGCAAACCATTACCCAAACTTGTGTAATTGGGGACTCGCCCGCTAGGTTCTATAGCTTGATTAAAGCACTTCATTTACCCCGGTAGTGTGTGTGTGTCGTGCTCGCATGACCCCGATGGCGTGTATGTGGGGGAGATGGCGTTACAACGAATCAATCTAACAATCACTCGGCCAGCACACAAATAGGTCGTAACTCAATCACCAGATCGCGTGTTATAACTTTGAGTGGAAATTAGACTTTAGATTTACCCACGGGCTTTTTCCAAGCAGAAGAATTATTTGAAAACAATATTTGTTGACACAGGGATCTAGAGAATTGGCTATTCATACGTACTTACATCACGTGACAAGACAACCCGACATGTAAAGTATGTAACACTCCATTTGCAATGAAACCCGCATAGAATGAATTGAGGGATTACTATGATTTACCGGTAAGAAAAACTGAGCTGTTCTCAGATGGCAGTTAATATCGTCCCTACTTTGTCAAACTAACGAATATGAAAACCGGAGCAAACTAGAGAACGAACATATTCTATCCATTGACGAAGTAATATATTCAAAAGTGGTCATATTCGATACCTTTAAGGTATTAAAGGCTATACTAGAGAGGTTAGAGTTGCGACAATATACGACAAGCCGTATCGTCCACAATCTAAGAGCAAAGTCTCGAAGCTGAAAAACGAGTTTTTGCATATTCAATAGTTAGACGGTAGGGACGATATGTAGACAAACTATAGACGATCTTGAAAAATAAAAACATATTTCACAGATTATATAAATGCCCGCCCTTCATTTATTTATTAGCACAATATTACTTTCTATATACATTAGAAAAGTAGATATTTCATAAAAATGCTTAGAGTACAAGTGGCGGCCCGGTGGCCACGATTGTTAAGGTGTCATGGATTTTCTTTCGAAAAAGAAAAAGGCATTAACCCTGTTCTGTCTATAAAAGGTAAGCTGTAGATAACCTGTTTTAAGAATCTGTGTTATCTATAAGTTGACTTTAAAATTTAAATAAATAAATAAACAAGTATAATAAAACGTTTTAATTTTCCATTATAATATTATGTAGTTTCATGGAATCTTCTCGTTGCAAAAAGAAATAAATAGGAACCTACTGATAAAATGTAAAAGAGGTTAAAACATTTTCGTTCTCTACTCATGGTACGTCTCATGTAAATTGGATATAATATATAATAATTAAAAATATTAGCTTATAACGGGGTTCAAATTAGATCTAGGGATTTCATGGACTCCCGGAGCGCTGGATATGAACTCCAGTGAAAAAAGAAACTCGGCCAATCACCATGGCTTTAAAATATATGTATTTATGTAGTTATAAGGCTTTAACAAAAAGCAAGTAGATCTTTTTGTAGTCTATAGGCCTGCATGTGAAATATTGCTGGCCATGGCCATAAATACCACATTTGGCTAAGCCCAGTTGAACCAACTGGAAATCTGTTGAAAAATACAAACTCAAAGATATTCCAAGCCTTTTCTCACAGGTAATTTTTAGATAAGTTTATGTAAAAATATTCCGAATATATATAAATGAATAACTTGCCTTAAGAGGTAAAAAAAATTATCAGAAATAGTTTTACGTCATCCGGTGTTATATGGAATTATTTATGGAAAAGTCTTAGTATTTTTTTTTATTCTTCCTTTCGATGTTCTGCTTCAGATGAAAATTAGTTTCAATTATGGAGTTTTCATTCTGTTAGTATTCTTACTGATTTTTTGTTTGAACAATGATAGAACATAAACTCATCGCTCTAAAACTTTTTTTGTTGTTGTTTATTTCATTTTGCCGCTATCCTTAAGGATCATTGGCAGTTGTCAATTAAAGGTAAAATAAAAAATAGGTAAATAATAATGAACAGATTAAAATGAAGGGAGATTATAATAAAATGATACTAGAATAAAAAATAATAACATATTAATAATTTAGAATAATAATTATAATGAATAACTCCAATATAATAAAATTATGGACAATAAAGAATAAATATGATAATAATTTTAATAAATGTAGCTTAAAAAATAATAAAAAAAATAGAAGTTATCCTTTTGAATATAAGTCGGTTCTTCTCAAGAATTTGAAAGTTTTTTTGTTTTTTTTTTATGGCCTATTCTTGATCCCGAAGAATTTCTCCAATTGAAGATCCGATAACCAGGGATTTTCTTGTAGTGCAGTAGTTTCTGCATGAAATTAATATATATTCTAACGTCAGAAGCTCCCCTACATCACAGCTGCATGAAGGTGGAAATAGATTGAGGAAAAGGTATTCATGGCTAAGTAGGCAGTGACCGATCCTTAGTCTGCACAGAACAACTTCTTCTCTTCTTGAAGATCGTTTACTTGTATGCCACAGTTTCGGGATTGTCTTTATTTTTCTGAGCCCTTTCTCAAGCCAATATTTGGTCCAATGCCTGAGTTGTGTGTTTTTATTAAATATTTCCAGTCGGAAGTATTATTGTAATCCTAAACCAAATTGTAATCATAATTTTTTCAAATCATTTATACGATTAGTTTCAGGAAAAATAAACGATGCCGCGACAAAAGGAATAATTTGATAATGATTAAAAAAAATACGAATGTACAAAAGAATTATGTAATTGACAGTGGCCTGAGTTGACAGAAAGGCAGTAAAAAGCGGAACACCTCAACAGAGAATTTCTAAAATCTTTGCCCTCATTGTGAATTACTAAATCTTTCTTAAATAAATTATGAATGAAAATTTATTCATTAATCAGTATTAATGAACGCTCATCTATCTTGGCTAATGAATGCTTTTCATGAATTACTAATGATATTTTCCCAATTTGTGTCTCCGTCTGTGTTGATTAATTTTTGTTTGAATAGAGGGAAACAAGTAAAGCACCTTGGTTTAGAAATCATTATATCTGAAAGAGAGAAAGAATGATCTCCAGGGCAGCATTTCTCTTAACGTTATGAACTATAACCTTCTGAAAAGGCGAATATCCTTGTACATTCATAATGATGTTTGATGTAGAATTTAAAATGTATCAATTACAAAATGCCTTCTTCATAAAAAAAATAATCGGTTAGAGCTCAAATTCAGGAAAAAAAAATATGCTTCAGGTCCACTCGACAACCCTATGCTATGTACTGTATAAAATAAAGTCTTCTTTTTCGTACATGGCCACCGCGCATGCACGATCGCCAGCGGGCACTTTTTTGTAACGTTATTTCTTTCAGTTTGGGGGCGAGGTTAGCTCAGTGGTGGGCGAAACGCTGTCAATGCGGGGTGCTCATAAAAAAATTATAAAAAAAAAGTTCACTGGTAGAGCACTGGACTAATAAGCTGGAGGCCTGAGTTCAAATCCCGAGCAAGCGCTAAATATTTTTTTCTTCTAGTGTCTTCGTTCGTGGGTTGAATTCGGCCTCCCTGACCGTCCCTAGGCCAACCCAGCTTAATTAATTTAATAATGGGTACCTTGGGTGCTAATGACTCATGCAGTCGAAGCGGCCAATGGGAAAATCAGGCGGCCGGAGCATAGTACTGACCATACTATCTCCCTAGTGTGCCGTATGGTCATGAATCAGATACCTCTATAGTATCTGCCCTTCAGGGCCCTCGTGGCCTTTTACGGGACTGATTTTTCTTTTTTTTTCTTTTCTTTCCGTTTAGTCATCGCTAAAGCATATTTATGCTAAAATGCAACCCACAAGAACTAAGTAATCTCAGCTTGTTTTCATGAAATCCAAAAAAAAAACAAAAAAAAAACAAAAAAAAAAACTCTTCATATTTTCATCCTAAACTTCTCATCAATTTTCCTGGAACATTAAGGTAATTTATGAATCGTTTTTAAAATTTTAAGAGTAAAAAAAATTATTATTATTATTATTTATTTATGTATTATCAGAAAGCGACAGGAGTGTACGCCACAGGAGGTGGAAGTTTATAGCCCCTAAAACAGGGCCCATTCTATTGTCATCCCCCTTTGGCCATTTCTCCACAAGACCGTGGGGCTCGCAAGAAGATCCACGGGGAGAGGATATACTAAGTATACGTAGCTTACACCCTGGAGCAGAAAACAAACCCCGCACAAGCACTCCAAGCCCGCACGTGGAGTGGACACCGATGTGTCACTTTGGATGCGATGAGTCGGCCTCGAATTCCGGGGGTCTCCCCCTTGCCGAAGCAAGTTTGGGTCCCAACCTTCTGCTCGAGCCTGCAGAAATGGACAGCGTCGGTGATAGTGAAGATTCCTCTAACCTTTGAAGTATCCGCTAATGGTCCAGTAATCCAGTTCTTCTGTCTGTTCCTCGCCTTCTGCTAGTTCTCAAAAAATGGAGAATTACAAACACAAAAAATCCAAACGCCATCTTCTGCCAAAGACCCTTGTTACTGCTACACACAGTCTAAAGCGTAGGAAAAGTTACGTTCAATGCAACAAGACAAAAACAATTTTAAAAGTTAAACATAATTTTCTCTCGTTAAGAGCTCCCAATGATAATTTGTATTTTGGCCTCCAACGTATCACGATTTCGGAAGTGTACCAAATGTACTCTTTTTTTGTTGAAAACATATCTATTTTGTATTTCCTTCGTCTACTAAAAACTTATGCAAAAAGTATATACCATTGATTGGATGAATGCCAAACCAGCTAAAACCTGTTTAACTCAACTCTACGTTTTAATCCAGTAGTTCTTAACATGATATATATTTTACAGAGAGAGGATCTGATGGTCCTACGGCTTTGGGGTAAACAAAATTCGTTCTGCCGTTCTATGATTTTCTTAGAAGTGTATTTTGTCAGTCACAGCCACGCCTTAACGTTCGCTCGTTTATACTTTCTGTTGACTTTTCTTTTTTTTTCTTAAATATGAAACATGAAATAGCGATATTGCACGTAAGGACTTCCTGATTTTGTCATTGGATCAACGCTATAAGCGGGGTTTCCTTTCGGCTGGGAGGAAGGGAACTCACTAAAAGTGAAATATATATTTAAAGAGACTGAAACGTGAAATCGTTTAATTGAGGAAGAATCAGACGTTTCTGCTGAATAGATTTTCAGAAGCACGCTTTACTATGTTGAAACTTTTACAAAATAATGATGTAAAGTAATTGCTCAATTAGAGAGATTGCTTAGAATATTCTTTGAAATTTGCGTTTTCTATAAGAGGCAAAAAGGTAAACGGAAAGCGGCATTAATAATTTATCTACTATATATTTGTCAAATACCACTCACTCACTGACCTATCATCGCCCAGCCCAAACCACTCGACAGAAAATTTTGAAATTTTGCATGGACACTCCCTATATAACGTAGGCACTCACTAAGAAAGGATTTTTTGATATTCGAATTTTTAAGTATTTTTAGGGGGGTTTAAAGTTTTAGTTTGTTAGAGCAGGCAAGCCAAGGCAGCATGTGTTGCTAGGACGATAACAGAACAGCTGTTACCGTATAT